>OZ026622.1:39464969-40064969 GCA_964020975.1 Hermodice carunculata
GCATTTTTATGTTTTTGATATTTTTGATCTTCCAAAGGTGTGATTCAGATAATTCCTTAAGTTGGTGGAAATGTAGCTTGTCCGGTGGGTAAACTAAGTTGTAAATTAATTACCGGGGTGGTGATTATAGGGAACCTTGATATTTAATGAATTTCTCAATTTTCAAATTGCACAAATTTTTTGTCCTGGGCCTTAATTTGTTTGACAGGTGGCACGGTTACCTTTTTAGCATTTTTTATGCCCCAACTTCTCCTAAACTTCATGTTGGATTCTCATCTGACGTGGTGGGAATGCACCTGGACTTCATCTGCACTATGTTTGTTCACTATATAGTGCTGCTGGTATGTCAAGGTTTTCAATAAATTATTGAAATAAAGAGTAATTGGTGAGGGTACATGCACATGTCACTGTAATTACAAATTTTCCCGCACCCTAATTTTTATGGATTTACCTAAATTCAAAATTTTGAAAGTTTTTATTTTCCGGCATTGGCAATGGGTAATGCTGAACTCCAGACAATGTCTTGTGTGCATTGCGTGTTTTTTTTTTTTTTGGTCCCCAGTTTTTATCATCCTGAATGGCACAACTCAGGAAAATTAATACCTCCAGAAATTTTGTACTTGTTCTATGATAGGAAAAGCAGTAACTGTGACATATTGGCTTATGTCTTGGTTACTGGTGCAGTTGATTTTGACCTTGAAAGCAGGGCTCAATACTAACTTTTCCAGCAACTTGCCCAGACCTCTATGGCAAGCCATTTTGACATTTAGTATTAATCAACATGATATCACTAAATGGTCTTATTTACTGATCATCCCTAAATTATTCAGGGATATCCCTAAATGATTTTGCAACATCCCTAACTGATTTAACGATATGGCTAAATGATTTAAATAAGATGTTTTTATTGCTTATCACATGGTTGTAGGCCTATATGTATCACCCCTCTACCAGCCCCTCACACGGGTCTGTATCGTCACTAGACTGTCTAGTGACAGTACGGATGCAAGGGGCTGATACAGGGGTGCCTTTATGTTACCATTCAGTGTAAATAATAAAATTTTTAATGTATGACACATTTAGATATATATCATAATATGGAAACAAATCAATCAGGTCCAGTTCTCTCTCTCTCTCTCTCTCTCTCTCTCTCTCTCTCTCTCTCTCTCTCTCTCTCTCTCTCTTGTAGAGCGGTGCTGCCATAACTTTTCTCAATAAGATGATCCAAATTCAAAAATCTGTTGCCAGTAGAATTTAGCACTCTGTCCCCTTTGCTGGCAGTCATTTAGGGTGGTATTTATTACTATTAGGGTACCTTCTCACATCTCTGATTGGTTATTGAGGAGAAAGTTGCTAGAAAATATTTTGAGAGTGATTTCTGATCTGTGATTGGGTGTACAGAAAACAAGAGGCCCATGGGCCTAATGCTCTGCGGGTACAATGGCTATATTGCACCTACATCTTCATTTCAAGGTTTTGAGTCCTCAATTGGGTTCAGAACTTGATAAAATGTGAAGGTCATTTACATAGGTGGCTTTTTACTTGTATGGTGCTATTGGAAGGTTTATCACATTATAACGTATATTTGTTATAAATATGAACAGACAAAAGGATAAAGCAGATAATAAATATATCTAATATGTATACATATCATTTTATTGAATGGAAAAGTTAGGTGAATATTTATGAATGTTTTCATCTTTTTTGTATTTCGTTTGTGGTATAACTGTATTCTGTGGGTTGTTGTATCCATGTCAGTTGTACCAGAAGCTCAAAGAAAACATCAGGTGAAGGCTGTGATATTCATAATCTGGAAAAATAAGAAACAAGAGGGCTGTGTGAACAGCCCATGCTCAGCTGACCTAGACATTCATCACACTTGCAGCTCTGTGAACTTGGGAAAGGATCAAGGTCATCCATGTTCTGAGTAAGTCGTACCTTTATAGAAGAACACTAACACGTGCAACATCAAGGTTCAAGTAGTTCTCAAGTTATAGTGAAGAGGAAAATTCATGTATGTTGCACTGTGACCCCAGAAACGAGGCCAAGGTCATTCATATACTGTCTAAGCATGACCTTCATACAGAAACATGAACATGTGCAGCATCACGGTACTAACTCAAAACAGATCTCAAGTTATCAAGTAAACAGTAAATTTCGTGTCAGTTGTCCTGTGAATTAGCATTAGAATGTCCATTGACTTAAATAGTTATCAATAGGAAAGCTGCATTGACTGATAAGTACCCGCACTGAAAAAATCCTTACAAATCAGGAATCCAAAGCAGTGCCACCTAGTAAACAACTTTGTTTGACCCTTCCACAAGAACATAGCCATCACATTTCAGTTTAATCTGAGTGACGGTTCTTAGAACAAGTGAAAAGAAGCAAAACCATACAAAAAATTCATTAAAAAATTATTAAAAAAATTGCAGCGCCACCTGGTGAACAAATTGGGAACTAGATGTCCCTGGGAGTGTCTATGTACAGTATCAAAGCAATTGGTTGAGTGGTTTCAGAGGAGAAGAGGTTTGACCCCAAAAAGAACAAAAAAATTTCATAAAAAATCCAAAAATCAATAGAGCAGGACCATTTGAACAAACTTGGTAGAGATCCATCCAAGGCACATTCCCATCAAGTTTGAAGTAAATCTGGCCAAAATTATTGAAGTTGTAACCATTACAAGAAATTCCCATGTTAAACTTTCCTATTAAAACTTTGGAAAGATTTTTGAAGAAAAAAAAATCATAAGAAAATCCAAAAATCATTGGAACATGACCATTGGAACAAACTTGGTAGACACCCACCCAAGGTACTTCCCCACCAATTTTGAAGTAAATCTGGATGACGGCTTTGGAGAAGTGGAAAATGTAATTTAGCATTAGAATGCCCATTGACTTACATAGTAATCAATAGAAAAGGTGCATTTACCAAAAAGTAGCCGAATTGAAAAAATGGTTAAACATCAAGAATCCACAGCACTCCCACATATTGAACAACATTGTTTGACCCTTCCACAAGGAACATGTCCACCATGTTTAAGCTTAATCTGAGAGACAGTTCTGGCGAAGAAGTAAATAGCTTTAACACAAAAACAAAAATCATAAAAAATTAGAAAAAATTTGCAGGGCCACCTGGTGAACAAATTCAGAACAAGGAGTCCCTAGGTGTCTTCCTCTGTGATATCAAAGCAGTTGGGTGAGCGGTTTTGGAGAAGAAAATTTTTTAAGATTTGCCCAAAAAAGAACAAAAAAATTCATAAAAGATCCAAAAATCACTGGACCGTGACCATTTGAACAAACTTACTACACACCCACCCAAGGCACATACCCACCAAGTTTGAAGTGGATCTGGATGACGGTTGCGGAGAAGAGGTCCAAAATGTGAATTGTTGACTGTGACGACGGACGGAGGGAGGACCATAAGATAAGCTCAGCTGACTGACAAGTCAGCTGAGCTGAAAATGTGAAATATATTTAAGGATTTGAAGAGGATCATAAGAATAGCAGTGGTAATGGTGACGATTATGTTTTAAAAAGTATTTTTAGCTGAGCTGACTTGTTAGTCAGGCTGAGCTTTGAGGAGGCTGAGTCGTCCGTCTGCCTGTTCATCCATACACAATTACATTTTCAATTTCTTCTCCAAAACCCCCAACCAGATTGACTTCAAACTTGGTTGCAATGTACTTTGGATGGGTCTCTACCTAGTTTGTTCAAATGGTCACGCTCCAATGAATTTTGATTTTTTATGATTTCTTTTGGTTCTTTTTTTGGACAAATCTTACACAATTGTTTTCTTTACAACTGCTCACCCAATTGCTTTGATATCACAAAGGAACACTCCTAGTTCTTAATTTGTTCAGTAGGTAATGCTGCAATTTTTCTATTTTTTCTGATTTTCTTGTGAGTTTTTACTATTTTTGGTTGCCTCCAAAGCAGCCGTGACAGGGCCTTGATATTCTGTTGGCCCAACGAGCGCCCACATCAGTAACTTATGCGGGTCTGGGAGGCTGCTATGAAGGCAATATTTTTGGCGTCTTCTCCATAACCATGAATTAGATTAAGGTGAAACTTTGTGGATATGCATTTTGTGAAAGAGTGAAATAAAGGTGTTCACTAGGTGGAACTGCTGGTGATTTCTGATTTTTAATGATTTTTTCAAGTCGGGTACTTATCGGTAAATGCACCTTTCCTATTGATTACTATGCAAGTCCATGGTCATTCTAATGCTAATTAACTTCTCCAAAACCGTCATCCAGATTGACTTCAAACTTGGTGGCAATGTACCTTGGGTGGGTCTCTACCAAGTTTATTCAGATGGTTATGCTCCAAAGATTTTTGGATCTTTTATGATTTTTTTTTTTTTTTGGAAAATCTTTTACAAAGTTTTAAAAGGAAAGTTTAACATGAGAATTTCTTGTAATGGTTATAACTTAAATAATTTTGGCCAGATTTGTGTCAAACTTGGTAGGGATGTACCTTTGATAAGTGTCTACCTATTTTGTGCAAGTGGTCATGCTCCAGTGATATTCGATTATTTACATGATGGATTTGATGCAGCACATGTTAGTGCTTTTCCATAGAGGTCAGACTTACTTAGTTCATGGGTGACCTTGATCCTATCACAAGTTCACAGAACCATAAGTGTGATGAATCTCTAGGTCAGCTGAGCATGGGCCATTCTCACAGCCCTCTTGTTTTTTTTTATTTTTGCAATTTTGATTACGCCATATCTCGGTCACTATTTACAGATCTGTGATAAAAATTTCATACCAAATACTTGTCTTTGTGACCCACTTTTCAGGTCACAATTACCTTGATGTCCTTGTAAATTGGGTCATCCTGTCACTTTGGGATTTTTCAGCATCAATGGAAAACTTATAATCTGATGGGGATAAAAAAGTATATGCAGAAACCTTGGTGCCCTCACCACATTTCGTTCATTGTAACATATATGGGTTCCGAGTCGAAAGTCAATGTCATGTGGTAATTTTTCAAAAATTTTCGCAATTTTTGAAATCTTGAATTTTATGCACGGAATATGAGAAACGGTAAAGCCCACTGGGGTGTCCTCGCACTACAAAGTGTGATTTATGCTGAAGTTATGCACCTGATATTTGGTTGGTGACCTTGACCTATTTCTTTTCTCTGACTGGACAGCCATGTTGAAAAATCCATTTTTTTTTTTTGCATTACTTTAAAAATTATCAACTGATTTGAATGATATTCAGCTTTATGGATAGGTGGCATCGCGGCACACAAAAACCTATCTAGGACCTACCCCATCAAGTTTAAAGGTCAAGGTCATATGGCCACTGGAAGAAAAAAAAAGCACTTTTATGCAAAAAAAAGTTTTTGTATGCACGAAATCTCAGAGACAGCTGGGCCTTGTAAGTCATCATTCTAGCAGGATTAAACTTGTGTACTGATATTTTGCACCTAATATGTAATTTGTCACCTTGAATCACATTTTCAAGGTCATGAGGTTGAGACATTTGCAGGCACTCTGAGCGGCTGAGCTTCATGGTGAATGTGTGGCCCGCAGAACAGGTTTCTGCACCCATGGAGACCACTCCTGCTCCAACTCAGGGCTTTGAACGTATCAAAGCCGTCATTCAGAGCCTGGTGGGTGACCAAGCTGCTTACGAGAGGCACAGGGCTGTCGCATTGTCTTGCTGAGAAGACATGAGTTATAAGACCCATATCCCTTTTTTGCCTTTAGTAGCTTTCTGTGTTTTACAACCAGCTGAACACTTGGCACACAGGTTCCCATAGAGCTGCTGACATCTAGCTACCTGAGGCAAGGACAACTCCTTCCCCAGCCAGACGTACAGGGGTGATGGTATTCTACACTGCAGCAGATCTTCCCTTCCCATCCACTGCCAGTGTATTTGGATTGGGAGGAGTTTGATGCTTGGCAGCCGAAGTCCATCATCATGTCTGCCAAGGCCTTCCAGGGACTCGAAGAGAATGGCAGAGGATCTGTCCTTACCACATCATATTCCAATGTCTTGTTGGCCACCTTGAGGTCTTTCCTGGAAGACCTCAACGGCTCTGTGCATATCATGTAGACAGTTCAGGGTGCTTCTGTTCGGCTTTTCCATGGCCACGCTGGTGTTCACCTGGTTCGCACAGACAGTTGCTGCTTACCTCCACCAGTTGGCCATTTGCATTCATGTGTACCTGGATGATTGGCTTATCCAGGCACTTTGGCGCCTGGATTTGCTGCATCACCCACAGACCATTCTGGAACTTTGACAATGCTTGTGCCTGATTGTGAATCAAACCAAGTCCAGTCTTCAGCCACAACAGACTTTCATCTTTCTGGGCATCCAGTTCAATCTGTGGCCCCTCAGAAGACAGGTGGGAGAGATTTCAGTCCCTGCTAAGAGCTTTTCTGACTTACTCGTTTCTCTCAGTGCAACAATGGCAAGCCCTGTTAGGCTTCCTGTCTTCGATGAACTCCCAGGGCCCAATCAGGCGCCTTTACCATCGCCTCTTGCAGCACATTCTGTAGGGCAGATGGTCCGGGGACCAGGGCTACCATGCCCGAGTGTGCTGGTCCTCCCCAAGGACCTTCCTAACCTTCAGGAGAATGTCATGTTGGGACAGATGCTGGTTCCCTTTCTGGCCAAGCTTACTATCTACATGGACTCTTTGCAGTCAGGGTGGGGAGCTCTCATGGAGAGCTGGATGGCTTGGGGCCATTGGTTGGCACTTTTTGCATCTCACCACATAAAGAGGTTGGAACTGGAGGCAATACACTTGGCACTCCTCCACTTCCAGGACCTGGTGGAGCACAAACGTGTCTTCATAATATGCGACAACAGCACAGCAGTCATCTACCTCAACCAGTAAGGTAGATCATGCTCCCACAAGCTGACACAGTTAACCAGATGCATCACTCAATGGTGCTCCTAACACCACATCCGCATGCATGTGAAACATGTCCCAGGACATCAAAATGTCCTGGCAGACTAACTCTCAAGAAGAGGTTAGCCGGTAGGGAAAGAGTGGTTGCTCCACCCGGAGGTCATTCAGGCCATGTGGGCCAGATGGGGAAAACCACATGTGGACCTGTTTGTGACATGTGACAATGTATAACTACTGGTTTACGTCTGGCCAGTCCTAAATCTCCAGGCTTTAGCAGTGGACACTCTAGCCATGGACTGGGGCAACCTTTGGCTGCACCCATTTCCTCCTCCACAGATCCTTCCAAGGGTACCGTGTAATGTCAAGTCACCCGACTGCAATTTGACCCTGGGAGCTCCTTGCGGCCCAGGATAGCTTGGTTAATAGGCCTCTTGCAATTAAGCATCGACCCTTCACTCTGTTTACCAGCATGGTCGACAATTTCTGGTGCAGACACGGACGAGTGTGTTCCACAGGAATCCTCAAGTGGTCAACCTCAATGCTTGGTGGTTATTTCACATCACATTCTTGACAGAGGTTTCTCAGAATCGGTCCCAGATAGAATTGCCAGAGGCAGGCTTCGATCCTCCTGTCTGACTGTATATTCGGCTTGTTGGAAGCTGTTTTTGGAGTGATGCACCATTAGGAGAACTCACCCTTGGTCTCCACATATTGCAGTCATTACCAACTTCCTGCGTTTTCAGTGGGAAATCCTTGGTAAGAGCTCAAGAACAGTGGACAGATTCCAATGAGCCATCTCCTCAACCCTTGTGAACATCCTTGACATTTGCATTGGGTGCGATCCTTATCTGTTGGTGCTCATTGCGTCCTTCTACACCGACAGGCCACCAGCAAGGTAGGTCCTACCACTATGGCACCTTCTGCTGGTCATAGTCATGTTGAAGAAGTAGCCCTTTGAGTGCCTTTGAGCACCTCCAATGGGTGGACCTCAAGTACTGGACATGGAAACCTTGTTTTCTGTCAACACTTGCTTCAGGGCCTAAGAGAAGCGGGATAGCCTAATACCGAATCCAATGGTGGCCTGACCACACCCAGGTGACCCTGAGGCCTCACTTGGGCTTCCTTGCAAAGAACTAAGTGGCTCAAGGTCTGGCTACAGCCTTGAAGGGTTTTACCCTCCATGCTATGCCCTCTTTTTGCCCCTTGGTAACACTCATAAGGAGCAAGTTTGCAGAAACATGATTTCTTCCTGGATTAAGCAGACAATCCTTAAGGCCTACGAGACAACTCTGCAGAGGCCTAGTGCCTTAGAGCTTGTCTCAGCCACAGCTCATGAGGTGCAAGCCTTTAATGCCTCATGGTGTGCTCTGCAGAAACATCATGGTTGTCGATATTTTGTGGGCCTGCTGCTGGTGATCATCTATATCTTTGGGCGAGCCCTACTGCATGACATGATAGTGCTAGAGGATGGCATGTATGCCTTTGGGGGTGTCACAGGCTCCTTTGATTAGGTTCTGATACCTGTCCCTCAGCCTTTCCGGATCCCAGAACAGCCACCAAGTTCTAGTATTCGACCTGCTGCAACAGGGTCAAATTCGCTTCCTGCCAGATAACAGTCTCTAAAGAACACTTGAGGGATCTAGCCCGAGATTGTTCCAACTGGATTCATTACAGCTGGTTGACTCTCATGTTCAGTGCCATATGGAACCATATACCAGCTCCCTGGCACCCACCAGTTTCACAACTAGGTCCTGTTAGAACTCCAGGTATGAAGGAGTAGAAACAGATAGCGTCTACCTATGAGGTGGACAGCTATCATGTTGACAAGCGAGTTCCACGGGGTTCAGTGTGGCAGGTTGGTATGGAGGGTTTCCTGCTTCCGCTTTATTCTGCTGTTGGCAGCCTGAAGTCCACGTACGTCTGAGGTTTTCCCTTCAGAGTTCTCCCCTCACATGGACCAATGGTCCCCCCCCCCCCAGGCTGTGGGTCCCGGTGGTCATTTGTGGTCAGGATGCCAGTAACAATACACCCTCTGTCTTTGAATCTGTAAATCGGCAATGGTGGTAGAAAGGTAACACTACGTAACATGCCCGCAATTTTTAGTATTTTGGTATTAGTAAGTATTCTTAGGGAAGTTCAACATTATCATCACTTTTGAATTTGTACTTAGGGTACTAAATTTCATGACCCCCTCCCCCAAATTAGTATTTTTAAAACTACGATTTTCCCCAAAAATCATAGCAAAGTTGCACAAAGCAGCCCCAAAACTGACCATCATTTTCTATATTCTGTGAAAGTGTACAGACCCAATCATTGCCCTCCCGCTTGTGAACTGTAAGTACAAATTCAAAAATAATGAAAATGTTGAACAATCCCTTACCTATCGTCCACCAGACAAGCCCACCCGACCACCCCACTTCGTTTCTCACAGCTAGTATCAACTCACCACTCATCAAAAGAGGAAGGGTGATAGGGAGAGTATGCACACTAAGAGTCACCACCGGACCCATAGGAACCAAGAGATGGCGCCACGGAACTGTCAGGTTTTTCACCCCACTTCGTTTCTCACAGGTAGTGTCAACTCACCACTCATCAAAAGAGGAAGGGTGATAGGGAGAGTATGCACACTAAGAGTCACCACTGGACCCATAGGAACCAAGAGATGGCACCACAGAACTGTCAGGTTTTTCGAATCAAGTGAGTGAACTCAACTCGATTTCTTGGGCATTTGACCTAGACACAGAGGTCTTAGCAATGGTGGTCATGAAGTAAGTATACTTACTGTTACCAAAATTACTGAAAATTTTGTAGTGATACAAAACTTGTTTCTAACAAATCTAGATATCTGTATGATTAATAAAATGTATTCTTTTGTGGGTGAAATGTGAAACATAGTTTATCTATGCGACATCAAAGTCACGGAACTGTTGTGCATGGCTCAATCTCCTCCTCTGCTTTAAGGTTATGTAGAGCAGAATATGGTTCCTGGTATGGATCTAAGGTTCAACCATCCTTTTACCTGTATTGTGGTTGGTCCAAGTCAATCTGGGAAAACCGAGTGGGTAAAACACTATAGCTAATGAACAAAATGGAAAGCATGATAGTTCCCCCACTGGTTGGAGCCGTTTGGCACAATGGAATTTGGCAAGACAGATATGAAGATATGCAGCCCAATGTGGCTTTTGTGCCTGCTCTGGATGGAATGGGGCTTGGTGGTGATTGATGGCCTAAATGACTAAATGGACAAGTGTGTGCTGGACATGTTCACCAAAAAAAAGTCACCATCAAAATACAAGCATCACAATAATTGTGCTGAACTTGTTTGCCAACAACAAATTTTTTCACACTGTCAGTCTAAATGCTTACTATTAAATGGTTTTTAAAAATGCATGAGGCATGCATGCATCTTTGAACTGTTGAATGCATGTCAAGTGAGCATGAGAAGTAGTATAATACAAAAATACAAAAAGCACCTCCTGACTGGATATATGCCATATGTGAATGTATGCTCAAAATACTAGGAGGCAACATGAAACTTTCCAATAGTCAAAAGGACAGTCTTCAGAAACATAAGCACAAAGTAAGGAAATTAGCTGCAAAAACATATCAAGAAAACAGAAGAAAACATTTTCAACCAGAGGGGAGGATTTATCTCTGTATTTTTGCCATTGGCAGCAACACTTGCAAGCAGTCTTCAGACCCCCCCCCCCCCTGTCAGTCCACTGAGTTTCCAATATAAGAAGAAAGTAGGCCTATATCGTTCTGGTGATATTTATGAATCTGGAACATTATCGACATAATCTACCTAAATTATAACTATGAGTCCAAGAACACAGCCCACAGCACAACATAGCCAATGGAGTATTTATCAAATAGTACAGAAAAACATGACCCATATTCATATATTTCAAACCCCCAAATGGCAGCACAGTGTTTCTAGAGTTGCCAAAGCATCAACGTGGTAGGCCTATTGGTTTTTGGTTTTCCTGACTTGTCAATCAGCTGAGTTTACAACATAAGAAAGTAGGCCTATATTGTTTTTGTGATATTCATGAATCTGGAAAATTATTAACACACTCTACCTCCATTATAACAATCAGTCCGAGAACACAGCCCACAGTACAACATATCCAAAGAAGAATTTATCAAATAGTACAGAAAACCATGACCCATGTTCATAAATTTAAAATCCAACAAAGGCAGCTAAGAAATTCCAGAGCTACCAGAGTATCAACGTTCATTTTCCAATACCAATGTGTAGATACAAATTTCACTGCTCACTTGAGACAGGCAGTCACCCATAAGAGACAACCGGTGCTATTAAACAGGTCCTTTAAACCTTTGAAATATTCTTCATTAACTACAGTCTATAATGTTTCCAAACTGTATAGGCCCAACAAAACCCACATTGTATTACTTTTGTCAAAAATAAATACAGACCTAGTAGGCCTATTGATTTATAGGTCTCATGACTTGTAAGTCCGCTGAGTTTCCAAAATAGGCAGAAGTCCTACAGCGTTTTTGTGATATTTATGATTGAACATTATAAACACGTTCTACCTCCATTATAACTATGAATTGGTGAACACAACCCGCAGCACAACATAGCCAATGAAGAATTTTTCAATTAGTAAAGAAAAAACATAACCCATATTCATAAATTTCAAACCCAACAATAGCAGCAAAGAGATTCTAGCGTTTCCAAAACTTATGGGCCTAACCACTCAAAACCCTTACCATATTACATTTGTCATCAATAAAAACAAACCTGGTAGGCCTATTGATTTTTAGTTCTCCTGACTAGTCTTGTCAGTTGGCTGAGTTTACAACATAAGATGAAAGAAGGCCTACATCGTTTTTGTGACATTTATGAAACTGGAACATTATAAACACGCTCTACATCCATTGTAACTATGAGTCGGAAAACAACCCACAGCACAACATAGCCAAGGAAGTATTCATCAAATAGTACATAAAAACATATTCAAAAATTTCAAACCCAACAATGGCAGCAAAGAGATTCTAGCTTTTCCAAAACTTATGGGCCTAACCAATCAAAACCCATACTGAATTACATTTGTCAAATATAAATACAGACCTGGTAGGCCTATTGATTTTTAGTTCTTCTGACTTGTCAGTTGGCCGAGTTCCCAACATAAGAAGAAAGTAGGCCTACCTTGTTTTTGTGATATTTATGAATCTGGAATATTATCAACAGACTCTACCTCCAGTATCACTAAGAGTCCGAGAACACAGCCCACAGCACAACATAGCCAAAGAAATTTTTATCAAATAGTACAGAAAAACAGGACCCACTTTCATAATTTGAAACCCAACCATGGCAGCAAAGAGATTATAGAGTTTCCAACATGTGTGGGCCTAACCACTCAAAACCCACATTGTATTACTTTTGTCAAAAATCAATACAAACCTGGTAGGCCTATTGATTATTAGTTCTCCTGACTTGTCAGTCCGCTGAGTTTCCAACATAAGAAGTAGGAGTAGGGGAGGAGGGGGCTTGTTGTCACAAAATTCACAATTATTCTCATAGACATCAAAATAATAGTGGTTCCAAATATTTTGTGTCCCTACAGTGCCACCCCATATGTAATGCATGTGACCTGTATTCAAAACAATAGAAGTTGCTACACAACAAAAGCTCACAAGCCATTTAAGGTACACTGCTCAGCTGTGACAACTTGCCCCAGCCTGGAGTAAGTTGTCACATATTGCGGGGCATGTTGTCACACCTGACTGAACACACAGATAGCAGTGTTAGCATGCTGCAAACCTAGCCTATGCTTCACGCCTGTGCTGTCAATGGTTTACAACAGAATTCGCAATGTAGTTTTGGCAAGAACTTCTTTATTGAGAAAATCATGTCATCAGACTAGATGGCTGTCAGTCCCCACATGCACCATTATCACGAGATGTTGTAGTTGGCTATTGAGCCAGTGAGGTGTCGTGGTCAAAGACTTACTTTTGGCACCCGGAGGAAATGTCTTATTCCAAATCAACATATGGAATTAAAAATGAAGGGAAAAGTAAATAATGTTCCATTATATCATAGCAACCACTACGCCACTGGTAAGTCAGCATGCTTTTTTAACTGTATCGGCTATCTAAGTATGTGACATTTTTTTACATTGCAGAACAAAACTGCTGGTGACTCTAACTTTTCTGGTATGTTCCAAATACCATTGTGAGTCTACAACGTGTGTCCCGAATCAGTCTTACTAATAGATAAAATTGCCTCTGTTCTTGCAGATTTAGCCTACTGCACTGTGCAGCCACTCCAGCTGGCTTCAAATGTAAGTAACCCATGATGGTCCTCCTTGGGCTGTTGTAACTGCAAAGCTATCTGACCTTCCACAATGACATCCTTGTCATCCTTTTCAGGCCAATAGAACTGATAAGTGCGTCCTTTTTTACGCCGCACAAATTTCACAAGAGGACCTTCCTCTGTCATATCAGAAACTTGTCCAACGAAACATTTCTTGGAGTGTTTTCCCCGGTACTCAACGAGAAGCCACTGATCCTTCTTGAGAGGCTCTTCTCTGCTGACAGATGACTCATCATCATCAGATGGTGCCAAATCAAATAGATTAGGCTCTTCATCACTGCTGCTATCTGAATCATCCAGATGCACAGGCTCTTGTTTCTTGGCAGGCAATTTTTTTTGGCAGGACCCTTCTGTTGAAATGTTAGCTTTTTAGCAGGAGCCTTCTTCTTGGGTGCCTTAGTTTTCTGTTGCTCCAACATTTCTTTGACTGGCATATCTGTGAATATCATAGACTTGCCCTTTTTCCTTTTGGGGGCACCTTCCTGCCTAGCAGCATGCTTTCCAAAAGGGCGCAATGACTCAGCACTCACACGTCCCTCAGACTGCACCTGTGAAGTTGATGGTGCATTCAGAGGGGTGGTGCCCTCAACATCTTCTGCCTCTGTTATTGGTGTTGCCTGCTCTGGTGGTGTGGCATCAGGATCATGAACTGGTCTGTCCGCTGTATGGCAAGACAGAAATTTATCTGGGGGAAATATGTTCCTGTCAAAGGGGTAGATGCCTGTAGCTTTGAAACCAGCTGCGATGTTCTCTGGTGTCATTGCCTTAGGGAAGGCATATGCGACAAGTTTGGGGATAATGTGAATGGTCATAGACTTTCCTGCATTTTCTTTTTCCCTCATCCAGGCATCACTGGCTTGATTCATGTAGGTCTTGAATGGTCCATGCACTGATTTATCCAGAGGCTGCTGTTCATGGGAACAATGTGGCGGGAAGCTCAGCATAGTGATATGATTGGCCTTGGCATAATCAATCACTTCGATTGATATGTGGGAGTGGTGATTATCAAGAAGCAGGAGGATGGGGTTGGCTTCGGTTGGATTGGCATACTTTACAAAATGTTTCATGTACTTTACAAAATTCTCCACAGTCATCCATCCCAAAGCTTTGGGATGCCCTGCTGCATTACTCCCTGGAGGTACTGTCAGGAGCCAATTCTCCTGCATATTCACCCTCGGAAATACAAAGTAAGGGGGGATATGATTTTCCATAGCACTTACTGCACAGTATACAGTAACAAGTGTGCCCCTTTCTTGTGATACAACGGCCCCCACCTGCTTAGATCCCTTCTCAGCAAGAACCTTGATAGGTCTTTGTACAGTAGTTACACCTGTTTCATCTAGGTTCGATATCTGGTTTGGATTAAAGCCTCCTGGACGTCCCAACACCTGCTCTAGATTGTCCATGAACAGGGCTACATTGTGAGGGTTGAAATTGATCATTCTCTGAATAGATGTTGCTTCTGGTGACCTTATGGTTATATCCTTGTGCCTTTCAAGAAAGTGTTGTGCCCAATCTATTCCAGCAAGCTCATTTTCAATCCAATTTTGTGGGATGTTTTTGACTTTGTTAGCAACAGCTAATTGGTAGGCCAGTTTTCGCATATCATACAGAGTAATTCCATGAAATATCTTGGCTGCCATCTTTGTGTATTTTACCAGATTTCTTCAATATCATCATGCAGAATTTTCCTGCTCTGCTTGTTACCAATCATTACATTGTCAAATGTGTCATGGTTTGTTTTGTAGATGGCTTTATAACGACTCAGGGTTCGATAATTGACTCCATTCTGAGATGCAGCCTTGCGAAGACTTAAGCCACCCAAATGTGCTTTGACCGCTGATTCCAGGGCTTCCTTGGGATTTTGACCCCTATCAGTTTTTCTCTTGTAGTGCCGAACCATCTACAAAATGAAGTGAACATTCATGTATTTCCAGACAATAAAATAGAATGCTAACCCATCTTTCGAACTTCAACATTTGTAAAAGCATACATAATAAAATTAATGACAATTGCAGTAACCATAAATTGACCATTAATATTGTCCATAGGCCGCATACAGCCTTCATACACAGAAACAACGAATTCCATCATGTTTAAATGTTATCTTGTTTACATATCTTCTTATTATATACACTTGGTACCTTTATTTTTAAGATGATAATATCCCATGGGGCATGCTTTCACAAGCAAAATTACAATGACCATTAAGTGATTATTCATATAGTCCATAGGCCCTATACAGCCTCTATGTGCAGACATATTATATTTAAATGTTATCTTGTTGCATATTTCATTATTATATACGCTTGGCCACTTAATTTTTAACACAATTATATTCCATGGTGGTATCTTGTCACAAGCTGGGGTATGTTGTCACACTGTGACAAATTACCCCCAAATGCTGGGACATGTTGTCACACACTGTGACAACCTACCCCTGGGGACCACAAGGATTTTAGCATAGTTTGTAAGGTTCACCATAGGCAAAGAGTAGATATTTGATGTAACACTTGAAAACCAACTATATAACAAAAGTTTTGGTCCATAGGTCACTCTGAATATTAGCGTGAATATTGCTACATACCGTTTTCTATGGAAGGCAGCAATCGTGTTCACAGGATACAAAAAGCAGACCCCATCTGTTTCTTGGATTTCACTGTTTCTGAAGAAACCTTTCTGTGTTGCACAACATCCAAACCTCTGGGCTCACAAAATGATGACATCATTGCTGGGATTTTCCCAATATATTCCAAGAAAAGTACATTGTGTCAACTTACCCCTGTGACAACTAGCCCCCTCCTCCCCTACACCATTTTGGTGATATTCATGAATCTGCAACAGTATAAGCACACTTTACCTCCATTATAACTATAAGTCCGAGAACACAGCCCACAGCACAACATAGCCAATGAAGTATTTATCAAATAGTACAGAAAAACATGACCCCTATTCATAAATTTCAAATCCAACAATGGTAGCAAAGAGATTTAAGAGTTAACAAAGCATCAACGTTCATCTTACAAACCCAATGTGTAGAAACAAATTTTAACTCCTGACTTGACACAGGCAGTCCCCCACAAAAGAAAACTGCTAGTTTTAAACTGGTCCTCTCAACCTTTAAAATATTCTTCATTAACTACAGACTATAGTGTGTCCAAAATGTATAGGCCCAGCCACTCAAAGTCCATATTGTATTAATTTTGTCAAAAATAAATACCGACTTAGTAGGCTTATTGATTTTTAGTTCTCCTGACTTGTCAGTCCACTGAGTTACAAAATAAGCAGTAGGCCTACAGCGTTTTTGTGATATTTATTAATCTGGAACATTATTAACACACTCTACCTCCATTATAACATTTACAATGAGTCTGAGAACACAGCCCACAGTACAACATATCCAAAGAAGAATTTATCAAAAAGTACAGAAAAACATGACCCATGTCCATAAATTTCAAATCCAACAAAGGCAGAAAAGAGTTTTCAGAGTTACAAGAGAATCCACGTACATCTTCCAATACCAATCTATACAAATTTCACTGCTCACTTGAGACAGGCAGTCACCCATAAAAGGCAACTGGTGCCACTAAACAGGTCCTCTCAACCTTTGAAATATTCTTCATTAGCTACAGCCTATAGTGTTTCCAAAATGCATAGGCCTAACCACTAAAAACCCTTAATGTATTACTTTTGTCAAAAATAATTACAGACCTGGTAGGCCTATTTTCTTTTAGTTCTCCTGACTTGTCAGTCGGCTGAGTTTACAAAATTAGGAAAAAAAGTAGGCCTACATCGCTTTTGTGATATTTTCGAATCTGGAGCATTAAAATCACACTCTACCTCCATTATAACTATGAGTATGAGTCGGACAACACAGCCCACAGCACAACATAGCCAATGAAATATATATCAAATATTAAAGAAAAACATGACCCATATTCATAAATTTAAAACCCAACAACAGCAGCAAAGACATTTCAGAGTTACCAAAGCATCAACGTTCATCTTCCAATACCAATATGTAGAGACAAATTTCACGCCTGACTTGAGACAGGCTGTCCCCCATAGAAGGCAAATGCTGGTTTTAAACTGGTCTTCTCAACCTTTGAAATATTCTCCATTAACTACAGTGTATAGTGTTTCCAAACTCTATAGGCCCAACCACTCAAAACCCATATTGTATTACTTTTGTCAAAAATAAATACAAACCTGGTAGGCCTATTGATTTTTAGGTCTCATGACTTGTAAGTCAGCTGAGTTTCCCAAAATAAGCAGTAGGCCTACAGCGTTTTTGTGATATTTATGATTGAACATTATAAGCACTTTCTACCTCCATAATAACTATGAACTGGAGAACATAACCCGCAGCACAACATAGCCAATATAGAATTTATCAAATAGCAAAGAAAAAACATAACCCATATTCATAAACTTCAAACCCAACAATGGCAGCAAAGAGATTCTAGCGTTTCCAAAATGTACTGGTCTAACCACTCAAAACCCTTACTGTATTACATTTGTCAAATATAAATACAAACCTGGCAGGCCTATTGATTTTTAGTTCTCCTAACTTGTCAGTCGGCTGAGTTTACAACAACAGATGAAAGAAGGCCTACAGCGTTTTTGTGACATTTATGAAACTGGAACATTATAAACACGCTCTACCTCCATTATAAGTATGAGTCGGAAAACAAAGCCCACAGCACAACATAGCCAATGAAGCATTCATCAAATAGTACATAAAAACATATTCATAAATTTCAAACCCAATAATAGCATCAAAGAGATTCTAGCGTTTCCAAAACGTACCAGCCTACAGCACAACATAGCCAATGAAGTATTTATCAAATAATACATAAAAACATAACCAATATTCATAAATTTCAAACCCAACAATGCCAGCAAATGTATTCTAGCGTTTCCAAAATGTATGGGCCTAAACAATCAAAACCCATTTTGAATTACATTTGTCAAAAATAAATACAAACCTGGTAGGCCCATTGATTTTTAGTTCTCCTGACTTGTCAGTCAGCTGAGTTCCTACATAAGAATAAAGTAGGCCTACATCATTTTTGTGATATATATGAATCTCAAACATTATCAACATACTCGACCTCCATTATAACTATGAGTCCGAGAACACAGCCCACAGCAGAACAGACCATTAGGGTATTTATCAAATAGTACAGAAAAACATGACCCATTTCCATAAATTTCAAATCCAACAAAGGCAGCAAAGAAATTCCAGAGTTACCAGAGTATCAACGTTCATCTCCCAATGCCAATGTGTAGATATATATTTCACCCATAAAAGGAGACTGGTGCTATTAAACCGGTCCTCTCAACCTTTGAAATATTCTTTATTAACTACAGACTATAGTGTTTCCAAAATGTATAAGCCTAACCACTCAAAACCTTTAATGTATTACTTTTGTCAAAAATAAATACAGATCCAGCAGGTCTATTGATTTTACTTCTCCTGATTTGTCAGTTGTCTTAGTTTACAACATGAGAAGAAACTAGGCCTGCATCGTTTTTCTGATATTTGTGGTTGAACATTATAAACCCACTCTACCTCCATTATAACTATGAGTCAGAGAACACAGCCAACAGCACAACATAGCCAATGAATTATTTATCAAATGGTAAAGAAAAACATGACCGTTATTCGACAATTTTAAACCCAACAATGGCAGCAAATTAGACAGTGTCATTACCATATCCAAACCGTAGTCCTAACAAAACAAATCCCAGTCAATTCCGACCAAAGGCAATGTTCCTTGGTATGTATAGCTGAAAAATATCAACTTATAGTTCGTATTTACCCAAAAGAGACCAAAACGTAAGTGCAAAGGTCCATAGGGGAAAAAAAACTTTATCTAGTTTTCACATGACAGAATGCAAAAAGTTTTGTTTGAAATTATAGGCCTATTTCAGTAAATTGGCTTGAATATTTGCATCATTCATGCATATACAGGACCATACAATTTATGAAAAGGGACCAAAATTTGCAGCACATCAGAGAATTTGTAAGTGGAGGTTCTTAACTTGTTGAAAATGCCAATACAATTCAGTATTTAAAAAGGTACTACTTGCAACCACCATCTCAACAATGATCATCATCCATATAAGTCCACAATGCGACACCAACACCAACATCAATCCATCAGAAAAGCCCTCTAGGCCTAAAATGACCATCAATAAGAATCTTAACAACATGATTATATAATTCGATGTGTTTTAGTCATGTAGTTAAAGACATGATGTTGTTTTAAAGGAGATAAACTAAGAGTATTTCTAAAAGAAAAGTGTTTGAATTTCCAAATATAGTAAGTACATTGGTTCAAATGTTAAAAGAGATTCTAGCGTTTAAAAAATGTAATGGCTTAACCACTCAAAACACTTACTATATTCCATTTGTCAAAAATTAATACAGACCTGGTAGGCCTATTGATTTTTAGTTCTCCTGACTTATCAGTTGGCTGAGTTTGCAACAGAAGAAGAAAGTAGTCGTACATCATTTTTGTGACATTTATGAATCAGCAACAATATAAGCACACTCTACCTCCATTATAACTTTCAGTCTGCGAATATGGCCCACAGCACAACATACCCAATGAAGTATTTATCAATTAGGACAGGAAAACGTGACCTATCTTCAGAAATATGAAACCCAACAAAGGCAGCAAAGAGATTCCACAGTTACCAAAGCATCAACGTTTATCTTCCAATACCAATGTGTAGAAACAAATTTCCCTCCTGACTTGAGACAGGAAGTCACCCATAAAATGCAACTGGTGCCTTTAAACCGGTCCTCTGAACCTTTAAAATATTCTTCATTAACTACAGACTAAAGTCTGTCTTAATGTATAGGCCTAACCACTCAAAACCAGAATATTATTACTGTTATCAAAAATAAATAGACACCTGTTAGGTCTATTGATTTTTAATTCTCCTGACTGGTAAGTCGGCTGAGTTTGGAACATAAGAAGAAAGTAGGCCTACATCATTTCTGTGATATTTATGAATCTGGAACATTACAAACATACTGTACCTCCATTATAACTATGAATTGGACAACACAGTCCACAGCACAACATAGCCAATCAAGTATTTATTAAAAGGTACAGAAAAACATGACCTATATTCATAAATTTCAAACCCAACATCGGCAGCAAAATGATTTCAGAGTTACCAAGGCATCAACGTTTATCTTCTAAAGCCAATGTGTAGAAACAAATTTTAGTTCCTGACTTGAGACAGGCAGTCCCCCATAAAAGCAAACTGGTAGTTTTAAACTGGTCGTCTCAACCTTTAAAATATTCTTCATTAACTACAGACGATAGTGTGTCTGAAATGTATAGGCCCAACCACTCAAAATCCATATTGTATTCATTTTGTCAAAAATAAATACCGACCTAGTAGGCATATTGATTTTTAGTTCTCCTGACTTGTCAGTCCGCTGAGTTTACAAAATAAGCAGTAGGCCTACAGCGTTTTTGTGATATTAATCTGGAACATTATTAACACACTCTACCTCCATTATAACATTTACAATGAGTCCGAGAACACAGCCCACAGTACAACATATCCAAAGAAGAATTTATCAAAAAGTACAGAAAAATATGACCCATGTCCATAAATTTCAAATCCAACAAAGGCAGCAAGGAGTTTTCAGAGTTATAAGAGAACAAACGTTCATCTTCCAATACCAATGTGTAGATACAAACTTCACTGTTCACTTGAGACAGGCAGTCACCCATAAAAGGCAACTGGTGCCACTAAACAGGTCCTCTCAACCTTTGAAATATTCTTCATTAACTACAGCCTATAGTGTTTCCAAAATGTATAGGCCTAACCACTAAAAACCCTTAATGTATTACTTTTGTCAAAAATAATTACAGACCTAGTAGGCCTATTTTCTTTTAGTTCTCCTGACTTGTCAGTCGGCTGAGCTTACAAAATTAGAAAAAAAAAGTAGGCCTACATCGCTTTTGTGATATTTTCGAATCTGGAGCATTAAAATCACACTCTACCTCCATTATAACTATGAGTATGAGTCGGACAACACAGCCCACAGCACAACATAGCCAATGAAATATATATCAAATAGTAAAGAAAAACATGACCCATATTCATAAATTTAAAACCCAACAATGGCAGCAAAGACATTTCAGAGTTACCAAAGCATCAACGTTCATCTTCCAATACCAATATGTAGAGACAAATTTCACGCCTGACTTGAGACAGGCTGTCCCCCATAGAAGGCAAATGCTGGTTTTAAACTGGTCTTCTCAACCTTTGAAATATTCTCCATTATAGGCCCAACCACTCAAAACCCATATTGTATTGCTTTTGTCAAAAATAAATACAGACCTGGTAGGCCTATTGATTTTTAGGTCTCATGACCTGTAAATCCGCTGAGTTTCCCAAGATAAGCAGTAGGCCTACAGCGTTTTTGTGATATTTATGATTGAACATTATAAGCACTTTCTACCTCCATAATAACTATGAACTGGAGAACATAACCCGCAGCACAACACAGCCAATATAGAATTTATCAAATAGTAAAGAAAAACATAACCCATATTCATAAACTTCAAACCCAGCAATGGCAGCAAAGTTTCAGCGTTTCCAAAATGTACTGGTCTAACCACTCAAAACCCTTACTGTAAAATTTGTCAAATATAAATACAAACTTGATAGGCCTATTGATTTTTAGTTCTCCTAACTTGTCAGTCGGCTGAGTTTACAACATCAGATGAAAGAAGGCCTACAGCGTTTTTGTGACATTTATGAAACTGGAACATTATAAACACGCTCTACCTCCATGATAACTATGAGTAGGAAAACAAAGCGCACAGCACAACATAACATAACCAATAAAGCATTCATCAAATAGTTCATAAATACATATTCATAAATTTCAAACCCAATAATAGCATCAAAGAGATTCTAGCATTTCCAAAACGTATGGGCCTAACCAATCAAAACCCATATTGAATTACATTGCTCAAAAATAAATACAGACCTGGTAGGCCTATGATTTTTATTTCTCCTGACTTGTCAGTCGGCTCAGTTTACAACATAATATGAAAGTAGTCCTACATCGTTTTTGTGATATTTATGAATCTGGAACATTATAAACATACTGTATCTACATTATAGCTATGAGTCCGAAAACACAGCCCATAGCACAACATAGCCAATGAAGTATTTATCAAATAGTACAAAAAAACATGACCCTCATTCATTAATTTCAAACCCAACAATGGCAGCAAAGAGATTCTAGCATTTCCAACATTTATGAGCCTAACCACTCAAAACTGATATTGTATTACTTTTGTCAAAAATCAAGACAAACCTGGTAGGCCTATTGATTTTTAGTTCTTCTGACTTGTCAGTCCGCTGAGTTTCCAACATTAGAGGTGTAGGCCAACACAGTTTTTGTGATATTTATCAATCTGGAACATTATAAACACGCTCTACCTCCATTATAACTATGAGTAGGAAAACAAAGCACACAGCACAACATAGCCAATAAAGCATTCATCAAATAGTTCATAAATACATATTCATAAATTTCAAACCCAATAATAGCATCAAAGAGATTCTAGCATTTCCAAAACGTATGGGCCTAAACAATCAAAACCCATATTGAATTACATTTCTCAAAAATAAATACAGACCTTGTAGGCCTATTGATTTTTAGTTCTCCTTACTTGTCAGTCGGCTCAGTTAACAACATCAGATGAAAGAAGGCCTACAGCGTTTTTGTGACATTAATGAAACTGGAACATTATAAACACGCTCTACCTCCATTATAACTATGAGTCGGAAAACAAAGCCCACAGCACAACATAGCCAATGAAGCATTCATCAAATAGTACATAAAAACATATTCATAAATTTCAAACCCAACAATCGCAGGAAAGAGATTCTAGCGTTTCCAAAACGTATGGGCCTAGCCAATCAAAACCCATATTGAATTACATTTCTCAAAAATAAATACAGACCTGGTAGGCCTATGATTTTTAGTTCTCCTGACTTGTCAGTCGACTGAGTTTACAACATTAGATGAAAGTAGTCCTATATCGTTTTTGTGATATTTATGAATCTGGAACATTATAAACATGCTGTACCTCCATTATAACTTTGAGTCCGAAAACACAGCCCACAGCACAACATAGCCAATGAAGTATTTATCAAATAGTACAAAAAAAAACATGACCCTCATTCATTAATTTCAAACCCAACAATGGCAGCAAAGAGATTCTAGCATTTCCAACATTTATGGGCCTAACCACTCAAAACCGATATTGTATTCCATTTGTCAAAAATTAATACAGACCTGGTAGGCCTATTGATTTTTAGTTCTCCTGACTTATCAGTCGGCTGAGTTTGCAACAGAAGAAGAAAGTAGGCGTACATCGTTTTTGTGACATTCATGAATCAGCAACAATATAAGCACACTCTACCTCCATCATAACTTTCAGTCTGAGAATATGGCCCACAACACAACATACCCAATGAAGTATTTATCAATTAGGACAGGAAAACGTGACCTATCTTCATAAATATGAAACCCAACAAAGGCAGCAAAGAGATTCTACAGTTACCAAAGCATCAACGTTTATATTCCAATACCAATGTGTAGAAACAAATTTCACTCCTGACTTGAGACAGGAAGTCACCCATAAAATGCAACTGGTGCCTTTAAACCGGTCCTCTGAACCTTTAAGATATTCTTCATCAACTACAGACTAAAGTCTGTCCTAATGTATAGGCCTAACCACTCAAAACCAGAATATTATTACTGTTATCAAAAATAAATAGACACCTGTTAGGTCTATTGATTTTTAATTCTTCTGACTGGTAAGTCGGCTGAGTTTGGAACAGAAGAAGAAAGTAGGCCATCATCATTTCTGTGATATTTATGAATCTGGAACATTATAAACACGCTCTACCTCCATGATAACTATGAGTAGGAAAACAAAGCGCACAGCACAACATAACATAACCAATAAAGCATTCATCAAATAGTTCATAAATACATATTCATAAATTTCAAACCCAATAATAGCATCAAAGAGATTCTAGCATTTCCAAAACGTATGGGCCTAACCAATCAAAACCCATATTGAATTACATTGCTCAAAAATAAATACAGACCTGGTAGGCCTATGATTTTTATTTCTCCTGACTTGTCAGTCGGCTCAGTTTACAACATAATATGAAAGTAGTCCTACATCGTTTTTGTGATATTTATGAATCTGGAACATTATAAACATACTGTATCTACATTATAGCTATGAGTCCGAAAACACAGCCCATAGCACAACATAGCCAATGAAGTATTTATCAAATAGTACAAAAAAACATGACCCTCATTCATTAATTTCAAACCCAACAATGGCAGCAAAGAGATTCTAGCATTTCCAACATTTATGAGCCTAACCACTCAAAACTGATATTGTATTACTTTTGTCAAAAATCAAGACAAACCTGGTAGGCCTATTGATTTTTAGTTCTTCTGACTTGTCAGTCCGCTGAGTTTCCAACATTAGAGGTGTAGGCCAACACAGTTTTTGTGATATTTATCAATCTGGAACATTATAAACACGCTCTACCTCCATTATAACTATGAGTAGGAAAACAAAGCACACAGCACAACATAGCCAATAAAGCATTCATCAAATAGTTCATAAATACATATTCATAAATTTCAAACCCAATAATAGCATCAAAGAGATTCTAGCATTTCCAAAACGTATGGGCCTAAACAATCAAAACCCATATTGAATTACATTTCTCAAAAATAAATACAGACCTTGTAGGCCTATTGATTTTTAGTTCTCCTTACTTGTCAGTCGGCTCAGTTAACAACATCAGATGAAAGAAGGCCTACAGCGTTTTTGTGACATTAATGAAACTGGAACATTATAAACACGCTCTACCTCCATTATAACTATGAGTCGGAAAACAAAGCCCACAGCACAACATAGCCAATGAAGCATTCATCAAATAGTACATAAAAACATATTCATAAATTTCAAACCCAACAATCGCAGGAAAGAGATTCTAGCGTTTCCAAAACGTATGGGCCTAGCCAATCAAAACCCATATTGAATTACATTTCTCAAAAATAAATACAGACCTGGTAGGCCTATGATTTTTAGTTCTCCTGACTTGTCAGTCGACTGAGTTTACAACATTAGATGAAAGTAGTCCTATATCGTTTTTGTGATATTTATGAATCTGGAACATTATAAACATGCTGTACCTCCATTATAACTTTGAGTCCGAAAACACAGCCCACAGCACAACATAGCCAATGAAGTATTTATCAAATAGTACAAAAAAAAACATGACCCTCATTCATTAATTTCAAACCCAACAATGGCAGCAAAGAGATTCTAGCATTTCCAACATTTATGGGCCTAACCACTCAAAACCGATATTGTATTCCATTTGTCAAAAATTAATACAGACCTGGTAGGCCTATTGATTTTTAGTTCTCCTGACTTATCAGTCGGCTGAGTTTGCAACAGAAGAAGAAAGTAGGCGTACATCGTTTTTGTGACATTCATGAATCAGCAACAATATAAGCACACTCTACCTCCATCATAACTTTCAGTCTGAGAATATGGCCCACAACACAACATACCCAATGAAGTATTTATCAATTAGGACAGGAAAACGTGACCTATCTTCATAAATATGAAACCCAACAAAGGCAGCAAAGAGATTCTACAGTTACCAAAGCATCAACGTTTATATTCCAATACCAATGTGTAGAAACAAATTTCACTCCTGACTTGAGACAGGAAGTCACCCATAAAATGCAACTGGTGCCTTTAAACCGGTCCTCTGAACCTTTAAGATATTCTTCATCAACTACAGACTAAAGTCTGTCCTAATGTATAGGCCTAACCACTCAAAACCAGAATATTATTACTGTTATCAAAAATAAATAGACACCTGTTAGGTCTATTGATTTTTAATTCTTCTGACTGGTAAGTCGGCTGAGTTTGGAACAGAAGAAGAAAGTAGGCCATCATCATTTCTGTGATATTTATGAATCTGGAACATTACAAACATACTGTACCTCCATTATAACTATGAATTGGAGAACACAGTCCACAGCACAACATAGCCAATGAAGTATTTATTAAATAGTACAGAAAAACATGACCTATATTCATAAATTTCAAACCCAACAATGGCAGCAAAGAGATTCCAGAGTTACCAAAGTATCAACGTTCATCTTCCAATACCAATGTGCAGAAACAAATTTCACTCCTGACATGAGACAGGCAGTCACCCATGAAAGGTAACAGGTGGTCTTAATCCGGTCCTCTCAACCTTTGAAATATTCATCATTAAGTACAGAGTATATTGCTTCCAAAGTGTAGAGGCCTAACCACTCTAAACCCATATTGTATTAATTTTGTCAAAAATAAATACAGACCTCGTAGGCCTATTCGTTTTCGGTTTGCTTGGCTTGTCAGTCGGTTCAGTTTCCAACAGAAGAAGAAAGTAGGCCTACATCGTTTTTTCTAAATATTTACGAATCTGGAATATTATAAACACACTCTACATGCATTATAACTATCAGTCCAAGAACACAGCTCAGAGTACAACAGAGCCAATGAAGTATTTATCAAAAAGAACAGAAAAACATGAAGCATATTCATAAATTCCTACCCAAGAAAGACAGCAAAGAGATTCCACAGTTACCAAAGAATCAACGTTTATCTTCCAATACCAATGTTGAGAAACAAATTTCACTCCTGACTTGAGACATGCAGTCACACATAAAAGGCAGCTGGTGGTTTTAAACTGGTGCTCTCAACCTTTGAAATATTCTTCATTAACTACAGACTATAGCGTTTCCCAAATTTATTGGCCTAACCAATCAAAACCCATATTGTATTATATTTGTCAAAAGAAATACAGACCTGGTAGGACTATATATTATTAGTTCTCTTGACTTGTCAGTTGGCTGAGTTTCCAACATAGGAAAAAAGTAGGCCTACATCATTTTTGTGATATTTATGAATCTGGAACATTATAAGCACACTGTATCTCCATTATAACTATCAATCCGAGAATACAGCCCACAGCACAACATAGCCAATGAAGTATTTATCATATAGGACAGAAAAACATGACACATGTTCATAAATTTGAAACCCATCAAAGGCAGTTAAGAGGTTCCAGACTTACCAAAGAATCAATGTTCTACTTCCAATACCAACATTTTGAAACAAATTTCACTCCTGACTTGAGACAGGCAGTCACCTATAAAAGGCAGCTGGTGGTTTTAAACCGGTCCTCTCAACCTTTTAAATATTCTTTATTAACTACAGACTATAGTGTTTCCAATATTTATGGGCCTAGCCACTCAAAACCCACATTTTCTTTTTTTTTTCTTTTTTTTTTTTTTTTGTCAAAAATAATTACAGACCTGGTAGGCCTTTTCACTTTTAGTTTTAATGATTTGAAAGTCTGCTGAGTTTAAAAAATAAAGACAAAGTAGGCCTACATTGTTTTTGTGATATTTATGAATCTGGAATATTATAAACACACTCTACTTCCATTATAACTATCAATCCGAGAATACAGCCCACAGCACAGCATAGCCAATGAAGTATTTATCATATAGGACAGAAAAACGAGACCCATGTTCATAAATTTCAAACCCAACAATGGCAGCAAAGAGATTCCAGAGTTACCTAGCATCAACGTTTATCTTCCAATACCAAACTGTATAGGCCTAACCACTCAAAACCCATATTGTATTACTTTTGTCAAAAATAAATACAGACCTGGTAGGCCTATTGATTTTTAGTTTTCCTGGCTTGTCAGTAGGCTGAGTTTACAACATAAGTTGAAACTAGGCCTACATCGTTTTTGTGATATTTATGAATCTGGAACATAATTAACAAACTCGTCCTCCATTATAACTATGAGTCCGAGATTAAAGCCCACAGGACAACATAGGTAATGAAGTATTTATCAAATAGTACAGAAAAACATGACTCATAAGCATAAATTTCAAACCCAACAATGGCAGCAAAGAGATTCCAGAGTTACCAAAGCATCAACATTCATCTTCCAATACCAATGTGTACTTTTGCAAGGGGTTATACCCTTTTTGCCTTTGACTTGACACCCGACCTTAACTGTGACTCGGATCACTATCAGCTGTTAAAAAGGGAAGTGTGGATCTGGATGCAACATTCTCTAATTCCGTCTCATCAACAGGGAGCATGATCATCTATGCTGTATAGGACAAGGTGGTAGAGACTGACAAAGCAAGGGATTTAGGGATTTAATCCCAGACTTGTAACATGGACACCAACATGATCACAGATATCTTAGGCTGACAGGAACCATGCAGCAACAAGATCTCAATTTGCTGGCATGTATGCCAGTGACTAGCTTCCAAAAGCACGACAATACGGAAAGTTTTAGGTGATACATACCACTCCATCAATAGAGGAGAGCAGAATATTCGGTGGAAGTGTATGCGCCCCAAAGATTTGAAGGTGGACGGTCAGAATACTATGATACTCTTGGAATGGCACCTTTTGTTCATAGCATAATAACAATTATGTTAACTTGGCCACATGAGCATGTTTCAAATAAAGACTGAGTACAAAGCTGGCAGAACATAATGTGTGGACACCACTGCATATTCAGCTTATCTCAGTGATCATTGGGATTTAAGCATGACTGATATCACAGGTAAATTGCTCTACCCAGAAGATCTAGAATTAAGTGATGAATTTGTGAATCAATACGAACAAGTTTCTGCTGGATATGACATATATGCATACTTAAATGTAAAATTTGACAACAAAAAACAAACTGCAAGTCTATATACCTTAATGGACAACATTTTTCCCGACAAAATCTCGAAGTACCCATATCCTATTTGATAAATGATGTCACATATCACAGTATAAGTAACTATTCCCTCCTTGTCAGGGATTAGTTTTACCTGACAGATAGCAAGGAACTATACACTACTCAAGACATCATGGCTAACAGCAAAAGAGAATTACCGTATTTCCCCAGGCAAATCAGCAAGAGTGGCATGGCTCAAGCACGCTCTACATGCCTACCAACGAATCTGAGGCCATTCTGCATATATCTCCAGAAGTTGCCCAAAGGATTATGGACAAGCTGGTCATTGAGGCATCCATACAGAAAGGCAGCCTTGAACTTTGGTGTCATGACCTGGATGAATTTACGTTTCTGTCAATTTAGGAAATGAGGGTTGATTTTCTGTGTGTTATGGCATAATGACATGCGTGATTGAAGCTGGCATTGTAGGTGTGGCACATGCCAGTGTGCCTCGCTTGATGCCAGCTTCAATCACCCACGTCATTATGCCATAACACAAACAAAAGCGATCCTCTTTGCTTATATTTATATTTCCTCCTCAATTTTTCTGCTGGATTGCATGAAATTTATAAATTTAGTGCATTGAATTAACAGAAACTGATTTGCCCACCATGTTCAAGTCTTGAGTTTGGGAAACCCAGGTAGGCATGGCTTATTGGAATGTGCATGGGACACATGTGTTATGGTCTGATAACACACAAGGCTCTCTCCTGTACTTGTAATGCTAAAATTTAGATGGAATTTATATATATGAAAATGGGAGTATGACACAACCATGTGCATTAGCATAGACATGTGTAAGTGGTTTGTGGACAAATCATGAATGCGTGATCTGCCCCATCAAATGTGGTATCTGTCTGGATCCAGAACAATGGCTGCATTTTGTGGCAGACCTCCGCCTTGCTGTCTCCTTGCCTTCACCATCAGATGAAACTTACCATGTTCTTGCTGCCTACTTTTTCACTTCACTCAAGGGTCCTGTTTATGTTTGCAAGCTTAAACTTTTTGCTCGATCATATGCCAAAACTCCCGAGTTGTAAAGCATGCAAGAATGACGAGCCTGGTCAGTAAGGGCATTCTTTTCTAGATGAGGCAACCACTTTGTACCTTGAAACTGCCTGGAACAAAATTCTGCAAGATTTGAACATCCCTAAGGCATATCTCACCATAAAAAAAGCCGCTGCGAGAGTTTCATTCCCAATGTCCAAAGTTTTAGCCACCATTTTGATGTATGCTGTAGACCTGCCATGACTGATAATGTAGGTTGTTTGTGACACAACGTGATCCAGGCTGGTTTTGCATTGAATCCCTAAAAAAGCAAACAACCACGAACCAGTGCTGCCTAAGCTCAAGCAAGGTATCTGCAGGATATATGCATTTAGTCGATGTCTACAGCAGAAAAAGCAAGATGCCACCAAACCAGAAAGAGTTTGAAAGAAAAGACCACTGTCGAACAAAAGAAGCAAGACGTCAGCAAATCAATCTGTGTGACTCAAAAGAACTATCTACAGCAAGGGAAGCAAGAAGTCAGTCTGAAGGAGAAAACCTCAAAAAAAAAAAAAAAAAAAAAAAGGAAAGGCTGCACAACATAAAATGGACAGCCTCATCAATGCCATGGGTAAAAATGCCCCTTCCTCAATGCAGAAAGGAAAAAATGATAGTGTTTACTTAAAGTACAATCACAGAACAGTGAAAGCAAGGCAACACACTGTACCATTTCTTCATTATTTCACATTTACGGATCTTTATGGTAAAATTCTCATGGAGTCGAATGGTAGTCTGTGGACCGAGGCCAAACGGAGAGAACTCTGCTAAAATGGACAAACTTAATTCTTCCTTAAATTCCATAATTGCGGGTGCAAGTATTATTACTTCTGCGATCTGGGAAATGATCTTGATGGAGTAACCTGCAGCTATTGTGAAATTTTATACTAAATGATAAAACGTGTAACTTGAACCAGATAGGAGAACACCTATGAAGCTTATTTTAAATGTTAGTAGTCTTTAGAAAATATACAATGTTTTGTTTTTTTTTGTTTTTATAAGGGAATGACTTCAGAAGGGAGTGTGTGACGACTATTCTAAACGTTGTTGTTTGTAAACAAGGTAATGTTCAGATTATAATGTATGTATTTACATCAAACATATTGCATACATTATAATTTGAACATTGTATTTTGATCTGTAATATCATCTTCATTATGTGTTTATACCAAAATAAAATGAGTGACTCACAAGTAGATGAGAAAATGACCTCAGAAGAAGGAACATCTTATTACTATGATATTGTCGTGTTAGAGTCTGTAGCAGATGAAAAAATTGACTGAATTGCCAATGCAAAATGTATTGATGTAATTAAATTATAGTGTGTGTGTCAACACATTTTTCTTTCTTTCTTTCCGTTTTTCTTTCTTTCTTCCTTTATGTCTGGGTGCCAACCCAGACATACTGTTTTCTCAAAATTCTTTGTTGTTGTTGTTGTTGTTGTTGTTGTTGTTGTTCTTCTTCTTCTTCTTCTTCTTCTTCTTCTTCTTCTTCTTCTTCTTCTTCTTCTTCTTCTTCTTCTTCTTCTTCTTCTTCTTCTTCTTCTTCTTCTTCTTCTTCTTCTTCTTCCTCTCCTTCTTCTTCTCCTCCTCCTCCTCCTCCTCCTCCTCCTCCTCCTCCTCCTCCTCCTCCTCCTTTCCGTCACATAATTTATCCAGAGCTTTTCTCGGACACTGTGCAAGCTACAATGCTTTCACTTGGCATGGTAATAGAGCTAGTAGGGAAATTAACTATCTGGTTTGGAATAATAGGCATGTTCAAAATCATGCAAATTAGGGCCTTTTCTAAATTTTAAAAGCTCCATATCTTCCAAAGCCATTCCAACTTCAGTTTAGGGGTTTGTAACATAGCTTCATTCAATGAACCATGATGCAAAATTGTACAATTTTAATTTATAAAAATAAGATGAATACAAGAAATTTAAATCTTGAATAACTTCAAAACTATTATACATAGAGATGCCATTTCAACTTCAATTTGTAGGTATGTGACATAGGTGCATCCAATGAACCATAAACCAAAGTTGTAGGCTTTTAATTTATACAAATGAGGCAAATACACAAAATTAAGATGTTTGAATAGCTTCAAATATTACAGATAATGGTGGCATTCAGACTTCACTTAATAAGTTTGTGATATGGTCACATCCAATAAACCAAGAACCAAAGTTGTAGCATTCTAGTTTATGCAAATTAGCTTAATACACAAAATTTAGATTATGTTGAACAATGGCAAAGTGTAGCATTTCAAATTTCTCATTTTGAAGGCACCCAGACAGATTTGCAGTGAAGCAAATCTTTTCTAGTTTTCTTGCTTTCTTTACCAGTGAATTTGTCAGACACTTTTCTCTGACACTATTGTACATAGAAACTCCAAACTTTGCATGATTGTACCTCCATACAAGGAGTTTTTGCCTTTTTATGCATATTTGGCACAAGTGATAAAATTTAGAATTTAATTGGGTAGGTCTATCTTTTTTCGAAAAACTAAAGCCTGTAGTTACCAGTAATGAAGAATATTTCAAAGGTTGAAAGGACCAGTTTAAAACCACCAGTTGCCTTTTATGGGAGACCCTTTGCCTCAAGTCAGGAGGGAAATTTCTTTCTTCACATTGGTATTGGAAGATGAATGTTGATGTTTTGGTGATATTTGGATGTCTTTGTTGTCATTGTTGGGTTCAATTTGTGAATATGGGTTTTCTGAACTATTGCTGAAAATATATTTTAGTTTTAAAGATCGTTGACAGACGGCGCTTCAATCTGCCATGCGCAAGAAGCGCAAAGCTAGCAATTCTGGATCTTGTCTGGCCATGCGACCGGACATAACAGGAATATTCAACTACAAACGTGATTAAATAGTATTATTATTGTTAGGGATAAGAGGTGAAATTAACACAAAATTATAAAGTGAAGCACTGGATTAAACCTTAGGAAATTTCAGGCCCAGCTTAATACAAGTTGTTTTCTTAAGTTAACTGTTAACGACTAGATTATTATAAGAAAGAAGACGTATGATAGAAAAAAAAGTGTGTAATACTGTTTTCGTTCTTACAAAATGCAAAGGAATGCTTAATCACGATATCGTTCCAGAGGGGTACAGCATTTATAGGTCCCCATGTAGAGCACACTGAGTCCATCACAAGGTGCATCCAGGCCCAGCCGGTCGTTTCGTGTTGCCTTGGAACCTACTCAGATGGGTTCTCAACGCTGATTGGCTGTAGCTGCTGAGTACTTTGGTAGCTTAGTCCACTTTGGTAGCTTAGGCCCGGGTAGCCTTTTCTCCAAATCTCTGCATGTACGGTGCACACAATGAGAGGGTGTTCCTAAGTTGCAGTTGTTGGTTGTGTGAGTGTGTGTCGGCGTCCGGCCAGTTGAAGAGACAGCGCGTCTTGCTTGTTGGAAGTGGTAGTGGAAAAGTGGAGTTGATGCAGTGTGTCCTCAGCCGATCATGCGTTCTGTGTTGCGGGCAGTAGTCATGCTGCTAGCATGCGGCTGGACCTTGCCGCTTCGGGCCGCCGCACGACTTGCCCAAGATACACAGAACCCCGCATCCTCATCGCACCAAAGAGGTAGGGTCTTCCTCATTTATCCTTTCCTAAGATGCTTCAGGGAGTATCAAACACTAAACCTAAATATAGCATTTTCATTACTTGATCCATGTATGTTGAAGTCATTTTCTGGTCTTTTTTTCTTTCCTTAAACAAATCCAACTGATTTTTTTTCTACTTTTTTTATTTCCAGCGGACTGGTTGAAGGGCCTACGCGACTGGGATTACCAGGTTGTCATTCCGACAAGGGTTACTGAGCACGGCCAACCTTACCCCCATCACAAACACTTTCACAAGAGAAGTGTGGATAATCCAGCAGAAATCACCCAAGGGCATGCTTTTTATACATTCGAAGGATTTGGAAGGAAGTTTCATTTACAATTACAGGCAAATACGGATTTTATAGCACCGAGTTTAATAGTTCAACATTTGGATGAGAATGTAACCTGGCTGAACGATGATGCGGCAATCAGCAGGCATTGTTTCTACGCGGGGCACGTGCGCGGAGATCCCCACTCGATTGCAACCGTGAGCACCTGCAATAGCTTGGTAAGTAATGGCCAGTTGATCAGTGTCTCATAAAAGTGCGACAGCTGGAGAAAAAAAATCCGTGAACCCAACTATGAACAGAACTTTTGTTTAGGAAAAAGGGGAGGTATTCAAATTTTACCTGTAAACCTCTTGGTTTTAGGACTGGATCAACATTAAACAACTTTCCTCAGCTTTCATTTTCAAGAGGTGGGGTGTAAACCCACGAGAGATCTATTGCTAGTATTGGCCTTGCTCCTGGGCATATTATCTCGATAGGACAATTCACATTCATGATTCAAGTAGTTTTCATTACTGTCAAAATTCGTCAAAAACATGAAGCATATGACATTTATTTGAACACCAGGGAGTTTTGAACAGTTTAAAGGGGAAATATTCAACTACATCTTTACCTCACCTTGGGCTCTGCAAGGTACTAAAGGAGCATCACAACACTGTAAAGGGAAGATCTGTACAGGTGACATAATAGGCTTGTGTAATGTTCACTTGCAGATTAGCTCTGCTAGCACAATACAAGTGAGGTGTCCTCAATTAATAGTGAAGTGTGAACAAGATCTGAGATGAGAGATTATCAGATTTAGGTGACTGCAGTTTACACCTTGTGAACAGTTTAATCCTTTGTCCTGATAAATTAAGACTGAGTCATCTACTTTCTTGACAAGGGTTGGGCACAACCAACACACACCAGGGAAAGCTGTGTACCAGGGGCATACTTTTTTGACAAGTCTCATCCACAATTTTCAGTCATATTGTTTCTCATTACATTTGAAATTCATTGGAAACATTGCAGCAGATTACGCTTGACCAGCAGTCAGTTTAAAGGGTAAAGTGGTGAAACAAGAACCACTTGAGGATCTTTAATAAGTCCAGAGAACTTCCTGTCTGAAAAACTGGAACAACAGTGGTAGCACAGCACTTCTCATGTTTCTGGAACCACACAGCTAGTACTTAACCATGTTGGATCTCACTGAACCCCTCAAAGCTCAGCCACCCTGAAACACTTCTGAATGCAGCTTATGGAGACCTGGAGAGGGGTGTGCTGGATAGACACACTGCTATTATTATAATTATTATTATTTTTTTTTTTTTTTTTACCCTAGTTTTGAGTTGAGCACATTCCCGTCATAGTTCTTTTGTTGTATACATTGTACATGTCTTTTACACCGTATTCTTCTGTGGTTAAATGAAGCTCTTATTATTTTATTATACTGGAACCACACAGCTAGTACTTAACCATGTTGGATCTCACTGAACCCCTCAAAGCTCAGCCACCCTGAAACACTTCTGAATGCAGCTTATGGAGACCTGGAGAGGGGTGTGCTGGATAGACACACTGCTATAATTTTTTTATTTTTTTATTTTATTTTTTTTTTTTTAACCCAAGTTTTGAGTTGAGCACATTTCCGTCATAGTTCTTTTGTTGTATACATTGTACATGTCTTTTACACAGTATTCTTCTTTGGTTAAATGAAGCTCTTATTATTTTGATGCATATGTGCACTGTACTATGCTTTCTGTGATGGATGTTAACATATTTAAGCCTTCTTCTTCTCCTCCCCTCCTCCTTTTAAAATCTGTTTGCGTCTGTTGTCCATTTTACGTTTCAAGTTTTTGACTTCTGTTCAAGAACTGTCACATGGAATGTTTTGATTTTGCACATAGATGTTCCCCAGGTGGTCCTGTGCCAACTTTGCAAAGGAAATGATGTGATAATTTTTCTATTTTGTATAAATTTTTATTCATTCACTAACTTTTTTTTGGGGGGGGGGGGGGAATTGAAAATTTCTTCTTGAAAGCTACTATGTCAATTGCTTTGATATTGCATCCAGGGTCACCTGGGGTCATGTAGTTCACATTTTGGTGACTAGGTGGTGCTGTGATTTTTTTTCTTTTTCCTTATTGTGTTATGAATTTTTGTGTGTAATTTATGCGATTTTAACTTCTCGAGGATGGCTGAATATAATTGCATGAAATTATATCAGACTATTATCTGACTGGCAAGGATGAAAGTTTGTGAAAATGATGTAAATATTTTAAGTTTTGATGAAGCTGTGGGAAATTGAACTTTGGTACATGCATATGTTGGTAGATGGTGTTACTGTAAATGTAAAAAAAGTAATATTTTACAGTGCATATATTGAAATATTGTCAGATATGTTGTTTGGAATGCTTATATTTCACACACTGATATTCCCCAGGTGAGCCTCTGCCAACTTTATGGCAGAGATGATGATGTAAAAATTTTTTGTATTTTTTCATGAAATTTATTTATTTTGGGGGGCCAAAAATTGCTTCTCATGAAGTGCTTGACCTGTTGCTTTTATAATTGCTTGCAGGGTCACTTGGGATCACATAGTTCATATTTTTGCCAGCAGGTGGTGATATAATTTTTCCGTGTTTTTGCAATGAATTTTTGTGTGTTAAGGCTCTTTTGAACTTCTTCACCAGAACAGGAGACAAATTGCACAAAATTTTACCAAAATGTATTCTTACATAAGATGATCGTGCAACTTTGTGAAACTGATGGGATCTATGTAAAATGTTGATGAAATTACAGGATATCAAACTTTGAGACCATGTGCTGCTACTCTGTAAGTATACAGCAGTACAGTGCATGGATTGCAATACTGTATTGTCAAAACTGCACATGGAAAACTTTGCTTTTAGACATAGATGTTATCTAGTCTTGCTTAAGACCCTTTCGTTATTATGTTTGTTATAAAACACAACATCTAATGAATATTATGAAAATAAATGATATGGTGGTCATAGTATGGAGCTGGAACAAGCCAAGCCACCAAATGGCCCTGACGAGGATCAAGTGAAGAAAGGGTCTTGTCGGGTTGACCGGGTTCTGGCTGCATCTGTTTGATGGCGCTGTGGTGCATGTGAAAAAACGCACATCCCAACACAGGGCAACAGCCGACCAAAACACCCAGATCTATTTCTATAATATTCATTTGCTATTTTGTTTGTTTCATAACAAATTTACTAAGAAAGCGTCTTGAGCAAGACTTGATGTTCGCCAGGTGAACCTGCACCAAACCTGTGAAGGAGATGATGATGCAGTACATGTAATTATATGTCGTCTCTGACAGGGGATGCATAGAATTCAACCTTTTTGCTGATTTGGCAAATCTGACATACTGGTTTATGGGAGACCCATGGTTACTATTAAACATTAATAGGAAAGTACCTATTGGGTTTCTTTTGGTGTTGGACATATTTTGACCTTGAAAGGTCAAACTGACATATTGGCTGAGACCTTGGCTATGGTGGATCCTGGGCCCATGGGAAAGTAACATATGGGGTTTCTTTTGGCATGGTTAATTTTGGTTTTGAATGACCTTCAAAGGTCAAACTGACAAATTGGCTTATTATTTGTTACAGTGAAAACTTGTTATAATGACACCATCTGTTTCCCTAGGAAATGTATCAGATAACTGAATATGTCAGATAAATGAGTCAAATAACAAAGAAAATAAACTTTTCCCCATGAAAATTTGTCATTATATTGAATATGTCGGATATTTGAGTGTCGTTATAACAAGGTTTCACTGTAATATGAAATGTTTGGTCACTTTTTAGTCAGCATTAAAAGAGTCATTACATTCATAGAGCATTCTCCCGGTAGAGTCTGCACCTGCAGAAGCTGCAGATTCCAGTCAGCAGAGCACAGGATCATCATCATCATCCAGCTCTTGTTATTAATTTTATATTTACTGTATTATATTATTATTATTATTATTATTATTATTATTATTATTATTATTGTTGTTGTTGTTGTTGTTGTTCAAGTAGTCCCGATGGAATTAGATTAACTTGACTGCATAAGAACTTCAAACAACTTCCAAGTCTTTAAAATATTGCAGACCCATACTTGAAGTAGATTCTTTACAACGCTGGCCTTTTTCAAGACTATGAAATTTCAAAATGCAGAGTTTTCATGTGATGGACAAGGGCAAAGTGCAGATAATTTCCCCGCTTCACACTGTAATAATAGATGTTGATGACAGGTATACAGTTAGTCTGTTCATACCTGCAGTTGTGCTTATTTTGGGATGATGGGGCCCCTCACATTTGTGAATATGTTGCACTGGTTGTTCTGTTCACAGAACAAAAAGTTGAACCATGTGAGCTTATCTTTTGAGAAGGCCAATGCAAGCCCAGGTACAAAATGCACATGTAATGGTTAAATCCTCCCCACTTCAACTGCCTTCACTGGGCAGTAAATGAACACCTTCCCATTAACAAAAAAAACTCTGGTATATTTTATTGCACAAATCCAGACCACTTAAGCTTATAACAATATATAATTTGTTGCAGTCCCTAGTCATGGCTGATGGGACAAGTAATTCAGATAAAGGCCCATTACGCAGGATGAGATGGCCAGCCAGGGCAGGAAAATGTGCCACCTAACAGGTTTTCTGGTTGCCAGAAAGGGTTGTAGCACACCAGACCACCATCCGCTAGTCATGCTGGTGGTTTCCTATCAGTTCCACTCTCAGGGGTTGGCTGGGGAGCATGCAATATATTTTGCTGGGACTTCAAGTTGGGCCACACATGTCTGTTATCTGGTGTCTGTGTCATTTAGCACTTGTTTCACCTGTGAAACTCATCTGGCCCAAGGGAATATGGGCAAAATATAAGACTGGCATACAGTCTGTGTTAATTTCCGGTATAAAGTACTCCACTGGATGTACAGATGGGAAGGGGAAAGAGTAAGAAATTTCACACATCTGGCCCCTAATTCTTGGTCATTTTGCCTTTTAGCTCTGCTGATCTAATGTCGCAGAGCTTATGCTACCACATGTCTGTCCGTCCGCCCATAAACTTTTGCTCATTGTTGCGATACTGTCCACAGTTTTCAAGTTAGTCCAATATAACTTTTAGGACTTATAGGGTGTATGAAAATTGAGGTTCCTGTTGATATTGGTGGTGCCACCTACAATTTTACGCAAAGGCAGGGGGTCACAATGTGAAAATCGTGGGAACACTCTGTATCTTTAATTTTTGATGGATCTTCATGAAATTTGTTGGGATTGTGGGGGAGGTCAAAGTCTGAATTGCCAGTGATACTAGTGGTGCCACCTATAATTTGATGGAAATTGTGAGCCAAAATGTGTTTTGAGATATAAAATTCCATATCTGGAAAAGTTATTGGAACAGACTTGCCCAATTTATATGATGTATAGACCATGTCCAATCCTAGAATGTTATAAATGTGATATCAGTGACCTTGACATATTTTGGAGATGTCACCATGCCTTTAAAGTTGAAAGAGGTGATTTTGTAATGGCAGGGTGTAGCTTGTCAATGGCAGAGAGAAGTGAGCCTGCAGATCAAAATGCACTTGATTACATTGTACATAAAACTGTACTTAGTGACCCAGTAATTATAGTTTGGCGCTTGTCAACATTTATTGTTTTTCTTCAATAATTCGAAAAATTATTACCCTATTTGAAGAAAGAGACCATGTATGGAAAGCTTTACGTGGGGCGCATATTTTGAACATAACAATTTCTTAACCCGACGTGAAAGAGTTGAAGGTCAAGGTCAAATGGTCAGTTTGAATATAGGAGTCTTGTCGTGAATGCTCTGCACCCCATAATGTTTGAGTTAGGCCCATATAATGCTTAAAAATTAAAAAGTGTATGAAAATCTTTGTCGACATCAATGTTGGTGGCGCCACCTATAGTAATTATGTAATATACAGGTCAAAATATGAAAATCTTGTGACCAGTCCAGCATCCTCAAGTTTTGATGGATCTTCATGAAATCTAGTGGGATTGTAGAAGAAGCCAAAATCTTGGTTGGAAATGAATCTAGTGGGGCCACCTAGAATTTGATGCAAATTATGAGGTAAAATATCAATTTATAGAATATATAGATCATGTCCAATGCTAATATGTTATGTAAGATCAGTGACTTTAACCTATTTTTGTACGGTCACGAGACCTGATAAGTTGGAAGAGGTGATTTTGTAATGGTAGGGTGTAGTTTGGACATCAGTGGCAAAGAGAATTTCAAGAACCTCTAGATCAAAATTGCATTTGAGTACATTGTATATAAAACTTGACTTGGCGACCTAGGTTATTGGTCACCATGACCCAATGATTGTGCGATCTTGACCTATTTTGTACGGTCGTTAAGCACTTGAGAAAAGGATATTTGTTTCAATATCTTGATGAAGAATAAGGCAAATGATGCCAAATGTACCACAAATGTGTATCATGCGAAAGTTTGATATTGCATAATATGACTAACCTTGATTAAAAGTTCATGGATTGAATACATTTCAGAAAATAATTTTTGGTGGTAGTGGTAAGCAGAGCATTAGGCCCATCGGCCCATTGTTTTTAAATTGTATTTGATATTTGATCCACAAGAAGTCGTCATCAACAAAGGGCTGCCATGCAGGCAAAAGTTAAACATGAGTACATCTATTTGTGGAACAATTTTTTATTTATTAAGCTAAGCACATACAGAATATATATATCATGTATATGTTGGCCTACCTTGCTTGTAAGTAAAACAAGGGAGGTCATTTGCTACACATGTGTGATACATATATGAATTGTAAGATAATAATGTACCCCTAGTTTTCTATTATTTTTGAAATGTTGAATGTTGTAGGTCATACACGAACAGTGGCTGTTTCCAATTCAAGACAAAAAAACGAAAACAGTAGGGCAGTGTGTGTTTCAAAACGGGCATCAGTTTCTGGTCCTGTTCTCTTCTGCTGCTTCAGATATACCCCACTTAGATAAGGACAACCCAGACTATAAATACCTTTTTACTGATTTTCCAGATCTTGCTCTTTTAGGGTTTGACCAGTTACTGTATTCATCCTAATCAGTGCCTTGGGTGCTTGTGCAATTATGAAGTCAGGTCTTGTGTAAGGGGTGGGTATGAACTTGATAGCTGCTGCCCTGTTTCTTGTTTTATTCAGAGGCAACAATTAAATGTTTTTCCTACTATACTCCCGCCTAATGTGGGGTGGGGGGGGGGCATTTATTAAAACATGAGTGCTTATTGCGACTACTGCAGTTTGCAATCCTTGTAGTATAGTGGTCCCTCTCTAATACTGCACCCCTCAAGAGAGGACAACCTCTCTACAAAGGGCACTTCTCCATGCCACAAAAAATTTCCATTATATTGTCCCTCTTCAAGACAAGCCATCCCTCTAATGTGACCACTGTTGGTTGCATTTGGGGTGGCCTTATTAGGGGGGGGGGACCATGTACATAATAGTTTAATAGGAAAGATCTCTATTTCCAGTGAAAGGTTAGACAACACAATATGGGATTGCACAAAAATCCCTGTCATCAGTTCTGCACAATCTGGTGGAGGATTTCCTTGATTGGGTGGACAACCTTGCATGGCTAGCCAAGAGGCACTTGTAACTCAAAATATAAACATCTATTTTCATAAATTTTTAGAATGTGTTGTAGATGCTTTGGATTTGCCCAGCTGGCATTTCTTTCCAAATTGCCTTGGGTAGGTTAACTCCATTTATCAGAAGGTCACAGGTTTAACCCTGTCCCCCTTGAATTGATACTTGAGTCAACAACTTTCCTTGGCATGAGTTGGGTACTAAGTGCCCAACTCATGCCAAGGAAATTGTTGACCTGGGGCATTTGATCTTGATAGGGCTCATCTACAATTCTCAGTCAAAATTATTTTTCATTACTGCTGAAATTAGTTGAAAACACTGAAGCAGACGACATTTGACCACCTGCCAGTTTTGGCAGGTTTGAGGGGGAAATTGTATGCAGGGCACATGCTGGTCAATTGATAGAATTGTTGTTGCCTTTTACCTTTCTAGTGTGTCACTTATCCTTGTGCCCTCCCCCTACCCCTTTGCCCCGCTCCCTGAAAAGTGGAATGAAACAAAAAGAACTTTCAAATTGAAATTGTACAACTTGTGATTTTTTATGTATACCTGTGTGGTAAGTCCCAAAGAATGGGGGGGGGGGGGGGGGGGGGAGAGACACCCCTGGGGTTGTGTACAAATTTTTTCTAAAGTGTAATAGGATGTAGGTAGAATTTGGTGATTTCATCCCACATTCTCTGCACATGATGGAAACAGTAATACAGATGTATTAAGACCTTCCATCGAGTTTTCTCAGTGTATTTGTGGGACCTATGCAGGTCAAGAACATTGATGAAAAGTGGCGTAGATTGAGGGTATACATACAGTCCTTTCAGCCCATGTATACTTACAAATGTAAATATTTTTAAAGATTTGTACAAGTTCATTCAGAAATCCATGCTATATACAAACCTCAGTTCTGTGACAGAGTGAGTTTAGATAAATACTTCAAGTTGGGTATTTATGACAGCTTGAAAATATGTGGATTATTGATGTTGCAGTTTTAGCTGTACAATTGTTCCTATTTTAGCGCCCATGGTGCTAAAGAAATTGAGGTTAAGTGAACCTAAAGTGCATATATACTTTGGACCACTAGAGCTGAATTAACATACAAATGATACAAAAATTAAGATGTTTAGCATTAGGCCAACTGTATGTTCACTTAATTTTGCTGTATTTTAAGTTTGGCTTATGTTGCTGATGGTCCAAAAACTGTGAAAGTAAATGCCCAGATATTCTAACAAAGGTATCATAGGACCTATTTTATAAAGAGTAAAATCAGAACTTCAGTTAAATGCCTAAAATGTAAAAAAACATGAAAGTATAGAAGTGAAAATAAGTACCTATTTACAGTATTTAAGAAACTTTTTATTCAAATAAGGGGGAGGGGGTTGCAAAGAACAGGGGCACTTAAAAGTAATAATATGTAATTTGTTTTTCTACTGTAGGTCTTTCTTGTATGAAAAATCCTATTTGCTGGCTCAGACTTCCAGGCTCCTAACTGTTTGATTAGGGCCCAATTGGGGATGGAGTTAGGGTGTTTGGGTGGACTGGTGTGTCTACAAGCCACCAGTCACATACAAATGGAGTCTTTGCAGCTAACAAGGAGAGCTATTTCTATTTCTTTCAGATGAAGATGAGATTCTGAAATTCTGATTCCTGACTTACCTGAACAATGCATGTAAGGAAAATACACACCTGTGAATAGACAAACATTGGAAAAACTCTTGAAAATTTGAAAACCTCCGGAGCTGTGCTTGAAAAAGGTTATGTTGAAAACTTGAGTGAGACTGAAACACGTCTTAATAGGCCGAGAGCTAAAGAAGACTGGGATGATTTAAGGATTTGAAAATTTCTAATTGCTAATACCAAAAAAACAATCAATGGCAATGATGCATGCACCCAGGCACTGATGTTGTGGGGTTATCACAACCTGTCTGCCCACACACCCTGAGTGCCGGGGGAGAGGGGGGGGGGGCACTTGATGCTCAAGCTTCCTGTGAAGAATATTGAATTCCAGACCTGTGCATATAAATCGCTGTCTGTGAAAAAGCCTTGTTTATATAAAGTCACTTACTTTTTTCACACAAATATATATTATTTCTGATAAATGAACCTGTATTCTAAGACTTCGTAAAATGTGAGATCACATGTTGCTGGCAGTGAGTAGGGATGGGTCTACATTGCTGGTACCATTGTCAAACATAGTCTATGACTTGCGTCACAACACTAAGTATAAAGTGCATGCAGTTTACATGTATGTTATGTGAAGAAGTTTATGTTGCATGTGCACCCATCATTGTGTTTTCTTTTGTAGTTTGGTACGTTCCGTGCTTTTAACCAGCATTACCTGATCGAACCTCATCCAAATGCTAGCGATGGCAAGTCATCAGAAGATGTTGGACAGAAGCCTCATGTGCTATATCGCCTGAGTGCTGTCAAGCACTATCGTAATGATACCTTGCCGTGCACTGTAAAAGGTAGGAGTTTTTCATGTGCACACACTCACACTGAAATTTTATCTGCTCTGCTGTATCACCAATACGGTCTATGCATAAGTTCACCAAGCAAGGAAACCCCAGTGGAGATTCCGATGTCAGAGCCAGGCGCGCACAGGTTTCTGGGTAATTTGCGGGCCACTCAGTCTTACTACTGAATATAGCAAGTAACGAGGAGTGAAACGCGGACCTTGATTTCGTCAAAACCAGAATCTAGGGTGGCTGAAAAAGTATTTGCAAGACAAAGGAATATCAGTTGATGGAAGGAATAAAGCGGCACTTTTATTTTTTATATTTGTCAGTTTGACATTTCTTCCTAGTATCAACATTACAGCCCACTACACAACAGTCAGTGGTGGTTTACCATGATAATTCGCCTTGTCACTCTACGTTCTAACTATCAATGCTTTCCGTACTCCCTTCCCCAACGATCTACAATGGTAAACTTCTATACACCTCCTGTATTTGGTCCATTTCCTGCTTTTCTGTTCATGTTGACACAAACAAGATTAGTGTCCGCCATCACGCATTATCGTGACCACTTTTGAGAAGGTGCACAGCGCGCCATCTGGTAGCAAAAAATCAGCCCGCATGCCTCGCTTTCATAATGGGACAACTGCTGGGGTTTTCACGCTTGGTGAACTTGTGCATAGACGGTATTGTGCACACATGTACTATGGGAGGTTTCCTTGGACCAATGAAACAAACAGGGACCTTTGTATCTGCTGAATTGCATTGGCTGTCAGAATTTGACCTACCCGGGAGCATTGCTGAAATTTTGTACCTTGTTTCTAGAAGTGGAATTCCAAAATAAACATTACAAAGCAATTTCTGTATACTGGTGTGATATGAAAGAAAACACATTCTTGAGAACTACTGAAATAGCACTAAATGTGCAGCTTGGGAAGGAATTTCCAAACATGCATGCACAGGTTCTTGTTCATTTTTGGTATCCATCTATTAACATTTACATGAAATCTTTCTTTGCTTTATTTTGGTTTTTGAGGTTCAGAAAGCAAATCACTCATCAGTCAAACTGGATACAATTGAAAAATGGGCTTCATTGATTTTAAAATTTTTACTGTGAATGAAAAACAGCATGAATGAGAAATGTACATTAGGCACCTTTCACACTGTTGTACCCAATTAACTACTGCTTTTGTTTGTCCACACAAAAGCAAAAGCTGACATTAGCAACAATTTGCATTGTCACATCTTCCATCCAAAATAAAAATACAAATTAAAACTTCACAATAAGATATTTATGAGAATAATCTAACAGGTTTATTTGCAATTATGACTCAGGGAATTTTTTATATGGGTAAGATGCTGATAATGAATGTTGCTAATGTCATGTCTGTCCACTCCTACGGACATTAGCAACTTCATGCTGGCCTCAGCAACTTGCCAATTTTACCATTAATTCTGTTACTATTTTGTATGGCAGAAATAACATTAGCAACACTTTATTTTTGGGGTTGGATTCACCTTTTATTTAATGAATTATGTTAAAGAAAGTGTTGCTAATGTCAGTTTACAAAATTTAAGACGGACATGACATAGCAACACTTCATATTGCTGTACTACAAGTGTGGCTAACATCAGCAAGACAGACAGTTTGGTGCAAATGTCAGTTTTTTTTCTGTCCTGCTGACATTAGCAACAAGTGATAAATTTCAGTTATTATTTATTTATTTCCATTTTTTTATTTTGAAGAAGTCTTAAACTCAAAAATGTTAGTTTTCTCTCTCTTTTTTTTTTATCTTTTTGAATGGAAAAAAATGTGTCAACAGTCTTTCATAGTGGCTGTTTTCAGTGTTTTGCTGTCTGCTACTGGTAGGACAGACAAAAACTCCCATTGGGGGTGCTGACATTGCCAAAAAATTTAAATTGACTTAAAAAAGAACAAACACTACAAATATAGTACCAAAGTAATTAAATTTGGAAAAAATGGCATGGTGCAAGCTTTTACACATCATACACCCATGATTTCAACATATAAATTTGTTATTTTCACTTTTGAAATGTTGCTAATGTCAGCTAGGATGGATGAGGACAGAAATTTGGGTTGTCTTTTGGGTACATTACTGTAAAACATGCCATTAGCCCTATGTAAATGGGATGCATTAAGTCAGCTGCTTTCTTCTGTGTGTGTGCGCGTGTGTGTGTATGAGGTGGGGGGTGGAGGTGCTAGGCACCTCCTACAAGGAAAGCTGTTAACCCAGGGAGTAAAATAGGATAAAATGAGAATCTGGCAAGTTTGTATTGGACCCTTGTACAGGCAAAGTTGGTAAGAAATATTTTTAACTATAAAAACAAAAGACGGTTGACCATATTGATGTTTCAATGGGCAACTTCTGCCAAACACCTGCTGAGCACTGAGAACCAAGACATGAGATGACTCGTCAACTGCAAAGCCAGATGAGAAATAGATTGTTTCATGGTGCCTTTTGTTTGGTGATTATTGTGTCCATTATGGAGGAGATTTACTCAACATTGTACAGCTGTGAGACACACCTGATCACACAGTTGTAAAGAAAGGTGTGAACGATCCATCTACCAGAGTGTTGACTGAATGTGGATGCATGCAGACAAGTTATTCAATGCCATCACAAAACTGTGTGTCATTTGGATCATCCTGCATTATTTTGCCCTTGTTTGTTGACACATTGTTCAAACAGATGGAGCAGACAAGCACGTGCTTCACACGTCCACGCGGCCTGCCATAAGGTGCCACGTCAACAATTGCATGCACAAGAGTGGTCCTCGAGAACTCAGTGTATGACTTTAGAGAGTAGTTTTTCAAGTGCATGAAGAGGAAAGTTGCATTTGCTTAAGTGAAGTGCTCCCTTTGGCAAATAAGTGTGATATTGTGTGGAGCTGAAAGTACTAGATACAGATAGAGACATTATCGTTTTATACAAATAGACAAGCTAACTGGCACTTAACATCATGGTTAGAAGATGAATCATTATAACATTGCACTCACATTAAATTTATATATGAGAGACATGTCAAATGTAAGCGATTGCTGTGGGAATTTCATATATGTTACAGTGAAATGCAATAACTAATTTCAGAGCCCACAAGATCACTTGTCTCTCAATTTGTCAGTTCTTCCATCCTTTTGAAAATTTCTGCTTGTGAGTGCAATACAGTCCCCACTTTTCAAGATAGCCCCATTTAACTTTCAGGACTTATCAGGTATATGAAAATGTACATTGAGTGCAATACGTGTTAGATGGGGCCATCTTGAAATCTGGGGACTGAAATAGCCAGAGACGTTTTTACTGAAGTTAAGTGAATATGAAATTCCTGAAATACATCATGAAAATGGGGATGAAGGGGCACATCAGTTGTCAGAGATTTTATATTCATGTGTATCTCGCACTCACAGAGAGAGCACTGGCATGAGAAACTTTGATGTCTCTCACAACAGATGGCAACGCATTCTGGACTCTAATGACAGTAAATTACTGTGCAGATCTATAAACTTGAAGGGAATATACAATTAGGTGGTGACGGAAGCGCCGTCTGACGATGAATTCATACATCACCTCAAAGACCTACTTAATCCACCAAGTGTGGCAGATCTTGATCAGGATGAGTGTGATACAGACATTGCTGTACCTGTATTAGACAGTCCAATGCGGTCTATGCATAAGTTCACCAAGCGGGGAAACCCCAGCGGAGATTCCGATATCAGAGCCAGGCGCGTACAGGTTTCTGGGTAATTTGTGGGCCACTCAGTTTTACCGCACAGGCTACAGCGCCACTGAATACAGCAAGTAACGAGGAGTGAAACACGGACCATGATTTCTTTAAAAAAAAAACAGAATCTAGGGTGGCTGAAAAAGTATTTGAAAGACAAAGGGAAATCAGTTGAATGAAGGAATAAAGCGGCATTTTTATTTTTGATATTTGTCAGTTTGACGTTTCTTTGTGGTATCAACATTATAGTCCATTACACAACAGTCAGTGGTGGTTTACCATGATAATTCGCCTTGTCACTCTACGTTCTAACTATCAATGCTTTCCGTACTTCCTCCGCCAACGATCTACAATGTCTATACACCTCCTGTATTTGGTCCATTTCTTGCTTTTCTGTTCATGTTAAGCCCTGGTCTGTTTAGGCTGTTACCAGCACAGTGGACAATTTTTCTCACAACATTACTAAATGTAATTTTTGGGTGGTGGGTGGAGGCCTGGGGATCTTTTTGAGAATCTGAGACTCAAGTTCAGCCCTACATTTTTGATTCAACACTGTTTGTACTAAATAAATGTCACAATACAAATTCTGTTTTAGCATTTTAAGTGTTGTAGTGAGAGCCAGGCAATGTTGAGCTCTCGCACTCGATGTCCAGACTTTTAGCGTAATGGCAACACGCTGGCTACACGTGCGCGAGGTCTCGGGTTTGATACCCGCTGAACCACAACAGCCTCATAAAGAGGAAGGGGTGTTTAAGGGGGCATTTGTGCTGAAACAGAATAATACAGTAGTACATAAACATACATAAGTGAGATGTCCTCCAAGAAACAAAGTCATACCACTGCTGGCCAACAGGAACATTGTAGAACTGAAGTTCAAAGAAACAACCATGGTAACTGCCAAGGAGTGGTATTGCTAAAAAAAATGTTGCAAAAAAACTGTACAATAGTTTCGATGTGAGACAATTTCACATCAGGTTTCTTACATAACGCACATTGTTAAGACCAGTGTCACTGTAGGGTATAAATGGGCATGCCCAATCCGTTACAGATCAGCCACTGATGAGATCCATCTAGTTAATTTGTTCAGCAGGTCGCCCTGCAATTTTTAGCTCAGCTGACTTGCTGGTCATATGCACTCAGCTACTCAACACAGGTCTATTCAGTTGCAACCTTGATTTTGTGGGACAAACTTATGTCAGCCATGGAGCTACTATATCTATAGTAGCTTCATGGGTCAGCTGAGCATGGGCTACTCATGCAATCCTCTAGTTTGTATGTTTTCACTGTTTTGGACTTCTTCAGAACCATCACTCAGATTAAGCAGAAACTTGGTGGATAAGTTCCTTGTGAAAGGGTTCAAACAATTTGTTAACTCTTACAGAGCCAATTTAGAGACTGAGTCAACAGCTTTCCTTGGGGCACTTTCCGCGCGTTGCGTGGAAAGTGCCCCAAGGAAAGCTGTTGACCTGGACCAAATTTTTCACTGGGAACATAAGCATGCTGGCACTTGAATGAAAGGTCTTTTAATGAGGAATGTGAATCTGGAATCATTACAGTAATCCAGGTTCATCAGCACAGCTTAAGCCGTGACTGGCACTCAAAGGGTTAACTATGTAGCACTGCTGTGGATTTTACTCTTCACTATAACTTGAGAACTACTTGAACTGGGACCTTGCTGTTGCACATGTTAATGTTCCTCCATAGAAGTCAGACCTACTCAGTATACATGGGTGACCTTGATCCTATGCCAAGTTCACAGAACCACAAGTGTGATGAATCTCTAGGTCAGCTGAGCATTGGCTATTCACACAGCCTTCTTGTTTGTTTGTTGTAATAGGAGTGGTCTCTTGTGACAGGGACCACTGTATAAGGTGGCTATAGTCGCCCAAGGTGTAAAGTGTTATAGATAATAACTGTGTTAGGTCAGTTGTTCATGTAGGCATGAATCCCTTAAGTACCCCTTTGAATTTCGACCCCACCACTGTACACTTCCTGTGCAATAGACAAATAACCCCCTATTTTCATGTCACTATAATGGTCAAGTTGATAAGCCAACCATGACAATTCATGGGTGCCCCCCTACACTCACCATCTTTGGATGCCAGCCCAAATGTATCAAAAATGTGGAATACATGACTCCACTTCAATGGAAACATAAGAGAAAACGCCATTCTTGCTGCATGGACCACTTTGAAAAGGAAATTATGTACTCTCATTCATGATGGGGGGGGGGGGGGGTTGTAAGAGAGGGACCACTGCATTGTAGTTGAGTGTTATGGCACTTGACGAGGGAGGGTACTGGATACACATCGCAAATTTTTCAGAATCTGATGGAGTACATAATATATATATATAAGCTTTATTTATTGAGGGTAGCTTGGTTAGGGAAATACTTTAGTAAATCCCTAATCTTCCCCAAGGCCCTCGAAGTTCATGGTTACACAAAAGGTGATACAGTCATATTCAAGCATACATACAATAATGCAGTTATAACAATATCAGAGTGCATAGTATATACAGAGCGCATAGTATACATTCATCATTTGATCATTTGACCCACATTTAACTTTAACTAGGTGGTGGGTCCATTTCTCATAATCTTTATGTACTTAGTACATTCTTCTTTGAATTTCTTCAGTGAAGAAGAATTATGTATTGTCTTTCTGATAGGGAGGGCAACAATTGGACATATTACTTTGCTGATAGGGAAGGCAGTAATTAATTTGCCAGCTGAGTTATCCTTTTGGGAGAGGAGTTGGCTGATGGTGATACCAGGTCTCATTACAGAGCAGCCACAGAGTTGAAATAACAGCCACCAACAAAATGATAAAACTGAAAATCTGAATGTTACATAATGGATTGGGTCTAGTGGTTGTACAAACGAAAAACTCCACTACCGTTGAGGAAGAGGGTAAAGGTATAGTGGTACTGTTAATAATACAGAATACATAGTGTGGAAAATGAAATTTAGAAATGAGTGTTAATTGGTACAATGTATGTGAAATACAGTATTCACGTATTGTAGATGAAAATACCCAGTATGGCAGTACAAAAAATCCCTTTACCCCCTTGATAGACCAGTGTAAGGGTGCACTATGAGCATGTACATATATATGTAGTCTATCATGTTGTAAACTAGAATAAAATCTGTTTATTATTTAATGATAGATTGCCCAGGTAGGTTGGATTGATCGTGGTATGGCTTTGCCAAACTGTTACAGCTTATGATGGGAGATTTATCCACGGGGTCTTTGAGGTCTATCAAATGAGAACTATCTCTGTGATTGCTTTACAAATGGTAGTTGTGAAAGGCCTGATTGTGTTGTGCTCAGTGTGATGCAATCATAGAAGTCGATTACATGATGGTGACACTGCAGCTAGGTGGGAGGTCCTCCTAACTTTCCCTTGGGATTCTACCCAATTTGTACAAAGCTATGTCCCCATATATTAAATCAGATTCACTGTGTGTCAGCTCTTGACTGCCTGTGTAATAGCTCTTATACCAATTTTTATGCCTTCTCCAGTGGGGGGGGGGGGGGGGGGAGAGGGTAATGTTTTCATGTTGCCTATCCATCCTTCAGTGTGTTAATGTCTGTGTGTCTGTATGTCTGAATATCCAAAGCAACCTGTATTATTACGCAAAGGGGAGCAACAGTGCTACATCTTCCCTGTGGGCCTAGTTCTCAATCCCCCAAAAACTTATATACCATAATATCTTCAAAAGGCCTGGCGAGATTTTTATCTTTAATTTGTTGCTGAGGTGCATTATTAAACAAAGATTAGCTGAGTAGATTTTCTGGTCACTGTGACCTATTTATGGTACCCAGTGACCTGCTTAGTGTGAACTCTATTACCCGAATTTCTTGTGAGTATATAGATGGATTTTCTCAAAATTGGTACAGAGATGAACTATTACAAGGATTAGAGGGTCTCTGTTACCTACTGTGTGGTTTCTGTTACCTGTGTACGGTCAATTTGACTTTGTTAGCACAATAACTTCAAAGTGCATGGATAGATTCTTCTCAAATTTGGTACATGGATTCATTTCAAAGAAAAAGAGAAGTTGCTTAGATTTTCAGGTCACTTTTAGCTGCTATTGTGTAGTTACTATGACTAATTGTGAATTTTGTTCTTTCAAAATATTCAATTGATTCTGCTATTAAAATATATTCAGTATCTTCTTACGTGGTCATTGTATTCTATGCCAAATTTAGCTCTTAGCAGGCAGGTTAACCCCCTGCTTTGTTTAGGATTGTTCTGACACAGGTCATATTGATTTATTTGCATATCTTAGTACATTTATAGCTATGATTAGCTTTGTCTCAGTTTCATCTTCTTTATAGTCATGTGACTTTTAATGTGAATTTGTCTGTATCTCCACTTCGTTTTTTTCCATCGCTGAAGTCATACAGATAATTTGTTCACTGGGCCCACCCACCCAGCATTTAACTTTTCTGTTAACTTCTTTAGTAGCAGGAAAGTGTCAATTTTTTCCTTGGTTATTTCTTGTGTATTTAGTTTCTTTTTGTATGTATTTTCTTTTTTGTTGTACTCTTCCTGCCAAAAAGAAACAATTAAATTTTATTATTCTAGTGTGTTGGTTTTTTGTGTTTCTGGTAATGGGTGAAAGATTGTTTCAAACCATTTCTTACGGTTTGTCTTTATTGTTAAGTTTGTGATGTTACAGTCAAATACTTAGCAGCTTTCACCCATGTCTTTTTCCAACTTATTTATTCAGAAGGAATTTACTTCTAATTGACTTTACAACCACAATTTTTTTTAACCCTTTCCCCCTTGAATAAGACTGAGTCAACAGCTTTCCTCGGCATGGATTGGGCAACCCATGCCGAGGAAAGCTGTTGACCTGGGTCATGTTGTCTTGACAGGTCTCATCTTCAATTCTCAGTCAAATTGTTTTTCATTGCTGTTGAAATCAGTTGAAAATGCTGAAGCAGACGACAGTTGACCACCAGCCAGTTTTGGGCGGTTTAAGGGGGAAAGGGTTAAACCACATGGACGGATTCCTCTCACATTTGATACAGAGATGCATTATATGACAAAGATTGGCTGACAAGATTTTTTTATCATTGTGACTTATTGTTTTGTTGTTATGATACTCTGCAATACAGTGGTCCCTGTCTTGTGACTGCCCTTAGGGCAGGTCAAAATGTGGTCTCTTAAAACAGCTGGTCATTTATTAGAGGTATATTAACATGGAAAAGATAGCACAGTGCTCTGAGAGAGCAGTCTTAAAAAGATATGAGGTCTCTCAAGACAGGTGTCACTGTAACTTCAAAATGCTGTAATGAATTTTTCTCAACTTCGGTCCTCCAATATATTATGGAACAAAGATTGCTGATAAAAATTTCAGGTCACTGTGACTTATTTTGTTGTTACTGTGACCTATTTACTGTCAATTTGACTGGGTTACAGTATATTTCAAGTGGATGGGTTATTCTCAAATTTGGTACAGAGATACATCATATTAAAGACAAAGATTGACTTATTAGATTTGGTGAGTGATTGTATGGGTATTGTGACCTATTTATAGTCAATTGGGCATTATTACTCCTGTATATTCAAACTGCATAGATGAATTCTTGTCATATTTGGGAGAGATCAATGTGCATATTCTAAGGAAGAAATAGGTGATTAGATTTCCAGGTCAGTGTGACCTAACTTGTGGTTACTCTTATCTATTACCAGTCAGTTTAGTTTTGTTACTGCAATATTTTCAAAGTGCCTGGAAGGATTTCCTTCAAATTGTATTCTTGAGCGTAATTAGGAATTAGATGACATCATTAGAATTTCACTTCAGTGCAACAAATTCAAGGGTCACTTTGCAGCAAAGATGAATTTGTCATATTTGGTGGGCATTCATTGTAGCTAGGCAATGAGTTCCTAGGTCAAGTGGGCAAGAGGATGCATCCCAGTGATTGCTTGCAATCATGGCTGGAAGTTCTAGTTCTTATACTTGAGGCAAACACGGATAGAAAATAAGGTCAAAGAGGTAGCTAACCAAGTTTACTTGGACCCCAGATGAAAGGAATTTTGTTGTTTTACATGAATGATTGGGAGGGGGAAGGGGGTGGGTGAACAATTGATTAAGTTGACAGAAAATTTGCAGAAAAGCTTTCTTCTCTGAGATTCTATTCCATGTACCGGGTGGACATGCAGTAGGCTTTAGGAGTTTTTATAGGGCACTTCCGGTTAATTTGCCTCATAAATAAACCGTGCACCATTTACCCCACCCCCCACCCCCCCAAGCAGAACAGTCGAAAGGGAGAGCTTGGTCTTGTTAGCAGGCAAGTGATTAACATGGCATAATGACATTTCAATAAAGCTTGTATGGAGTTGACTCAGATTTAGTACAAGGTATGCCAATGAACCAGTTCAACTGATTTTGACTAAGAGTAACCTATTTGTGTGCTGGGGGGGGGGGGCAAGTGAGAACTTTTTATGAAGCTGGCAATAAAGTATTGCTAGATAACACATAAAAGGCCCTGTTCATAATCCGAGTCTGTATACAAACAAACTGGTATACAGTGGTACCTGTCTTGAGAGACCCCTCCAGTGAGAGACCACATACCTCTTTAAAACTGCTCTCTCAGTACACTGTGCTATCTTTTCCATGTTAATATTCCTCTAATGAAAGACCACCTGTTTTGAGAGACCACATTTTCACCTGCCCTAGGGGTGGTCTCCCAAGACAGGACCACTGTATTGGTGCATGTCAGTGGACAGCAAGGTTGCAAAATCTTGTATACATTCACAGTGGTCTCTGTCTTCGTAGGACACCTTTACGAGAGACCACTTAAATAGACCACATCAGGTTGTCAGTGCCATCTTTTCCATCTTGTTGTACCTGTGATGCGAGACCATTTGTTTTTAGGGACCATTTTTGGACTTGCCTTCGCCAGTTGGGGTGATTTGTCAAGGCGCGGACTACTTTATGTGTAATTTTATTTGAAGAAATTATGCATTGCTGACCGTGTTTCACTCAAAAAGCTGTGATTGTAACCTGGATTTTAGATAGAGTTCAACATGAAAAATATTGAAATGTGTTTTCAGAATGTCACAAAGCTTAAATTGTAACAGTCTTTCGCAATGTATGATTCACGAGCAGATGAAGGTACAGCTAAATCGCGGATCACTGTTTTGTGCTGGGGCCTGTACACCCCAGATGGAAAACGTAGCCAGCAAATCACCAACTGACTTACCAGTTACAGCCCTTTTTGGGCGGTGGAAAGTTGACCTGTAGCCTCATAGTTACAGTCAGTTATGTGTGCCTGGATATAACAAGTTCCTATCATTTCTGTATTCATCCTGTTGATGATATTGAGACATGATTACGTTGATGCCTGTATATACTGTGAAGTAAAGAACAGATCTGAAAATGTTTTTCTCTCACCTGTTCCTGTGTGGTCTAAATTTGATATACCGTAGTCGAAACAGAAGCACAGAGTCTGTATTATAAGCCACTTGCAAAACTGTGATTGTATTGTTGTTGTATTATGATAAACTTTTCTTCCGTTCTTCAGAAATGATTGATATACATGAGCTACTTTGTGCTATAAGAGTTCAAGTTATTGGTGACAGCAACTCGAGGCTATGGTTCAGTGCAGGCTACAAGAATAAAGGGAACTGTGTGCCCTGTCACGCTAGCTTTTGGGTTTTTTTTTTTCTTCTTCTTTTTTGTTTGTTAGGATTTTCTCATCCAAGCCCAAAATGAAACTAGAGCATCAATTGATGTGTGAATAATATTTAGTGATAGAAATACCCAAAGTATACTGTTTCTTGACCGACTGCATTCTTTGAAAAAAATGGATGCATGTGGTGCAATGTATGAAGAGCAACTACACTAACTCCCCCTCTTAAAGGGCACCCCAAGTGGACCAGAAATATAGCCTTACAAGAGGGGTGGCCTCTCTTCAAAGCAGAAACAGAATTAAAATACCATACTTACTGCATGTGGAAGTGGCCGCCGTAAAGGGGTGGTCTCTTGTCAGGACGGGTGCTTTATAAGAGGGGGATCACTGTGTATGTATCACAGTAAGAATGGCCAAGTTCAGAGAGGTTTCAATAGTAAAACCATTTTAAGATTTGACAGAAACATGAGTTTTGGGATGAAAGTGGGAGGATTGGTGTCAAAACTAAGGACATCATGATGGATGACTCATCCATTGATTTGACAGGAACAAGTCTTTCTCCTCTCTTGCTGTCCATATTTTGGAAACACAAAGGCAGTTTTCAGAGGTGATGCACCATTACTTTTTGTTCCCTGTACTTTACCTATAGCACACACTTAACATGGGTCAAAAAATTGCTTTATACATCACTGAGCCCATCTACTGTGAAAGCTGGGTATACACCATATAATGCATCAAAATACATGTAGCCACAAGTGTGTGTGTGGCGGGGGGGGGGGGGAACATGGTAGAGTCTTAATCAGTTGCACGCATTTTATGGCAAATCTTTCCAGTATCAGAGTGTGTTAGGATTCATGTCATGTTTCAGCACATCGGTAGCGCTGGGAGCAGTTTTCAGGGTAATGCACTTGACTGTTCAAACTTCAGGCCTGCTCGAGTGACAACATACAATGGATGCTAATTACAAGTGTAACAAAATTATTGACATCACATAGATTTGACAACCCCACCTGTGCATGGAACAGCCTAACTGCAGTAAAAATCTGCTGCAATAGAATTGTAGAATATCCGAAGCAAACGTGATTCGGGAGTGTATATTATTATCTCTAAACATACAAAGCTTTGATCAAATAGTTTGAGAAAACTTAATTCAAGACCTTATGTGACCTGCAAATAACATGAGAAATGGTGTTGCTGATAATCATCCAAACTTGTAGGTTCTCCATAATCCTTTCTTCAAATATTTGATAACGTTTTTTGCACATGCTGCTTATAATCACTCAAACATTGTTAAGCAAGTGGCAATTCACAAGGAGTCTGTTTTGGACCACAGAGCAAGAGGTTATCCCCCTTGTTTTGGACCAAAGAGCATGAAATTGTCTTCTTACTTATTGATATTTGATGTATTTACCATCGAGTTGGTTACACACAGGGTTACAAAGTGACAAAATAGTTTCCCCTGTATGGAATTTATCTCAATGCTTAATGCCGTTTAATTGCAGTGTGTAAATTTTGTGTTCATTTGTAATAACATTTGATAGAAATGGATCATGGAACAAAAGGGGTTAATGGCATGTGCATATTCTTGTGTACCTGTACTGAACCAAAATGTCCTAGGTCTGTAGACTAACTGAATTTTTTCTGTAATGGATACCTGCATGCTTCACTAGGCCAACTTCCTTTTTGTGTTGCATGGAAATTTACAAAGTTCCATCACAATGTTACATAAAACTAAGAAAACGACCAGTTTGGACACCACCCTAGAAGCCATTAAATTTGTGATTAAGCTTCACTGACGTCAAAATGATAGTGGCAGATATTTTGCAAATTAAAGTTTGTATGATTTTCTTCAAATGTTTTGACTGACATTATTGCAACATGGACAAAATTGGACTGTGGAATGACAAGCTTTATAGTTTGATACCCTTCAGGGGATGGTAAATGTGGCGATGCATTCTCTGAAAATATAACAGAAGGCAAAAGGTTGTAATTTTCTGCTTTCTTGCTAGAGCTTTGATGACAGTATTGTCAAGGACATTGATGAATTGACATCATTGTTAATTCGAAGTGAGGGAGAGTGAGGTACAAGCAGAGCGGAGCAGCAGATCTTTATGTAAATGAAAAAAAAAGAAGAAAAGATGGACAGGCAAAATGAACCAACTTTATGAAGGGATGTGTCATTATTTTCATATTCATGGACATTCAAACAATATTTTTGGGAATGGGATAGATGATAGTGTACACTTTATAAAATACAGTGAAATTATTATTAAAACCACATACATTTTTATGTGCCATTATGTACTACATTTGAAAAAAAAATGCTGGAAATACTTATGTATATGTGTATCATTGTTATGTCCTATGTGTCCTACATGTTTCTATGTCCCTCCTCCTACTGGAGGAGGGGCACAGAAATCACTTTTCTCGTCTGTTTGTCTGTGCATCTGTCCGTACACATGCGTGTCCAGGCATAATTCGCTTGATCTTGAACTTATGATAAAGCTTTACACACATGTGCATCTGGACATAAGAGTGTGTCATGTACCAAAAGTGGGTCACTGCGTCAAGTATCTGGGTCACAGTGACATATCCGTATAAAATCCTCTCCAGGCTATAATTTCTTTACTATGTAACATACTTTCAAGAAACGTAACACACTCATGTGTTGATCTAAAGGTGTATCATGAAACAAAACTAGGTCATTAGGTCAAGTATCTAGGCCACAGAGACGCATTCATGTTCATTGCACTTCATGTCTTGGCTGTCATTCTATTGTCCTTTGACTTAAAATCATGAAACTTTACACACCTGTGTATCTGGACACAAGAGTGTGTCATGCGTAAAAGTAGGCCACTAAGTCAAGTATCTAGGTCAAGATGATAGCCTATTTTATTGAGTACAGTCATTCCAAAATGAGACCTGTGATTAGCAAGGTTGTAAATGAGGCGAGGGGGTATGGATTCAGCTATCACTGATTGCATTTTAATCTATTGTGTATATATTCAGTGTTTCCATTAGGTATATTTTCCACAAGAAGGGAAATTCAGGGGAGAAGTCTAGATTCTCACCAATTCTACATGTAAATAAACAAGACTTGTGACCCTTTAGAATTTTCTCAGAGTGTATTTCAGGCTTAGAAAAGGTAAAATACCCCCATTTGGAGGTTAACAGAAACACTAATATTTATGAAACCCCTAATGGGGTTATAGTATTTAGAATGAGCTGAAACGTTTCCTGAATGACACTATGGTTTACGATTCTCTCCAGTATTTAATGAATTGCAGCGAATGTTCTGGTACTTAAATATAAATTATTTTTTAACCTCTTGCTTATGAGGTTCAAAGTTGAAACATCAACTTTTTTTTTCAAGGAAAGATATTGCTTTGCTACAATCATACATTTCATGATATTTTTTTGGGGGGGGGGGAGGCATAAATCAAAAAGTGTTTTAGGAAGAACTGATCCAAGTAGAATTTGTAGCCATCAGGATAAAATTGTGACAAAGCAGGACCCCACCTGAACTCCCCACCTAATAGTACTAAAGTGAAACACTTCAAAGGAATATTACCAGACCACTGCAGGCAGTCTGCTGTGAAAATAAATTACACAGATAATGTTTTTATTAAATTAGACAAGTGAAAAAAACAACCATCTAAACTCTTTTGAGTTTGTTCCAAGCTGTCAATGAAAGTGATAGCCATTGTCATTGATAAAGTACCCCATTTTGGCAACTTCAAATTTGATAGACCGTGATTCCATGCCTGTTATCCCAAAGACCACAAGCCATCATGACAAATCACCAACTGTTAGTGGTCTGATAGGATGCTATTTCATTCCATGCAGGTATGATTGGACTCACTGATCTACTTAAGCAAACTGACGACTTTTGACATACATGTAATATTTGGAGTAATTTTGTACAACATTTGTGCCAAATAAGCATCTTTGGTTAGTGGTTTTTGTCGCAAGATATCATCAAAAATATATTAACGTGGCATCTTTTCCCACTCAAAGTTTCCAAAGGGCCAGGGTCAAAAGTGTCATCTGATTCAATGTTCCTTCTCAAAAAATTTCTCATTGATACAAAATATTTTGGGTGGGGAATTGCAGATGAAATCTATCATAGTGGCAGGAAAGGGGAATATGAGAAGCGGTTGTATATAAATTACAAATTTACATAAATTAAAAGAGCAGCTCTTAGTTTGTTCATTTGTGACAGGGCAGCTTCTTTTTTAGATGGGCATGGAACCATTTAAGAAGACTGACTCTGAGGCAGACTAAACCCCATGTTTTCTCTTAATGGGAAGCTTATGGTATTGTCCGCCAGACTGTGGTTACTCTGCAGTGGAGTGGAGAATATGTGGGACTCCATGTGTTCAGCTAGATACAGGCGATTATTTTCTTAAGAATTAGGGACAAGTATAAGTGTGCCATTTCTCATTTACCAGATGAAATTATACCCCTCTCCCCCAACACAGAACTGTTGCTGTTAATCTGTGTACACTGTTTCTGCAGATACTTGAATAGAGTTCTGGTTTCCAACAATTTGTTCATAGGAATAATTTATTCCTGTGAACAAATTGTTTGAAACATGTTGTTGCTTACTTCTTCCATCCCAAACTGTTTCTTTGCCTGTTGGACTGAACACAACAGAATAAAATAGATAAAAACTGGCATGTATATGTTCTTCGTTCTGTTGTTGAACAAATTTTGCTGGTATATGGCAATGAGAATAATTCCAATGATACATTTGTCAATGTTTCCATGCCTTGAAACTCTCATGTCGACAAAACTTGTGTATCCTTTTTTTTTTTGTGATACACAGGCTCATAATTTGATACTCATATCATGACTTCTTGTATCGTAATGCACCGGTGAATAATTACATCCCTAGGAATAAGCAGAATATTTTAGTCAATTACATGTATTTCATTCACAATAATTGTAAATTTCAGAGTTTGTTTTAGCCAAGCAAGTTGTGAGATACATATATGCAATAGTAAAAGACTAACTGGCCCTGATACATATATGCAATAGTAAAAGACCAACTGGCCCTGATACAAATTTCACTTGTCTAGAGCTTATGCTTTCATGCTTTTGCAAAGTAAAATGGTTATCAAGGCAAGTAAAAATTTCAAACAGCTTCCATGGACAAGGGAACATTTTGTTTTTACAATTTGAAGTTTTAATCGACAGAGAAGTAAACTCAACCAAGAGGCAAGCAAAATGATAAAATTTATTAAAGCAAACATGCCCTTAGGACAAGAGTCATAAGGAAGAATAAATATTGGCATGCCCTGAGTTGATTTGTGGTGAAGCACCTGTGCCTCATAACCAGTGGGGAGACCCTTTACTACAAGCAGCTGTGAGGGTTTAACCCTTTCCCCCTTATATTAAGACTGAGTCAACAGCTTTCCTCTTCATGGGTTGGTCACTATGCTGTTTATATGTTAAGTACCCAACCCATGCTGAGGAAAACTGTTGACCTGGGTCACGTTGTCTTGACAGGTCTCATCTTCAATTCTCAGTCAAATTGTTTTTCATTGCTGTTGAAATCAGTTGAAAACGCTGAAGCAGACGACATTTGACCACCAGTCGGTTTTGGCCGGTTTAAGGGGGAAAGGGTTAATGTAAAGTACAGAAGCCTAACTGCAGCCCTTTTCTTTGGCTGTGTGCTGGAACATATCTTCAATCCAAATAAATAACACCAGACCTTACTCATGTTGGATGCAGGGTGAGTTATATGGATAGAATGGCAGTCATGAAGTAGTGTACCACCACAGAGTTAGACTTATTCCTGTCATAACTTGAGCCCCAACTCAGGATGGGCTCCAGTTTTACACAGGAATTATCATGCTGGGATAAACCCTGTGCTTATGTATACATCCACTCAAGATGTTAGGCCTTTGGTAACGTTTCAGATCCATGCACAAAATATGATGCACTCATATAAGTGTTGTAAAATGAGAAAAATATTGTGGAAAACCAGTTTGTTTTGCTTGATCTTGCCATATGTTGATTTGAAATTAAAACAACAATACTGTGCTCATTTCTCATACAAATGTTTTACAAATACATTTTGTGGAAAAAGTGGTGAATATTGGTGTGTAACATGAATGTATAACTTCTACTTTTTGTGGACAAAATTGTTGAATATTGGTATATAATTCCCATCACAATAAAACAAAGTATAGTGTAAAAACACTGATGAAAATGGACACATGTATTTGGTCTTACCTTCATGTACCTACATGTGTGTTGTATGGTGTTTATATGTTAAACCCTTTTCTGCCTCAGTTCACTTTTCCCTCTTTACTGATTTTCAAAAATCTCTGTTTGAAGAAAATAATTTTCCTCTGAAAAGCATCATTTCATTTACAGCCATATTTCACAGACAAAAGTAACAGGTTAGGACTATCCTATGTACTATCCCAACTGGAAAGAGTTTTGTGGTACATTCTGTCTAGGAGGCCAAACCAGATATACACATCTTGATCTTGCTTGTGGTTAAGACAACCTGGAAGGAGAATTATTGGAAACCTGACACACTGGAAAGGTTGTGTGAGGAACACAGGAAAACTGCTGTCTAGACTACCACGGAGTTTTTTTTATTATTATTATTTTTTTTTTATTTTTTATTTTTTTTTGTATTTTGTTATTGGTTGCATGGGGCCCCTTTTATATAGGCTAGCCCACGAATTAAAATCTTTCGCTTTCATATGTCAGGAAGTGAAGGTGGATGCCTTTGATTTTGTTGTCCTACGATTGGCACCTGTCCAAATGGAGCTGGCATTAACAAGGTGGAAGCCACAGGTTCCTATCAAAGGAACTCTTCTTTAAATAGACGAAGTTCAGTGATTGGGTGTCTTTGCCAATTATCTCTACCTGTGATCACCAATTTTACTTTTCGCCACCTGTAAAATTGTTTCAGGTATCATTACTATTTTTAACGATTTATTTTATAAATGTAGATGGGGTGGCAACTTTTGCAAGAGTGCAAGAGTACCGTGCATGCACTGTCTGGAATTTTTATTTATTTGACACCTAAGCTCCAGGAAAAAAAAAAGAAAAGAAAAAAAAATGGATGCACTGGTTACTGTTTTGGCTTGTTTTGGTGAACATGTAGTCATTTCTCTTTTCTTTCCAAACTAGTCAACTTGACTTACGGCAAGAGAGGGTGCAAACTTCTATGAGCCAGGGGTCACCAATTTGAAACTCTGCCAGCTCAGGACAAGTGAAATTCCAATGAGGGCAAGTGTATATTTCAAAACAGTGAAAAAGAAAAGGCTTAAATACAAAATAGGTTGAATGAGGAACCAGTGAACTATAAGAGTGGGCAAGTGAAATAGGAGAAGTTTTCTTGAGAATTATGACAGGAGAAGCAAATTGGTTAGGCCTCTGGACATCAAGTGATGATAAAAAGGTACCAAGTGCAACGGACGATGGAATGTGAGGATAAAGGCCAAGTATACCACCTCTTTGGTTAAGTCCCAAAGGTGGCCTCATATAGCAACTGGTCTTTCAATGGAGATTCAACATGATCAAGGTTAGCACAGGCGCTGGGATTTTCTGTTGTCCTGTGTGTGTGATATGTCAGCTCTGCTGACCATAGATTGCAGAGCTTAAATGAGATCACTCATGTCTGTCCATCCGTTCACAAACAATTTGCTTGTCTACATGATAGCATCAACGATTTTAACGTTAGCCTCTTGAAATTTTTTGGACATGTCAATGAATGAAAATCTAGGTTCCTTTCGTTATTGGTGGCACCACCTGCAGGACTACATTATACACAGGCCAAAAAGTGAAAAAATTTTAAACTCTTTGATGTCCTTGCTTTGTGATGGATCTTTATGAAATTTGGTGGAAACATTTTGGAGGCTAATATGTGGAATCCAAATAACACTGGTAGCCACCTACAGGTGAAAGGAAGAAATGAGCCAATATGTGTTCAGACCTATGAAAATCATTATCATAAGAAATAATCAAACTAACTTTATCAAATCTCACAGCATATGTGTATCATGTCTGAAAGTACAATATTACATAATATGGATGACCTTGACCTACTTTCTCAAAGTCACTGAGGGAATACATTTCAGGAGATTAGGGTTTTCCCCAAGAAAAACTGGAGATGATATTCTTGTGATGGTCATTCTAACTTGACTTGTAAACATATGTGCATTTCTCCATTACAGGAATTTTATACAGAAAAAGTTTATTATGTGTGGAGTCCTGGTGGCCATACTGGTTTTCAGTGGAACTAACATTATAGGTGTAAAAAACACATTAAATTCTGTATTATGATCATAAATAAAGATGGAGCTTCAATACTTAGACCACTCTGCATTGGGTCAGCGGTCAACTTTTGTGAAAATTTAGATGACCTTGACCTATTTTTTGAAAGTCAAAATACAAATTTCATGTACATGTATGTCATTGATAATTAAGAAGTACAGACATAAGTGAGCTAAGGCTACTAAACTGATACAAAGTATGCATCATATATGAGCATTGCTATTTTCTACTCAATGAATCACCTTTAATCTATTTTTTAAAAGTCACTGATGGAATAAAAGTGAAAAAAAACTTATGGACATTGTTAGGGTCCTAAATTTGTCATGGAACTCGATGAAATGTGGTGAGAATGTTGGGGAGGCAAAAATGTTAGTAAATGCAAAATAACATGATGAGCACTCAGAAGACCTGATAATTAATCACTTATTTTCCCAAAATTTCAGCAATGGAGAGTTAATCTTGAACCGTATTCAAAGTACTATTCTCAAGAGACAGATCAAGTTCTATTATATTTTGCAGACATAGTTCATTGCAAGATCCAGACAATATTCATTGACTCCCAGACACTGACCACTCTGGGTTTTCTCTGCATAAGATAGATCAACCCGTGTGTGACATGTGTGAAATCTGCTTTAACCAAAGTTGTGGATTGCCGAACAAAACCTGTTGTTATGGCAATCAACCAGTTGTTGGGTATAAATGGAGACCAGTCATGGATCTGGTTCAGTGACAGTTGAATCTGATCCATGTCCCTTCATCGTGATTAACTTTGGAGCCAGCCAATTTGATAAACATATCATTCCTAATTAAAGAATGTTTGTAATACAGGTACTGAGGTGTTCGCGTAGCATTTAGTTGTCTGTAGGCAAGTTGCAGCACCTTGGTTTTGATGTTGGGGGAAAAAACAAAATTTCTTGTCACAGTTTGGTTTGGGAACAAAATGATGCTGTTCAGTTTGCACGTACATTCGATTGTACCCCTAAGGCATCTTCTCTTATTACTCTAAGATTGGATGAAATGTTCAGTTAATGGCAATGGGAATGAAGGGGTATTTTCTCAAATACAAGTAGATGTTTCATATTTGGGAACGTGAATAAGTGATATCACTCTTGCATGTATGCTTCAACCCAGGTTCAACTGTAAATCATCATGTAAGTGGCCCGGTCCAGCAGTGTATAATGGTTCCTTCCTCCCGCCCCCATTCAATTTAACCTTCTCAGTGCTAATTACAGCAAAATGAAGTTCGACAGAATTTTAATTATTTTTATGTTTGAATTCCTCATAAACAAGCATTTCACTCAAATGTTAGCATGCTCTTGGTTCCAAAGAAGAGATGAATAGTCCAGGTCAACAGCATTGGCCCCTCGCACAGTTGACATTCTCTAACAATCTGTACCATGTAACTTAGAATTTACACTATCTTTCTGAAGTACTCTTTCCCTCCCTTCAAAATGGACAGTTCCTGTGCCTCTTAAAGGTGATCAATATCAAAGTAGTTCATTGACAAAACAAAATTATCTTCATGCTCCTGAGTGCAGAAGGAAAACTGTTGACTTTTTGCCTAGATATCATTCGTGATAAAATGGAGCATACATCATGTAAGCAACACTGGAGCATTCTGGTGATTTTTGATGTGGAAAATGCTCACAGCCACATTGGCGTTATGGTTCTGATGAAGGCTGTTAACCAGTTTGACTGTCTGCTAAAAATTATATACAATGTATTCAGTTCAATAATTAGATCTTGATTTTTTTTTATTTGATGCTGCAAATGTGCAACCTGTAGAGGTCCTGGAATTTGTACCTTTTGCCCTGGAAAGTGCTGTAAAAGATCTGGAATTTCAAAGAATCTTGCATGTATGAAACTTGCTTGTGCCAAGAGTCACCCATTTCTTCCAAGGCTCAGTAGATATTAGACTTCCAAGCCAGAAGTAAGTAATGTTTGTCACCCGTACTATATAATTGGATGATTGTGTGAATGACTGGTCCAGTTGTATGTGCACCTGATGCTTAAAGCTCCATGTTCCATAATATGTCTTGCTTGTGCATCCATTGGGAGTACAATTCTAGAATGCATAAAGTTCAAAAGCTCCATTGGATAATCATGAGATTGAGGGGAAAAGGTTTGTTCTTGTTATGTGAAAACAAACTCTTTCATTTTTTACTGATGCGATGACTGTTCGTACATTATATTTGTGCAAACTTGGAATCAAATAGATTGTTAAGTTTAGTAAATTATGATATTTCAAAGAAGAAGAGAAAAGAGTAAAATGGACAAAAAATAATTTTCTTCTGGAGTGTGACATTCATCCCCAGCCCCCTCCCCCCCCAAAATCCTAATAATCAATCCTGCCCTGTACCGTGTGAACCTTCAGACTGTATACATTGGATCTGAACTTGTCTGCCTTTAAACTTTGGTGCTGATCTGTGTCTGTGACAAATAAAGATTTTTGTGTGTACTATTTGGATACAGACTGTGTGAAGACCACTAATGGAACCCTGCGTCTGTGTCAACAATATGTTTGTTGACAGGTTTTGTCCATTTTAAGTTGCCAAAAAGTGCCATGAGAAAAATAAACGCAAGACACATAACCTTTCCAGAATGGTTGAATATCTCAATTTAAATGCAGTGTTTTCAGCCCACACTGGGGCTCCCATCTTGCAGCCATAATACAGATACATGATATCATTCATATGTAACGTATAAGGACTGGGACAGCAAGTATCCCTTGCAGAATGCCATCTTTAGTTACATTCTCTGTTGACAGCACATAGAAGTTCAGAGTAGGAGGTAGAAGGGGGAACCATGGGTATTTTCACAACTTGTAATTTGCATATTTCATGAATTCAATGAACTTGTAAATGATGGCCATTTTGGGGGAGTGCGAGTCTTGAAAATGAGTCATGAATAATGACTGCAATTTTGTTGCTGTAAAAATGGATTTATTTTCATCATGTACCTAGATCACTATCCCTCCTGAGGGCCCTCCTGGAATGAAGGGGGCACAGAGGGTGAAAAAGGTCATCTTAGGCCAATAACAAAGCTGCCGACAGAAATCATAGGCAGGATTTGTAAGAAGTGGATGATGGTCACTTCTGATTACTCATGACAAATGGATCCATCCTGTACCACTCACTTAGCAACTTGGTGTCCACAAAATCCAAATATAATTATGAATGCTACATTTGTCATTGGAATGTCATCAGATAATAATGCCCCCAGACAAGATGCACAGCTAAGAGTGGGGTAGGTGACCCAGTCAAATCCAAGGTGTTTTATGCCAGTGTAAATGGGGCTGGGGGGAGGCTATGCTATAATTTAGTTTATTATACCAGCAGTTTCAATCACCCTCAATTTGGTTATTGACCTGGAATGATCTGAAGAAACCAATGCCATAGACTCCGTTAGGAACTTAACCTCTTGTTTCCCATGAGGGGCAACGGGTTTTTTTTTTGTTTTTTTGTTTTTTTTAAATTTTTTTTAAAATTTTGTATTCTTGGACATTGATCTTTTCTCTCTAATTTTAATTTAACTCATTCCACACTATGGTCACAGGCCTTGTTCAGTGGCTCTGGCACTGACTTAAGACTGTAGGTATGTTGGTACTTGAACGAAAGCTCTTTTCATGAAAAATTTAAATATGCAATTGTTGTCTTAAATCTAGGTAAATATACGGAAAAATCAGGGACTGGTGTGGAATGAGTTCAGAAAGTTATTTTGCTTTGAGCAAGTATGTGCTGGGGTCTAGTTGAAAATTCATCAAAGTATTGTATGAAGATATTTGCTGGTTTAATGGTAAAATGTGTGCACATAACATTTTTCTGACCTCATAAATTTGGAAAAATGCAATGTTATGCATTTACTCCTGACAGATCAATTGAATCAAATTCAATTTATACTGAGCTAAACCTAAAACAGAATGTATTAGGCATACCATTTAAATTTAGTGAAAATAAAGCAGATGGGCATGATTCATTATGTAACAGATGGCCTTATGGGATTTCTTGACATGGGGATGCAGGAAGTGTTTGTATTTCTTCTGTAATTGATTTGTTAATCACTAATTAATATGCCCACAAACAGCACCCGGGAGGGATGCAGTTTTACAGGGGGTCACAGCATGAGTAGTGATTGTGGTGTTCAACTTAATTTGCTATATGAGCTAGAAACTACAGTGGACATTGTCTTCACTCTTTCAGTGCCGAGTTTTAAACGGAGTCAACAGCTTTGGGGATGTCAAGGAAAGCTGTTGACCCGGGTTATATTCTTTGGAACTATAATGGACATGCTGCTGGTACTTGAATGAAAAGTCTTTTGAGAAGGAATATGAATGTAGACCCCCCCCCCAAATCCCCCAGTGAAGTAGCACCCTCACCTAGTCTGCTATGCAAGGAGAAGTTTGTCTTAGATAGTTCAACTTTTAACTCATTCCATACCAGTCCCTGATTTTTGTGTATATTACCTGGATTTAAGACGACAGTTGCATATTTAAATTCTTCATGAAAAGAGCTTTCATTCAAGTACCAACATGCCTATAGTCTTAAGTCTTAAGTCAGTGGTTCTGGCACTGCCTGGCAAGTCATGCTGCAGCTGCCCTTGCGGCAGCTGCAGCATGACTTGTCAGGCAGTGCCTGAACCACTGACCAGGGCCTGTCACCACACTATGGAATGAGTTAATAGTCACAGTTGGCAGTGAAAGAGTTGCAGACACTGTTCCAGCTGTGAGAACCACCCCCTGGGGGAGGGGACAGTACCCACCTTGCAAAGTCCCAATTTTAGCCTTTGTTGGTCATTTACCACTTGTAGCTAAAGACCCATCTTTTTGTTGTGTGAAAGGCAGCCTTGTCTGCACAGAATGCAGGTCACAGCAGACCAGGTGAGGTCGGGGGAGAGAAAGAAGGATGCTTAAAATGCAAAAGCAAAAGGTAGTCTGCTGAGCAAGTTGAATGCCAGAAAGTAGTTCACTATGTTTCGTAAGTCATGAGACGGTTATTTCTGGCTTGTTGTGCAAACATTTTGATTTGGGTGGCAAGCACTGATTGCAAATTCATTTATCACGGAAACCTACATTTTATCCTGTTATTTTTGTGCTGGTAAATTTCTTTATATAATATTTGTATGAGTAATTTACTTGATGTACATGTATGTTTCTGCTGATTGATAATCATTGTCTGTTAATTTATTAGAGTAATGACTACTAGGAAGTGGTTCTGGACAAAAAGATACAAATACACACATCAATATCTGTTACTGTACCCAAAAAAGATGGACTTGTAAATTTGCCTTGTGATTTTGTTAGCAATACTTTTTATAATGACATGATATTACTGTACAGATTCTGCTCATTTTGTTGCCACATTTCACTTTTGATGTAATTCATTGCCTAGACCCATAACTGTAATGTGAAATTTATTTTTGGAAGTGTAAATAGTCTCATATTGACTCAAAAGGTCATACAACATATCCCTCTCTTGTTGCAAACCAATGTATTCAGTTCTTTGAAGGTTTAAAGGAAACCATATTTGTGCCTGAAGACTTGTATAATGCATGGAGGCCTGGCTCATCAACTGTGTTGTTGACATGCCATGTGTGAGAAACATCAGCTGATCTGTGAGGAAGCTGCTGATTGGCAGAATTTGGGCCAATCAGCTGTCATTTATGTAAGAGCACCTCAGATTGATGGTGTCGGTCATTACGAGTATCACACCATCCACATGATGATGGTAAGGTATCTTACCTTTTAACCCATGCACCAAGTTGGTAAAGGGCACTCTGTAAAGGCTTTGTCGAATAGCAAGTCATGCTTTGTTTTCCTGTATAGCAGCTGGAGCGTGAGTTTTGAGGCAATGCAGAATCACTTTGGTCAGACCAAGCACGTTGGCACTTGCTAGGAAGCTCTTTTTGTAAAGAATTTGAATACACTTCTCTCATTTTAATTCCATCTCATTATAGGTTGTTGTTGTTGTTGTTTTGTGTTGTTTTTTGTTTGTATATTTCATGTTCGGAACGAGCGGGACTCGAACCTGCAACCTTTGGCACCAGTCGCCTAGCTGAAATTGAATATGTTTTGTGTTGTTTTTTTGTTTGTTTGTTTGTTTTCTTTTGTTTTGTTTTGTTTTTTGTCGGGGGGGGGGGGGCAGAATCAACTGGTATGGAATGGGTTGCAGTGGTAACTTCTGGTGTCTCTCTCTTCTCTGACGATCAGGTAAAATGAAATCAAGTATTCAGCTGTGTCTTGGTCTTATGACCGGAGATGTCATTTAGGGTGGGTCAGCTTGCTATTCTTTCCAAGCCAGCTGAGGATCTTCATTGTGAAATATGAAGAGTTAAAACAAACTCTGATAAGGTGAATGGAACTGCTGCTTCTGAACAAAAAAACACAAAACATGTGTGGTTTCTGCCATCAAACACACAAATGTAGACCCTGTGTATGATCCTTTTAAAAGATCACTTACAACTGGATGGGTTCAGGAGAGGACAAACAAGATGGTTTATAACATTGACACCACACATGTAGATGTTTTGCTGGTTTTTACTTGTAGGGGGGAAATAAATAAACAAGACCACTTAATTTTCTGTACCCCATTCCACTTTTGATCCTTTTTCTTTTTTTTCTTTTGTAGTTTAAGGTTGGAAAAATGTAATTTTTGTGTAATGACTAGTATTGTACATCTGCACAGTCTCTTTTAAAGCTGCTCGTTCATACCTTACAAAATTTAAGTAGAGAGTTCCTACCCTTATGATACTCCTCCCCATGTGTACAAAATAGGTAAAAGGTGTGCAAAAGTTGAAATATTCAGAGTGGACTTGTTTTATATTTTGTGTTGCCTTACAAACTTTCATTTGCCATGAAAATGGCCATCAAACCCAAGAATGACGAAGCAAATATGTATCTGTGTTTCCAATTTTCAGACCTACCTGATCCAAACACCCTCAATCTTGTTATTTTATCGACAAAAGAAAAGAAAAGAAATAAAGGAAAATTGTGTGTCTGACCAGCTTTTTCTTTTTCTACCCTCTCAAGAGAGCTGTATATGACAAATTTGTGAATAGCCACTGAGAATTGCCTGACACTGGAAAAGTTGCAATTTGTAACTATTTTGGTATGTCAGATAGGAAACATGCATATATTGTAGCTGAGCTGACCACAGGTCGCCTAAGTTCTGCAACCACTTACGTTTTGACAATCCTTCCATCCATCTTTATCAACTTTCCTTTTGGGGGGGGAGGGAGGTGAATGCAATACAGGCCAAAGATTTAGGTTAACCCTATATTACTTCCAGGAAGTGTCAAGTGTTTGAAAAATGTTGAAACTAAGTTAGATATTGGTGGTGTAACATGATGTAAATGTAGCATGTGTTTCAAAAGTGTGGAAACCATGTGGGCACTGCAGCATCCTTAATTTTTCATGTAACTTTATCAAATTTTTGGATTGTGAGGAAATTAAAAATTTTAATTTTTTTTGACATCAGATGTGACATCTGTAGTTTCATGGAAAATATGCAACAATTTTTGAGAGCTATTTAGGTCATTATCTCGAGAATAATTGAGCTAATCATACCAAATTTATAAGTACAATGTGCTGATCCCAGGAACTAAAATCCTGTGTGAAATTAATGAATTTGACCTCATTTTGTATAGCCTCAGTGATCTTCAAAATGAGGTCAAATTCATTAATTTCACAGGTGACTATCAGATGACAGCCCTTGTGTTGTGTTGTGTGGTTAATTCTGTATACATGTATTTATGACTGTATCATTGCAGGAATATTATGTTATGGAGACAAAAAGGCTATGGCATGTAACATGTTGATGATTCCAAGGGAGAACATGTATGAAAGAGGAGGAAAACACATGCAACATGTTGACAACAAATCATATTTATTATAGAAGGGATATCGACCTTGACCTAATTTTGAAGTTCAACAGGCACTTCAGCAACAGACCCCCACTGTGCATAAAAAATAAGGCCTAAATTTTATTGGGAATTACCATCATGTCTGGGATTAAAATTTTGTGTGGTATGGATGATGTTGACTTACTTTTTTAACGTCACAAGGGACATTTACAACGTTTAAAGGAAGAGGGCTGGGTTAATATCAGTGGCTGCTGGCTGCACATGTGGTCCGGTCATCTGATACAGTTCAAGCTGTGACCAAAATTGGATGATTTTTCAAAATAATTCAGGAATTAGGATGCCCATTTGGCTGTAAGATCCCAAGGTTGCTCATGAATGACGTAGGAACAAACTTACTTGTTTGTAGTTCTGTCCCTGGACTCTTTTGATGGTAAAAATACCAATGAAACTTCAAATGTTCAGTTAGAATTTGAGTTTAATTGACAGTTCAGGCCTTGCAACTGGTAAATTGGGGTTCAGCAAAGTTTGTTGATAAAAAGTCCAGGCTGTGTGGCTTCACCCTGGCTGTGGGCTAATCACTTTGCAGTGATACAAGTTAATGGTAATCAACTAAAAGAAATATGTGCAAGCAGCAAGGGCACTAAGTAAATACAGCAGATCTGTGTACATGTGCTCACGTCCATTGAGTGCCCTGGTCCCCATACCAGGCAACTTGAGGTCAGTTTTAACATGGTTGTAAATGGACTGTCTGTCATGAGAGACCACATTTCCCAGAGACCACCTTTCCCAGAGACCATGGATAGTACCAGAGAGAGGTCCTGCTGTACATGTACTGTGTGTGTGATGGGGTGTATGCCAATGTGCCATCTTTTACCTGGTTGCCTTTTCATGTGGTTGGAATCCTGTGATTATGGCTTCACTTGAGGCCCATTTGCTGTGCCAGACAGGAAGTATTGTATATGAAAACAACCTGTTTATATTTGTACCCTGCATGCAGAACTACAACTCAAGCAATGCCTGAGGGTCCCTGTTACACAGGAGTTTCAAAAATATTTCCCACTTTGTTATTTTCTTTGCTGAAAGCATTTTGTTGTCCAGTCTGGAGATAAAACAAGATCCATCTGTGAGCCGTTGGTGTGAATGGAATGAAAATATTCACAAGCTGAGGATTCCATATATTGTATATTGTCTAGGGAGAAGATATTTGTGTTTTATAATGTACATAGCTTGATGTCTTCCAGGTGATAGCTGTTGGTTCTACCAAAACCCCATAAGAGATTATGTGGTTTCGATTTTGCCTTTTCACTCTGTGTGTGTGTGTGTGTGGGGGGGGGAGAGAGAGAGAGAGAGAGAGAGAGAGAGAGAGAGAGAGAGAGAGAGAGAGAGAGAGAGAGAGAGAGAGAGAGAGAGAGAGAGAGAGAGAGAGAGAGAGAGAGAGAGAGAGAGAGAGAGAGAGAGAGAGAGAGAGAGAGAGAGAGAGAGAGAGAGAGAGAGAGAGAGAACTCACATTTTGATTATAACAATTTTTTACTCTGAGTTGAAGGTCTAGATCAAATAGCGAGTTAGGATAAAGGGGTCATCTTGTGAATGCTCTGCACCCCACAGTTTCTTTAGTTAGACCCATATAACTATTAGGACTTTAAGTGTATGAAAACTTTATAATGTCAACATCAATGTTCGTGGCACCATCTATAGTATTATGTAATATACAGGTAAAATGTGAAAGTCTTGTGACCAGTCCAGCATCTTGAATTTTTCATGGCTCTATATGAAATGTAGTGGGTCTGTAGAAGAGGTGAAAATCTCAGTTGCTTACGATACTAGTGGCTTCACCTGTTGTTTGACAGAAATCATGAGGAAAAATGTCTTGAAAGGTACGAAATTCCATATCTCCCAAAAATATTTGATATAGACATGCCAAATGTAAAGAATATATAGATCATGTCTTATGCTAATACATTGTGTAAGATCAGTGACCTTGACGTATTTTTGTTAGGTCACCAGACCTGTAAAGTTCGAAGAGGTGATTCTGTAATAGCAGGGTGTAGCTTGGACATCAGTGGAAAAGAGATTTGAGCATCCAGATTAAAATTGCATTTGGGTACATGACATATTAAACTCTACTTGGTGACCTACTTTTTGGGTTACCTTGACCCAATGATTGTGACCTTGATCTATTATTCAAGGCCATTTAATTCAATATCTTGAAAAAGTATTAAGATGAAGGGTGCCAAATGTGTCCACAAATGTGTATCATGTGGAAGTGTGATATTGCATAATATGGATGACCTTGATTAATTTTTCAAGGTTGTGGAGGGAATACATTTCAGGAAATCATTTTTTGGTGATCAGGGTGCACAGAATATTAGGCCCTTGGGCCTCTCCTTGTGCCATATTTTTTATCATGACTACATACCAAACAATGCAAAAGTCACTTAATTGGGCCTTCATTGCAGTGGCATAGGGAGAGTTAAACATATACACTTTGTAATACAAGGATGCTGAGACTTCTTACTAACTCGCACTCCATGCCAGCGTTCATTGGAGTCTGAGGATTGGTGTCGAGTGATCAAAGCTACACATGTAAGAATTAGCAGCTGATTTAGACAAGACATGCCATGGTTCTGTACAATTGTTTACAGAAGCCCAAGCTTGTATCCAGGGTACCTCCAAAATCAGAACTGAAGATAATGGCCTCAGAATCCTGCTGGTGCAGATGTACTTCGTGTGTTTTTGAACTGTGGCATTTCTTTATGGTTGCTTTTTGGACTTGTGTCATGCCAGTGAACTTTTCGAGTTGACTCTCTGCTGTTTGGAAAAATATCCTTAAAATTCCATACCTTCTTCTGATTATCACTTTTTTAAATTGAATTATTAAATGTTCAGCTTTGTACTTGCCTTCTATGCCAGCTTGGTTGTCTCTTTGGCCTGAATGAAGGTCTGTGGAGCAAGCAAGTTCTGCATCATTCCTTCAGTGGCATGAACACGGTACTTAATGTACTTGTGTGCTTGAACATATAAGATATGGTTTGATGATGATAAGATGCATATTGTTATAAAGTGTTCGTGCTGGCCTCTGTTAAACAATTGGGTTAATTTTTGTCCAAATGTACCTCAGAAGTCCACTAATGGAATGAAACTTACTGTGTGTCGTTATGCTATCTGGAATAATGCGTGCATCATTTTACTATATGTAGGTCTGGCAAAAAGTCAGTATGTTGTAAAACAAACAAATAAACAACAAAATGCCTTTTTTTTTACAAACATGCCATATAGTTTTTAAACTCAGCATCATTGGTACCTGTATTATGTGTAATTATCATGGGGTAATTGGACTTGCACGTAGATCTGTTTATAACTAGAAGTTACAATATGTAACAGTTATACGCATAGGCAGTGTAGGGGTATCTGCTGTTTTATCAGTCGAGCTCTGCAGCTGACCAAAAATGGTCTTGAATGACAGGGTCTTTGAGCACAGGTACAATATAAAGCATAAAATTACAGTCCAGTGTTTTGAAAGAATGGTCTTTAACCCTTTCCCCCTTAAGGTCTTGGACCAGTAACCTCTCAAGGTCGGGTCAACTGATCCACAACTTTTGATCGAGTACTGAATACTGTTGCTGTGTCTATTGGATGTTAATATCACAGGAGCAGGGCATCCCAAATTAAGTCCCATCATCATTTTGGATAGGAAAATACTTATCAACTGTGAGTTTTAGAAAGGCACAGCTACTCTAAAAATAATTTAAATCATGTGATAACTTGGTGTATTTTTGGAGACATATTTGGCGCGGAACGGTCAATCATGGAGGTAAGGTACACAAACGCACCTGTAAAAAAAAATCTAATCACATGACCCCCCATTTTCTTGGTTTTAACTTGCTGCTACCGGTATAAACTTGAAGCAGAATGCCAAGGAAGTTGCAGTTTTACGTTTCAAATAGGAGAAATAAGCGAGCGAATGTCGCTATTTTAACATGTAAATGCATTAGGCCTAGGTTACTGGTCCAAGACCTATACCCCAATATACAGGCTTTTGAGTCTGCATGTATATGCCTGTTTTTCTGTACACACAGCTAAACCAAATGACACCTTTCACTATTTTTTCACATTTTCTAGGCACACAAGTGGTGTCAAGAGGAATTAGCATATTTGTTGGCCACATATGAGCCAAATACAATTGGGTGTAAATTGTGGCAGGGTGGACCACTCTCTGCAGGGGGTCATTGCAGGTACAACTCAGCTGTGTTTGTCTTTTTTTTACAAAACATATTTGCCAATACCAGTAAATTACTGCCATTGCCTTCCACTTTGTGTTCATTACATATTTTTGTAGTATTTCATATGACATGTCGATGTCAACACGGAGTGCCAAGCTGCACTGTCTATTGGAATTGGGAAGGGGGCACACACAAATGCAACAAGAGCTCTTGTTTCATACAATAAAAACAACTTTAACATCCAATCATTTCATTTTTTTTCAAGCACCACATTGTGCTTTATGATGACAAAAAATAAAGCTTGAACATGCAGATCACTATATATATAGGTCTTGGACCAGTAACCTCTCAAGGTCGGGTCAACTGATCCACAACTTTTGATCGAGTACTGAATACTGTTGCTGTGTCTATTGGATGTTAATATCACAGGAGCAGGGCATCCCAAATTAAGTCCCATCATCATTTTGGATAGGAAAATACTTATCAACTGTGAGTTTTAGAAAGGCACTGCTACTCTAAAAATAATTTAAATCATGTGATAACTTGGTGTATTTTTGGAGACATATTTGGCGCGGAACGGTCAATCATGGAGGTAAGGTACACAAACGCACCTGTAAAAAAAAATCTAATCACATGACCCCCCATTTTCTTGGTTTTAACTTGCTGCTACCGGTATAAACTTGAAGCAGAATGCCAAGGAAGTTGCAGTTTTACGTTTCAAATAGGAGAAATAAGCGAGCGAATGTCGCTATTTTAACATGTAAATGCATTAGGCCTAGGTTACTGGTCCAAGACCTTAAACCGGCCAGAACAGGCGGGTGGTCAAATGTCGTCTGCTTCAGTGTTTTCAACTAATTTCAACAGTTATGAAAAACAATTTGACTGAGAAATGTACATGAAACTTATCAAGATCACATGCCCCAGGTCAACAGCTTTCCTTGGCATGGGTTAGGCACTTAGTGCCCAACCCATGCCAAGGAAAGCTGTTGACTCAGTCTTAATTCAAGGGGGAAAGGGTTAAAAACTTGTGTGGTCTTCCACAAGGGGTGGTCCTCCTGGCAGGTACCACTGTACTTGTATTTGAGAGGCTACTGTACCAGTGTTCAATTCATTTGTTATTCCCTTAATAGATACAGGGATACCTACTATTTAAGACCACCCGTAATGCCAGACATAAGTGGTTACATATGACTGGTGGTCTTTCACTGCTGGTAAGGCAGCAAAGAAATTAAAGGCCATTGTCTTGAAATGGCAGTCTTAAAAACTAGTGCAGTCTTTCACAAGAGGTGGTCTTTAGAGCAGGTATTACTGTATTTAATGATTGTGTATCTGTAATATAATTCCATAAATGCATGTTCAGCAGCATACTGTAGGCTACTTGAAGAACTGGGGTGGGATAGGAAGTAAAGGCAATTGATTTTTGCTGCATGGTTTATTTGTGAATTTTTTTTTTTTTTTTTTTTTTTGGTGAATTAGTATACAAATCAGAATGGGAAACACTTGGGTTTGACAGAGAATTGCCTGCATATGCCAAACTTTTTTTTTTTTTTTTCAAGTTGGCACGTTTTACTGATGCAAAATTTGACCTAAACATATCCAGCCCAAGAACAAATAGTAGGGTATGTTATCCAGGAAAGTAATTACCACAAAAGTTTTTAAAAAATAGTAGTGATACCTGGTACACACACACACATATATATAGCCACCTTGCATTTTGTGGAAAAAGAGAGAAGCACATTATAGTTTTTAATGTATATATAAATTTTGATTTAAGAATCTGATTATCATTATAGAGTGTCAGATCAAGCAGGAAACAATTTACCACTTAGTACGTGTTTCTTGCCAGCTTATTGGTACATGTCTAGAGACCTGGGGTGAGTGCAACCAGGGAGCAGTCACACTCTCCACAGGATTACTGGAATAGACCCTGAGTGTATATATAGAGCTGGCTGACATAAGGTCTTACCGCAGACCACAAGAATTTCATGGCTACCGGGCCCCTGGTGTCTTATCCAGTGGCACTAAGTGGGTCTCAGATGCTATCACTGGCGGCAGTTGTGGAGTTTCTGTATGAATGATCCAGTGACCTGCTTGCTTTTGGCTGACTATTGTGAATGGGATATATTGTATGACAGAAAAAAAAAAAGTGAATTTTCAAAGGCCAGACAAGTAGTCATTTAACATTGCCACTTTTTTCTTTATGTAACAGTAAGATTGCCTGGTGAAATATCGGGGCAAGAAGACATTAGCAGGGGTCATTTGGTGCTTGCAATGAAGAGAAAAGTAATAGACATGTTGGAAGTGTCAAGGGGAAACCACTGGCAAAAAATTACAGTTGGTGGCCGGGTAGAAATTCAATTACCCAAATGGTCTGTTGGATTTGGCATGTTGAACGGAAAAGAAAAAAGGAAAAACAGAAATTCTCTTGACATAAAATTTTAAAAAAAACAAAATCCACAGCATTCTACCTCTTTTTATGCAACAGTTATGTACTGGGGTAAGATGGGATTATCAGACAGAATTGTCATCAGGGGGAAACATATTCTTGAGTACTTGCTATTTAACTAATTTTAAGCCCACAGCTTATGCCAGGCCCAAAATGGTCACATTCAAGCAGATGGTCTTTCATTGCAGGTGAAATAAGAAAGAATGTAGTCATCAGTTATGGTCACGAAAGCCAGGTGGTCTCACAGCATTGGTCTTAAATTGCAGGTACATGTACTTGACTATAGTTTATCACTTTCAGTTACATGTACTGCAAAAATAGCAGATGTACTATTCAAGTGATAATTAAGGCTTTTGGAACTATCATTTGAAAATTGCATACTAACCATTAAAGAGTTTGATATTGAAAAAATATTAAGTTGAAAATATTGGATTTTTGCATCAGGCTGTTCACTGGCATTGAAATTTAGTTCGTACTTCTCAAGCCAATTTTGAGGGTGGGCAAGGAACCGTGTCACTGGTGTGATGACAGAATGGCTATGTCAGGAGCTAGCTTGTCCACCAAGTTCTACGAGAAAAATTAAATGGTCTTTCTTCTTACTTACTCATTCTAGACCAGTCCCTATTAACAAAACACATTCTTAGGTCTTCTGCCCTCAATCAGACGAGCTGTGGCTGGAGGTGAAATGTGTTTCATTGATTTTTTTAAAAATAAATTTTAGCATTAACAAAAAAAAGTATGAATGAGATTTGCAGACTGACTTTAACTCATTCCATACCAGTACCTGATATTTCCGTGTATATATACCTAGATTTAAGATGACAATTGCATATTTAAATTCTTCATGAAAAGAGCTTTTATTCAAGTACCAACATACCTATAGTCTTAAGTCGGTGGTTCCGCAAGGGCAGCTGCAGCATGACTTGCCAGGCAGTGCCAGAACCACTGACCAAGGCCTGTGACCATAGTATAGAATGAGTTGTACTGGTAGGCCCCAAGGAAAACTGTTGACTCCATCATAATTAACCCATTCCTGGTCAGAGTAGGGTCTTGCATACAAATTTCATTGAAAATATTTTGTAGTAACAAGAGGTTCAAGTGAAAATGTTAAGGCAGATGACAGTTTATATCCAGACACTTTTGAGTGATTTTAGCAGGAAAGGGTTAGGGAAAAAAGGGATATTTTTCATTTAAGCACAGTGAAACTTCCATATCAAGACCTCTCCATAAAGAGACCATTTGCTAATTACAACCACCCTACAGTCTTGTTTCTCAAATATGACATTTTATATTCTGTATTGAGACCACACTTTATTAAAACCTAATTTCTTGAGTCCCACAGGTGTGGTCTTAATGGAGAGGTTTTACTGTGTATTAACATACTTGTTTTGAAGTCAGTGTGTTTTGAGTTGTCAGTTACAAGGGTAGCTGCAAGTGTGTCTTACCAGGCAAGGCAAAAACCATCAAGCAAATCCCTTACTGGCATGAGTTCTAAAAAGTTGATCATTTTTGTTGTTGTTTTTTTTTTTTTGTATTTTTCTGAAGAATCATGACATATATATGACATGGTGGGAAATTTTACATATCAGCAAGGGAACTTAACCTGTGCGTCTTGAGATTTGAAATTTCCACCAAAAGTTAACATGCAAGCACATACAGTCATCATTAATGTCAGCTGAATTTATAACCAGTTTCATTGTGCTGCCCGTGAAGCTTAGAAAAAGCCTGTTACATGTGTTTATATTCACATTCTTACCCCCTACCTATGCACAATGACTGTAACACCATAAAGATTAGAAGGCCCATACATAAAATTATACAAGGGGCTATATAAATTCTCAAGTGTCAATAATTCTGCAATGATAAACACATAAACACATTTAATTGCCATGAAACTGTTGTGTGGATTTTTGTTCCTCTCAATGAATTTTGGAAGAATGATAACTTGACATGACAGCTGACTTTTTTCATTGGCTTAAGCTTATTATTGAACTCTGTGACCTTGTCAATCAAAATCTTTGACCCCTCATGAAATACTTGTACTATGAATGCTTTTATTTTTTTTGAGTGTACAAATATTTTGATGTATTAAGATTTCTGGTTTTCACTGACACTTTAAGTGTATACTTTTGACTGTTTCTGTCAGATCAGTGTTTAGCTCTGCTGATCATAGGTTGCAGAGGTTATACAGTCTCTCGTGTCCATCTGTAAACTTTAGTTTATGCACATGATACAGTTCACTGTTTTCAAGTTAGCCCTATATGACTTCCAGGACTTGTCAAGTGTATGAAAATCTAGGTCAAGTTCGATATTGGTGACACCACCTATAGTATTGCATAACAGATGGACCAAAATATTTAAATTTTGAGAATGCAATTTTTCAGAGTTTGTACTGAATCATCAGGAAACTTGGCAGTTGGGTTTAAAGATGAAGATGCATTGAAGTTTGCTGGTATAGTGTATCGTCTGCAGTGTTGCAAAAGATCTAGACCAAAATGTGTTAAAAATACATAAAAATCAATTTGCTGGAGACAGAATGAGACTTATATCTTAAAGAAGTGTATCTGAAGTTAACTTTGGAGCTTGGGGAGAGTAGTAATAGGTGGTCTGTCACAAGAAGTGATCTTTAAACACAGATTTAACTCCATGATGCTCCAGTGCAGTCATTTGGTAGTGAGAATTAAGCAGTTGACGTAAACTTTCAGATTGTGAGGGTTGTGAAATGAGGCCTGCCGTATGGAGTGTTTTTGTACTTCTATCATTATGCTCAATCAGTTTGCACATGTTGCTATATGCTCTTTACAATTGGTGCAACAGAATAATACTCTGTTTCCAGTTTTGTCCATTCATGGTTTGTTGCAATGCTTCGTATAATTGGTATATTTTTGGTTTATCTGAATACCTATACAGTGTTAACTCCTGTCCCACGTGTGTCACTTCATATTAAGCTGGTAGTTCCTTTGCCACAATGTTTTGGCAGCATAGCCAAACCACCTGCTGCGTATATTTAGTTTCCAATATCTAAATGAGCCAATTTATCATTTGATTCCATTTTGACTATTTAACATATGAACAGTATGTTCCAAAATTTGCTTACTTTTTCCTGCTCAGAAACAAGACTGAGTCAAAAGCTTCTTTGTTGTGGGGTTGAGTCCAGTTCACCAATTCATGCCAAGTAAACCCATTGACATTCGCCATCTAGATTTTATCTACAATTCTCAGCAAAAACAATTTCTATTTGCATGAAATCAACTCTTTCAGTGCCAATCACTACTCAAGTCAATCTACGTAAGTCAGACTAGTCTGAATTATCAGTTGGATTCCAGATTTGTATTCCCAGTAAAAATACCTTTCATTCAAGTACCAGTATGTCTATAGTTCCAGAGAGAATATCCCAGGTCAACAGCTTTTTTTGGCATGTAAAAGCTGTTGACTCAGTCCAAAATTTGGCACCAAAAGAGTTAAAACAAAAGCGCTTAAGAACATGATGACTTGCATCAAGGTGCTTTTGAAATTGAAAGGGTTGAAAGTATTACTATTCCAGTATCTAGGCTTAGTATCAAATGGCCTGGTATGTCTCCACACCAGCATTTGTTAAGTGCGAAATATAAAAGATGTTCAATAGTGTGAAAACTGGATAAGTTTCTAAGTTTACCACTATTGTGTACTCATTTCCCACTGGTGATGTTTGTGTGGATCAGACATTACTGGCTTGTGAGAACCTCCTTTCAGAATTACACATGTGGAGAAAATTAACTGACACCGGCAGTTATGTTTTGAGAGGTTTCTTTATGTTTATTCTATATGAGAATATGATATTGATGTTTACAGAATATACAGTGTCTCTCCTCTTGGAAGAGTTGCTTTCAGCAATGGTTGTACAGTGGACCCTGGCTTGACAGACCACTTATGGCAAGATAAGGGTACTTTGTGGATGTTCCATACATATTTGTCCAGTTGATTCACACCTCTGATTCCAGTAAATCAAAACCTGTTTTTGAAGAAACATAATGCGATTGCCCTTAGGAACAGCTTCTTAAGACAGGTTTAACTTTATTCCTGTGGGCAAATGTCCAGCTTCCCCCACTGTGTTTAGTATGTTTAAGTTTTCCCAACCTAGAGATGCAGTCCATCTGTTTTGGCCACTTTTCAGTGAACTTTCAGGTCATCCGATGATACAAGGGGAACCACAGTATTTGTAGTAAATGTTAATGTATGTTCCAGTATTTGTACAGAATGTATACTGATGTACAGAATGTTTTATTTCAAGCAATATGATGATTGCGTGTGTGAAAAAATTATGAAAGTTGATCACTTTCAGTATATAGGCACTTGTAGTGATCATTATTATGTGCATTGTGTATGGTCTAATTTTAGGGGTCTGAAGACACATTGAAAATTGTATATTGTGGGAAAAATAAAAGTTCAAAAAGTCTAGTAGCAGTCACTTGAGGGTGGCATTAAGTGTTAATGTGTTTCACCCTAAAGGAGATGGTTAAAATCATAAGCATCAGTGTGAATTACTGTAGTTTTTATCTCTACTTACCAATGTGGGATCTCTCCCAGGTTAATGCATTGGCAGGCACTTCAAAGTCAACCTTTAACAGATCTCACCCGCTGTGTCAGAGAGAACTGTCCTTGAGTCAAACCAGGAAAGAAAAAAGAACAGCAGCAAATCTGTGAAAGGAATTTGGCCCCAGACAAGGTGAAGAAAAAGAATCCAAGGTCAAAGAAATCATTGCTCAGCTGTTCCCATATAGAAGCACCCAGCAAAGTTTTGCATCCATAGATCACCATATGCAATGGGTAGGTCACAATGTGGCGTACAGGAACCTTGAATACCAGCATTGTTTTACTGGTTTGATCGTACTGGCTAGGCTACCTATAAATGTGAAGAGGTTTTATTTCACATGTGGCAGAAATGAAATAAAAAATACATTTTGCAGAAAAAAAAAATACAAACAGCGTTATAGCTTACATGTGTATCCGTTTAGTCTGTCAGCAAGGAAGTTGTAGGCAAAAAGTTGGTCAGATGAATACCATTTAACAGGTCTAAACAAATTTGTTGGTGAAATAGCCTTGGGCGTGGTTCAAAGTTATAATTATAAGCTTTATGTGGGTGAAGGTTGGGGGGGGGGGGAGTTGAATTGCTTGATATAAAATCTAAATAGGGAATATAACATGCGAGCTAATAATCTAAGAGTGAATGGACCAGTAAGAAGTGTACCTGTGATTTGACCCTTTCCTGGTCAGAACAAGACCGAGTAAATAGTTTTCCTTCAAACATGTTTGACACAATGTGCACAGTGCACCCAACCCACACCAAGGAAAGTTGTTGACCTGAGGCATGCCATCCAGATAGGTCTTCTCCGTAATTACCGGCAACAGTTTCCTACACACATGAAATATAAGTCAAGACATCAAAGCAACTCAACAGTGTACATCTGGGCAATTTTGGGTGATATGAGAAGGAAAGGGTCAAGACCACTGCTGTAACCAGACTACCTGACTCTTAACAAGAAAAGCTGAAGGGGCTGTTACTCTGGAAAACTGAATGGTCCCCATAACAATGGATGCATTTCCGGAGATTACTTTAGGTACAACACACACATTCTTGTGCTTAAAACATGTATTCTGCAGCAGGTCAAAAATGATCCTGCTAAAATATGGTGGATTCATTTAAAAAAAAAATATCTGCATAACAGAAAATCACCTCAGGGTTAAAAACTCCCCTGAGAACTAAAGAGGAACTTAAGGGGCTACAGGATTACAGGTAATTTAAGGCAGAGTCTATGCTGATCTACCTGGTGGTCCATGTGTTAACATACTACCTGCTTTCCTGCACAGGTAAACACTATTAGAATGTCTATACAGACAGCCAGCCAGGATCCAAAGTTAGACTGCAGATCAGATGCCTCTATATGTTTGAGAACACATTGCAGCCAGACTGGCTTGCATTCAGCAGGACTGCAGTAAAACATATTTGGATGTTTTGGTTGGTACTTGGTTCTTTCTTGTACAAATGGCCACTCAATGCAAAAACTCAATTGAGAGAAGAAAAAAAAGTATTCACATGTATGGGCAAAATTATTATGGTATTGATTGAGTGACCGAAGGGAAAGTGGCCAGATACAAATTGGAAGATTACTTAATCACTTGACATGTTGAAATAAATGTACATGTATGCATTCAGGAGAATTTTCTTTCATCTAATTTACTTGTAGCTGCCCCTACCTGCACCCCCATGATATGTAGGCAAAATATATGTTGGTCCATCAATGAATTACTGTTGCTAATTCTTGTTTATTTTCTTTAGAATGGAGACTCTATAAATAAAAGAGTGTTTACTGAATTGGTATGAGCAGTGAATCGTTGCACATGGGCTTTTTTTAAAATTTATTTTTTATTTTTAACCCTCTTGGCGTTATCAGCCGAGAGGATTGTCATTGTCATGTCTGGGCATATTAAAGTGTGTCTATCTGTGAGCCTTTTGGAGGCAATAACTTTGCAACAAATTGAGCTACTATCATGAAACTTGTACCATAGAAGCATCTTATTAGAAGCTTGACTGAACTTGATATTCACTGACCTTGGCGTATTTTCAAGGTTATCAGGGGTCATGTTATTAGCCTGGCTGAGGAGGCCTTAAGGTTGTTCCAACTGCTACATTCTAATATACTGAGCTGGAATTACAATGAGATTCCACATGAAAAGAGCATTAATTATTTGAATACCTACATGAGAACCCCTCCATTAGCTACTTTGCAGCTGTTCTGTAATCCGGATTTAGGAAATATGTTTACAGTACAATGCAAAGTTAGTGGTTTTTGCATTGCCTGGCAGTGACGACTTACCAGGCAATGCGTATGTCACTGACTGTGATCTGTTGTAGTGCAGGATGCCCCAGGGTCTTGCTTTGTTCAATATTACCATGGAAAAATGCCTTCATGGTCAGTGGTTTTACATTGTCTGGAACCATACAGCAGTACCCGCTCCATGTGACCATCCCTTAGGCCAAGAAAAAGTGGTCACGTACAACAGGTGGTCTTTCATGACAGGTAAATTCCCAAATGAATTGACTTCTGCAGCCCCAGAAATGTGTCCACAAACACCAGGTGGTCTCTCATGGCAGTGGTCACATACAGCAGGCATCAGTGTATATGCCACAGCAATGTTTGCAGAAGTTGTAGCTGCAGTACGAGAGCGGTCCTTTAAAAAACATGATCTGTCATCTCAGACCATGTAAGAAACCATTATCTTTGATACTACCGGTAGGCCATGTAAGACCTTGGTGCTTTCTGTCTTCACATTCAGACAGCTGTGAAAGACTTCAGAGACCGCTTTTCAGTTTTTTCGTTGTGGGACAGTCGCTGGAGCCAACTTTCAGTGTGCAGATGGTGAAAAACAGGCAGAAGTGTTTGTTGCACAAATCTAGAAAACCTCATAGAGCCTCACATTGCTGCCTAACACAACACTACTGGTATATATAAATATATATATATATATATATATATATATATATATAATGTATGAAAAAAACAGGAAAAAAGTGAAAGTGAATAACGCAGTCTTGTTATTTTTGGAAATATGGGCAGCACAGTTAAGTGGAAAATTGTGTACAGTAATGGATTTTTACATGGACAATTCACATCAAATATGAACAGGTTTGATACATTAATAGATTATCACTCACTCATTTCATAGTGCAACACTTTTTGTACTGACTCAGACATGTTTTGTGTCATATATTGTGTTCTGCAATGAATGACATGCTTGGGTTCAGAAAGTCTCAGTCACCCTGTTATTGTTCCCTGTTTAATAACGCTGACTGTGCCATGCATTAAGACCAGCTTCATGTTTGGATAGCAATCTGGAAATCAAACATGACTCAAGAATAACGAACAGCAAATTTTTACATGTCATTTGACAAACTTTGCCATACACTGATGATCCTTTGGAAAGTTAATCTATAAGTAATATAAAATGGAGTTTTATATAATAATTTGATAGGTATTTAGTGCTATTTTCAGTGGTATTATGGTTACAAATGCCCCTCCTCCCCCCGCCCTCCGATTTGAGGGGGGAGGTGGGGGACAATTCTAGCTGCAAATATCAGCAACAAGCTCCTCCATGATACATATGATATCCACAAATTTTACACATCTCTGGTGGTCATTGTTGGCTAAAATAAAATTGTAGTTCATGCTGATCGTTGGGTCCACTAGTAACATTACGTTTGTTTTACTTGGCCATCGGTCAGTGTGGTTGAATAGGATGTATTTATATTTAAATGCGGTCCTACTCTAACACCTATTGAGCAAAAGAGGGAGCCACCTGCATCAGGGCAGATCCATGTATTTAGCATGGTTAAAAGTACTTTCTCAATAAAATAAACAACACAAACACAGAATAATGTTAAGAAAATGTATTGATATATATTTGAAACATAAAGGATAAATAAATTGATTAGAAATGGGCTCTCTTTTGATTGAAAAGGTACTATTTGTGGATGTTTATGTAGTATTGGATACAAATCTGCCCTGATCATGGTGGAGGCATCAGTCTGTTGCTCCAGCAACACAGGAAGTGAACAGGATCGCAGTTAAAAATAAATGTCTCCTATTCCTGTCACAGAGGAAATGTTGCAGTGTTTCCAATTAATGGGAGGATGATTACAAAATGTAACAACAAACTTAAGCATCTTTATAGCTCTTTCACACAAATGGCAACTGTTTCAGTTGATACTAACTTCTGATGGGATTTGTGTAAACTAGTGTGCAATATTTACATTATTTATGGGTGTTCAATCCATGCTATAAATGCTGAATGCTGTGTTGGCAGTTTTGTCAAACACATATAGTGCTATTTAACCATACCCATCTGTTGGCCGCAGCTGTAACCGTCCGGATCCTACCAGTCGGGTTCGCCGGCTCAGTGGTTAGTATTTGCAGATTAATATTCGCCGTCTTCGCCAGCTCTGGTCAGTATTTGGCAGCAGTAAGACTGCATGGAAATAAATGAAAAAAAAAAAAAGAAAAAAAAACTAACTGCAAACTCAACTGCAGCCAGTCTACTAGTGATCCCTTGGCACACCAAACACATCAAATGATCACGAAAACTGTCAAGTAGGTATGCATATGAGCTTGCTTTTACCTTTATTCCATACTTCTAGATTGCTACTTTGTTGATAGAATTGTAAAGTAAAATTACAAAGAGATAAGGGGATTGGAAAAAGAGAGCAATTTGATTTACAACCAGCCATGCAGGTGCATGCAACTTATTGTATTGCGCTAATTATGCATGTCAGAGTTTGGATTCACCAAGCTCAGAACAGCTCACTAGATTAAATGCTTGAAAATGATCTGTTTTAGTCCCTTCAGAGTAAGTGAGTGCGGAATAAATGATCATTCTTCATTTCTGACTGTAATAGAGAAAACTTACTTCACAAAGTTCCCAGTGTATAAACACTCTTTAACCCTTGGATTTCTGAAACTGCAAAATGTTAAAGCACAAGTGTATGTGGTCTTACTGTAAAGCGACGTTGTACAGGGTAATTTTGCTTTGCTTTGCTTTGCTTTTGTTTTGTCTTATGTTTTGTGTTTATTTTATTTTATTTTTTTTTTTTTTTGACAGGAAGTGGACTTTTTATATGTAGTGGTGCCTCAAGGGTTATTTTAATTTCCTTCGACTGTGTGACTACACATTAAATCATTCAATGTGAATCATGAGAGTAGTGTGAAAATTATTTTGTGTGAGTAGAGCATATTATTTTGTGTGGAACATGATAACCTCCATCTACTCACATCCTAAAAGTATGAAAACATCACCAGAATAAAATTTTAAAAAATAAGACAAGAAAAAAAAAAAAATGTTTTCTTTCTCCAGTCAGACTGCCCCCATACCATAGCTGTATTGCATGGGCACTTTGGAAATTATTCTTGTCACAACATTTTTATTGCATCTTCAAATGTTGGAAAGGATTTTTATGAAAAGTTGAACGTTTTTATTTGCTGGGGAAAATGGTTTGGAACAGCTTGAAATGATTTATCATTTAGGAGAGTAAAGTACTAGACAGAAGGAAGCGGAAATCCTGTGATGACTTCTCCCAATGTGTTGAAGATACAGAACTGTAGAGGTAGAAATGTGGAAAAAAATGATGTACATATAGTTTTATTCTTTTTTTTTTTTTTTTTTGCATGGTATTAGACTTTTTGTGTAAAACTCCTTAGGTTCTTTTTCTTCACACGTTTTCATTATGGTGCTGATAAATTGAGACAGAACTGCAAAACTTACACCAAATATGCATGAGGCTAATTGTCAAATTTTGTAATATGTTGAGTGACTTTGACATATTTTTCAAGGGTATCAAGCGCTTGAGAAAAGAACACTAAATTCGATATGTTAAAGAACAAAGCGAACAATACCAAATGTACAACAAATGTGTATCACATGGAAGTTTGATATTGCATCATTTGGATGACCATTTCTAATTTATGAAGGTCATGGAGGGTATGCATTTTAGGAAATGATTTTTTGGGGGGTCATGAGATCCCATGTTAGGCCAATGGGCCTGTTGTTCACAATTTGTTTATGTAGACAGGATTTCATTGTAGGATAGAATAAGATAGGTATGCAAACCAGGCCAAGGAATATTTCTGTGTACATCTGGAAAAACAAATGAGGAAACAAACATATCAGCAGATTTTAAATTAACAGTAATTACTGCATGCATCTAGGAATGTTACAGCGGCAGTCTTGTCAGCAGAGTGTAGCAGATTATTTTTGTGTATGCTGGACTATTTTGGGTTAATGACTTGTCCATTCCAGATTGCACAACGCAGGGGGCTCTAATTAGCTGTTAATTAGTTACTTCATAACATCTATGTAATAACTGGTGGTTGCCTAGCATCTAAGTAATAAGTAGGGCAAGCACCGGTGGCCGGCTGTTTATGTTTAGCCCTCTGGCCTGAAAACCAGGTCTCAAGGTGTCAATCTCTTCAATGGTGGTTGGACTCCTCAGGCAAAAACATGCCCCCCCCCCCCCACCGTACACCCCCCCCCCCCAAAGGTATGGTTCTGAACTTTAAATAGCATGGGAAGCTGCTGTTCACATATTTAACTGAAAAACTAAACCCGAAGATTTATAAATTTCATTGTGAGAAATAAGAAACATTCAGGTTTATTCCTGGTTTGGAAATTCTCATGGAAATGGGAGGGTTAACCCATTTCTCCTTGAATTGAGTTTGAGTAGCTTTATTTTAAGCATGATTTTGTGGTAAGGCTCATCTGTGATTCTCATTTTTCCTCTGTTGACTTGTCAGTTGTCAGTCAGCAGATCTTAAAACATCCTTTTGTGTCCTTCATTTATCCATGTGACTGTTAAACTTCTCACATGTTCAGCTTCTTCTCAAAAACTGTTGAATGGAATGTTTTGGTTTTGCATATGTATGTTCTCCAGGAGGATGGCCTCTGCTAAATTGTGAAAGAGATGATGATGCATTAGTTTGTGTATTTTTTATTAATTTTTAAATTTATTTTTGGAGAAAAAAAATCTTCTGAACTACTTGGCCAATTGCTTTGATATTGCATACAGGGTCACCCGGGGTTGCTTTGATATTGCATACAGGGTCACCTGGGGTCATGTAGTTCACAGCTGGGCCAGCAGATGGTGCGTTGTTACTTTCCTTTTTAGCTCTGCTGACAAAAGGTCGCAGAGCTTATGCGACCGCTCATGGCTGTCCGTCCGTCTGTAAAGTTTTTGCTCATTAGCACGATACCGTCCACAGTTTTTAAGTTAGCCCAATATAACTTTCAGGACTTGTATGGTGTATGAAAATCTAGGCTGAGTTCGATATTGGTGGCACCATTACATTAATATGTAATATAGGGGTCAAAATGTGAAAATCTTGTGAACAGTCTAGCCTCTTTAATTTGTAGTGGATTTTCACCAAATTTTGTGGGATTGTAGGTGAGTTCAAAGTCTAAGTTGGTAATGATACTAGTGGCACCACCTATAATTCAACAGAAATTATGAGCGAAAATGTGTTTTAAGATGTAAAATTCCATATTTGCAAAAGTGATTGGATTAGGCTTGCCAAATTTATATGATATATAGACCATGGCCGAAGGTAGAATGCTATGTAATATCAGTGACCTTTATGTATTTTTGTGAGATCACCATGCCTGTAAAGTTGAAAAGGTGATTTTGTAATGGCCGGGTGTAGCTCAGACATCAATGGCAAAGAGAATTGAGCTTCCAAATCCAAATTGCACGTGATTACATGATACATAAAACTGTACTTGTTGACCTGCTTTTTGGGTCACTGTGACCCAGTTATTATGGAGTATGATGCTTGTCCAAATTTATTGTTTTTCCTCAATAACTCGAAATGCTCTTACCCGATTTGAACAAACAGACTATATATGGAAAGCTGGATGTTGGGTGCATATTTGAACACTAACAATTTTTCAGTTTGAGTTGAAGATCAAGGTCAAACGGCCAGTTTGAATATTGTGGTCATCTCGTGAATGCGCAGCACATCACAATTCATTAGATCGGGCCATATAAGTGTATAGAAATCTTTTTCAACATCAATGTTGGTGGCGCTACGCATAATATGTAGTATACAGGTCAAAATGTGAAAATCTTGTGACGGCAGTACTGTCCACAGTTTTCAAGTTAGCCCAATATAACTTTCAGGACTTATAGGGGGTATAAAAATCTAGGTTCTTTTTGATATTGGTGGCGCCACATACAATATTATGCAATATAGGGGTTGAAATATGAAAATCTTGTGAACACTCTAGCATCTTTAATTTGTGGCAGATCTTCACAAAATTTGGTGGGATTGTGGGGGAGGTCAAAGTCTAAGTTGGTAATGATACTAGTGGGGACACCCATAATTAGATGGAAATTATGAGCCAAATGTGTTTTAAGATATTATATTTGTGTTTTGTATCAAAAGTTCTCATCGTCCCTTTTACAAGGTGGAAAAGAATAGTGAAAGAGGGTGAAAATTTGAAACAGAGAAAATGTGTCTGAGACATTAAAGGGTTAACCTCACTGCAGACAAGTGTTACAAACTTGTACAGAGGTCAGATACATAACTCGTTCAGTGTCAGTTGCAACAAAAATCAATGTGCTTGGAATTAACTTAACAATACTAGACTCATACTCTTTATAAACTGACCTGTCATTCAAATACCAGCATGCGTAGAGGTGCAGAGATGGTAAGAATGGTCCAGGTCAACAGTTTTCCTTGGCATGCTTTGGGCCATTGCACCCATGGCATGCCAAGGAAAACTGTTGACTTTATCCAAATCTTGCACTGAAAGAGTTAAAGTATTTATGTTTGTCAGTTTTGTGTGAGCCCCTGGATTCAGGTGGAACTCTCTACAGAAACCCAGTTAGTTTTATAAGAAGTGATAATTTACCTTACCTCCAGTAGGGCTTGAGTCTCTTGCTTGGCACTTCTGTCTCTGAAGGCTAATTACAGATACAAGCGCCTATTGAACATGTTTGACCACTGTTATGTGTTTAATTAAGCACCCTCTGGTTTATCAGCAATATGCTGTCTGTGTAGACTGTGAATTAACTTTGTAGCAGGTAAATACTGTTATCAATGCACCTGCCGTGAAGTGATTGACACTCAGTCAGCTCAAACCTGTACAGCTTCTTGTGACACACCCTTCAACCTTGTTTCCCCATATAAGCTGTACATGTACACCAGGTTCTGTCTGCATTTAAGCACGTTGAGGTCATAAAAGTAATATTTTCCATCTCTCCATTTCCTGTCTGTGCACTGGGTGAAAATTGAAGCAGAGCACTGTTTCCAGTTTTGTAGCAAATCTGAATAAAATTCCTGCTTTTGTGTTACACTTCTTAGAACCTGTCCTTGTGTATTCTTTTTTCTTTTGCCTGTCTGACCACCTTCTCCAAAAAACCCTGTAGATATCCTGTAACCATGGTGTCAGCCTCCCATCAAGCAGTTCAATAGAACTGCATGGCATTGACAACCAGATTCAAGTACATGTAGTAGATAATATGGCAGTTCAGTCCTGGAATACTTGTGGGGCATGGAATGTAAAAAGGGTTGGTGTGTACAGTGAAACCTCCCTAAGGTGAACACCTTTGGAACCAACGAAAAAGGGTTCTGCTTAGAGTGGTGTGCGAATTGGAGAGGTACTTATAGTATTCAGAAAGAAGGTGGGACCAAGAAAAGATATTCAGCTTATGGCTTGATAGGTTTTACTCTGTTTAAATCACATAATGGACAATCAGTAGTTGACTACGATTACGTCGTGTGCATTTATTTTGCAGTAAAAGTAAGCGCAAACACAGTAGCTTATTTCAACTTGTCTGCTGTGGAGGGTTAACTTCAGCCGGGGAAAGAGCATAGGGGCATAGCTATGGTGTTTGGTGAAACAGCATAGCCATAGCCCCATTTGAAAGATTTTATTGAGAAAGCAGCCATCATGTGCCGTTATTTTGCAGCAAAGTCAACTCAAACACAGCATTTTATTTCAACTTGTCTGGAAGGTTAACTTGGGCCGGCAAACAGCACAGCAATGCGAAGTTCAGTAAAGCATAGCCTCGTTTGTTCGGTGAAACAGCATGATCATAGCTTCGCTTGCCAGTGATGGTTATTGTAATATTTCTCTAGGTTCCAGGTGTCCATTCTGTGAGTTACCATGGCAAACGGTCATTAAAGTACTTTTAAAACATGACTTACTGTCTTAACTTTAATCTGCCTGCTCAGTTATGTCTGAAGCAGTTATCATCATTAGTTACAAATCCAAATGCGAAACGATAGACCTTGAACGGCACGCGATGAACTCGATTTTGAACATCAAGCAGTGCCGCACAAAAATACATTTGATTTGGATATCAAAGTAAATCAGGGCCACAGCATATATCATATCAGTATTGATGCTCAGAAACATTTGCAAAATATATACTTTTGGTTGCCTATATTATAACCCCTCCCCCAGATCTTCCCAATACTATCCTCATTTATAACAAACCATTCAGTGCCGAATCCATAATTTTCAAAATGGTGACCATCATGGATTATTCCCCATTCGATATTTTGAAGAGGTAGTATCCAAAATATATGTGTGATTAGTGCTAAGGAAAGGTTAATTTGTCACATGAATGTAATGTACAATATCTAATGGGACTTTTCCAGAGTGAGCATTACCTGAAATTGGTAATACAATGCCAAATGGTTAGCAGTTCAAGGCAGCGGTGGGCCCCAGATTAGGGATTTTGTATCAGACACTGAAGCCGCCCCGAGGCTACGAATTAAGTGGCATTGCTAGTCAGACCTGCCAAGCCCCCCAGTTGAGTGAAAGCTGGCGCTTAGGGGAGAAGGTTGCCCCGATAGTGGATACATGTCCAAAACTACTGGTGGGTTTTTATACAAGTAGAAAATATAGGATGATTGTCATATTGAATTTGTCCACATACAGATGATAATTGAATAGATTAGGGAGGGGGGGGGCGGTGAATGTTGATAAATGTACTTAATTACCTGCAAAATTATTGTCTGCCCTGGAAAGGTTTAGAGCCTATACATCACCCAGTTTCATTCTTCCAAGCATATTTCCCTAAAATTCCTTGATGGGTGGCCTAATTATGAAGCTTTACATTCTGGAGAAAATGTTGTGGAGACTGAAAATATTGCAAAAATGACTCTTATATCGAGAGCTCATCATTTACAAATTTGTCACACATCCACCCAAGTTACCCACAAAAATGTGAAAATGTTTTTGCATCCTCTGGGATGTAATCTACAGGAAATAAGTGACATTTTTATTGGCATGTGGAGCCATTTCTGTCCTTCAGAAAATGCAGCACAGGAGGCTGCAAAAGCTAGCAGCTACCTTTTTGCCATATAGCATCAGAAGAGATGGCATATAATTATATTGCCTGGGTTTTTTTTACATGGCTGAAGTCTCTAGCCATTTATATATGGTCATGATAGATTTTTATCACAGATCTAGGCCAATGTCGCTGTTGAATTTAGGACGAAGATGAGAAAAAATGGATGAACATGGGTAGCTGAAGATATCAATGGGTGCCCACCTGCGTTGTTCACTACTATGTGAGCAAAACTCTTCCTTTTTTTTGTGTTGCACGGCTCACATTCTGAAAGATTGTGACTCAAAAAGGGGTATTTTTCTGCCAAGAGGAGACTAGAAGAAACTTAAGCCCAAGTAATGGTGACTCCACAGGAATGTAAACATGTCAAGACTCTGAGAACGGTTGTAACCCTTGGAACCATGCAGTGGTGTGCAAACTGGGCCCCAAGTTTTATGTGCACCATTAGAGTCTTGTCAGCTACGGCAAGGTATGGTTTCAAAAGCTCTCTCCAAAAACTGTCATGATTGCTTTGAAGTACCAACCCGAAGCTTAGGTGTTTATCACAATAGTTTGCCCCATGTTGATATGTGTTGGGCTGTTCTGTGAGTTAATGATGAGAGTTGTGACTGGATACAAGCTTAGTGCTCAATACTTTTGATTGTGCAAATAGACACCCTCCTTCAGTGTGAAGACTTAAAGTGTTATTTAGGTTAAGCTGCTACAAGTCCAGTGAAATCTTTTTTTAAATAAAATGAAAAGTAGCCATATAGATATACAGTGAAAACTCATTTTAATGACACCGTCTTCTCCCTTAAAAATGTGTCAGATAAGTGAATCAAATAACAAAGAAAATAAACTTTTTCCCATGAAAATTTGTGTCATTATATTGAATATGTTGGATATCTGGGTGTGGTTATAATGAGGTTTCACTGTACTTAGTGTGACAGCATCAGTTGCTCTTTATTCTAACTTTTTCTGTCTGTGAAAACCTGTTTGTGTCAATAAACCAGCCTTCAGTCACACATTGCAACAACAAACTGGTATTTTCATGAGTGGGTTTTTTTCATATGTAACAACAACCACTTCACATCAATCAACCATCATGCTTTCCAACAACTGGTTGCTATCTTCATATCAATCAGCCTTCATGCTTAGCAACAACCAGTTTCTGTCATCATATCAATCAGCTTTCATGCTTTGCAACAGTGGGTTGCTGTCATCATATCAGTTAGCTTTCATGCTTAGCGACAGCGGGTTGCTGTCTTTATATCAATCAGCTTTCATGCTTAGCAACAGCGAGTTTCTGTCTTCATATCAATCAGCTTTCATGCTTAGCGACTGCGGGTTGCTGTCTTCATATCAATCAGCTTTCATGCTTAGCAACAGCGGGTTTCTGTCTTCATATCAATCAGCTTTCGTGCTTAGCAACTGCGGGTTGCTGTCTTCATATCAATCAGCTTTCATGCTTAGCAACTGCGGTTTGCTGTCTTCATATCAATCAGCTTTCATGCTTAGCAACTGCGGGTTGCTGTCTTCATATCAATCAGCTTTCATGCTTAGCAACTGCGGGTTGCTGTCTTCATATCAATCAGCTTTCATGCTTAGCAACTGCGGGTTTCTGTCTTCATATAAATCAGCTTTCATGCTTAGCAACTGCGGGTTGCTGTCTTCATATCAATCAGCTTTCATGCTTAGCAACTGCGGGTTGCTGTCTTCGTATCAATCAGCTTTCATGCTTAGCAACTGCGGGTTGCTGTCTTCGTATCAATCAGCTTTCATGCTTAGCAACTGCGGGTTGCTGTCTTCATATCAATCAGCTTTCATGCTTAGCAACTGCGGGTTGCTGTCTTCATATCAATCAGCTTTCATGCTTAGCAACTGCGGGTTTCTGTCTTCATATCAATCAGCTTTCATGCTTAGCAACAGCAGATTTCTGTCTTCATATCAATCAGCTTTCATGCTTAGCGACTGCGGGTTGCTGTCTTCATATCAATCAGCCATCATACCCAGCAATAACTGGTTGCAGTCTTCACATCAGCCTTCATCAGCAACAGCCGTTTACTGTCTTCATACTCTGCAGCAACCGATTCCTGTCTTCATACCAAGCCATAGATGACCATATACTGGTCAACATTTTATGTACATGTATCCCTGCTTGTTAACCCTTAAAGCTGTTGACTAAGACTAGATTTTGCTTTAGACTAGGCTTGCTGATATTTGAGTGAACGGTATCTTTGTGAGGAATTTGAATCTTTTAACCATTATATGTGTAACTTTAATGAGAAAACAACTATAGCAGTGATTAGCACTTTAAGGGTTAATATCTGAGACTGTACTGTGCAACTTTATGTTACTGTCTGCTATAATATTGCAATGGATGAGAACCTACATGTATGTCTCATTAGGCACAATGCAGCTTTGGTCATATGGTGCTGGTTTCACTTGATTTGTGGGTTTGTTCCTGACCTGACAGAAACTATATCTTCTACCCAGAACTGCTCGCTTATATATAATCATTTTTGTAACTTTACCTGTATTCCATCACGAAGGAGAAACATCAGCTTCTGTGAAAGTTTCAATCAGCTTTTACATGTACTTGCAGCTTACCAGATTTTTTTTAAGAGACTGTGAAGCAGTATGGATCAGCAAATTGAAGGATCAAAAAGGTGCAGTGGGCTGATCAGCAGAGAGGAGTGGAGGATTAGCACGCAGTTTTCCAAAACAAGAGCAGTTGCTTGCCTGAGTAATTACTATTTCTTGTTGCTGATTAGCCACATTCACCTTTTTGCCAATTAAGACTGCAGAAACGTGAGTATGATTAAGTACTCGCCCAATAGATATTTTTTTGAAAATATGTATTCAACAAGATAAGGAAGGAGGATCAGCCAGGGAAAGAGGAAGATAAGCAACAAGGAAAGGAGGATCATTTGTACACGAGTGCAACCAGCAGCTGCAGGATGATCAGCAAAGGCAAGTATAGGATCAGCAGGAGGATGACCAGTTAAAGGAGCTGGAAGATAAGCCCAGAAAAGAGGAAGATGAGCTTCACAGGAGAATGAGCAAGACCAGCAACACTCAGGAAGATCAGCAAGATGAGCAACACAGGGAGATTGATGTGATGAGCAACACAGTTGAGCAACATTGCAGGATCAGCAAAATGCACAACACAGGAAGATCAGCAAGATGAGCAACACAGGAGGATCAGCAAGATGCTCAACACATTAAAATCAGCAAAATGAGCAACACAGGAGGATCAGCAAGGTAAACAACACAGGAGGACCAGCAAGGTAAACAACATAGGAGGATCAGCAAGAGCAATGTGAGAAATGCAGGAGGATCAGCAAGATGCTTTACACAGGAAGATAAGCAAGGTGAGCAACACAGGAGGACTAGCAAGGTAAACAACACAGGAGGATCAGCAAGAGCAAGGTGAGCAACACAGGAGGATCTGCAAGGTAAACAACATAGGATCAGCAAGGTGAGCAACACAGGAACATCAGCAAGGTAAACAACATAGGAGGATCAGCAAGGGGAGTGACACAGGAGGATCAGCAAAGTAACCAACACAGGAGGATCAGCAAAGGAAGCATTGCAGCAAAATCAGCAAGATGAGTAACACAAGAGGATCAGCAAGATGCTTAACAGATCAGCAAGGTGAGGAACACAGGAGGACCAGCAAGACCAAGGTGAGCAACACAGGAGGATCAGCAAGGTAAGCAACACAGGGAGATCAGCAAAGTTAGCATTTCAGCAAAATCAGCAAGATGAGCACAGGAGGACCAGCAACAGTAGAGGAGGGGAACTATGAATAACAAGATAATGAAAAAGATTTCTTTTTAAGCAAAAGAATATAGAAGTTGACAATGTTGATATGTTATTTAAAAACAAGTCAGTGTGACATAGTGTGTAGTGTAACTTGGTGGGTTCTCATGGAGAAGTATTTCACAAGAGATGACATGGAGAAACTGATATTCATCATCTTATGTATCCCTGCATGATGCTAAAAGCAACAAGCAAGACACAGATATTCTGTGTGTGTGATTGACTCTCCCCCCCCCCCCCTTGCAGGGAACAGACTTACAAATACTTGTGGTGGTTATGTCAACATGGTGCTTCCTTTTATTAGCATTTTCTAATAGAATAAACTTTGGGGAGGGGGGGGGGGGGGCTGGATTGCAGCAATGATTGTAAGAACCCAAAGATTTATTGCTGGTGTTTTCAAATAAATGCCCGACTGATACAACTATATAAAGTTCTTTGGTTCCAAGATTTGTTTACTGATCTATGATCAGTGTTTTAAGTTTATTTTTAATGTCATGTTACTAAGTTGGATTTATGTAACAGTGTTTTGTTGAGCTCTTCTTCAGTGGCAAATTTGACATGCATTACGTAATAAGTTGCTCGGAAAGTCCAGTGTTGTTGCCACACACAGTATGTCTGCAACTTTTTTTATCAGCATTCATCTAGTTGGTTGAAAGTCACAGTGAGTTTTCACAATTTTCTCTCAGGTGTGACAGCAGAAAGTGGGGCCTGAAGATAGATGTTTGATTAGTTCTTGATCAGAAAAAGGAAGTTTCTAATTATTTTCTGCCACATAGAAGTGTTTGATTTGTTTATTTGTACTGTGTGATTCAAAACTTTTCGATTCATTTTTCTGATTGTTTCAATGGGTAGTTGCTCAGGTTGCTGATTCAGAACATTTAGGAACAAGTAAACCTGTAGGTACACAGGAGGAATCCGTCAAAACTACAGATTTTTATTTTTGATATCATGCTCTGACAGACTCCATGACAACATTCCACAGAAATATTTTTGACACCGGGCAAAATGACATTATGTCAGCTGAAAAAAAAGATGGTTTATGTGTTCTTTCTGCCTTGTTGTCTTTCAATTTACAACTCAGCTACACTTGTCAAGTGATTATAATAAGCTCTAATGTATTGGTTTATACATGGGTGTCACAGGCTTAAGGAGCGATCAATGTTGATGATTGACATGTTGCAGGGAAGAAAAACCAAGTCTGGTAAGTTTACTATTCAGAAATTGTAATGACAGATAACCTGATAATCAGGACCTGGATGTCCCACTCAAGACACTTGTACAGTGCTTTAGCCTTCACCTGCTGGGTTCTGATAGCTATCTGCAGGTTACAGATCACAGTTGTGATGGGCTGGTTGTGCATGCCAACGGAGTTAGTCCGTAATTGTGAAAATACTGTGTTTTCAGCATGCTGTAGCGTCTGTTTAATTAAAGTTAGCTGAGTCAGGTTTGCTGCATCGCAGAGTTGCTTCATTGGTGGTCATATAGGTTCCCTGTCTTCCATGCCAGGTGGGAACTTTATGGTGGGGAAGGACAATGATGTGACCCTGGCAAGAGCACAGTTCATACACCTGTATAAAGCTGACATCCAGGTGTTTCATATTTCAATTATCATAAATTAATGAGCTGGGAATTATATGACAAAAATCCATTCATGTTTTTCTGACATTTTTACCTGTTAAATGCCGTTAACGGAATTTTAAAATACCAAAATACCGATTTTTTAGACTGAAAAATGCTAATATGAAAAATAGAAGGATTTATAACTGTGGCCTGTGGTCTGTGGCCTGCAGTCTTGCCACTGTTTAATGTGAGCCTCCAATCTAATGCCACCCCTACTGCCATGACAGAAATACCCATATATGATGGATGGCCATCCTTCAGGGGATTACACAAAAATGTTACTGCTGATGGTGCCCCCAGTGGAGAGATGGCCTGTAGCAAGCTGAGACCTAATTATTATTAGAAGGAAACCACAATATATACCTGTCCTGACGTGGGCAAGACTAGTGGAGGTGGGGAGCTTGAAAAACTATACTTCTGTATACTAGTATGTTCTTGAAGAGGTCATCCACAGGACAGGTCATCCTCATATGGTGTCTGGCCTCTAGTAGAGATACATGTACAGGCCGTATGTACAACAAAATCTGAAACACAGTGGTCCCTCTTCAATAAGGTCACTGGGGTGTCTCCGTAGGGAGTGGAGCATATTATGGAAACAGTATATACTTGCTACCTCAGCTAATGGTGATGGGTGGGGTTGGGGTTGGGGGGAGCTTTACATAAGGAGGAGGACTGGTGACCTGGTGAAGTGGTCTATCTGAGGCTGTGTCTACACAGCATTGGATGAGTGACTGATCTGTTTCTCCCATGCAGTTCCAAACATCCCCTTGTTGGTGCAGCCCTTGATATGGTTGCAGCTAATCGATCTGAGAGGTCCTGCGTAACCTCTTGTTTCTGGTATGCAAGCAATACAAAAACATCCATGTAAGCATGGCCTTGGATGTGGTGGTGGGGGGCAGGCTCAAAAGAGAGAATACTGTAGACAACCATAACAAAAATTGTTTTAAAAGTACATGGACAGTATATTTTGTGCTTCAGATGTGATGAAATGGTTTTTTAGCTCTGCTAACCAAAGGTTGCAGAGCTTATGCGACTGTTCATGTCTGTCTGTCTGTCTGTCCATAAACTTTTTCTCGTCTTATGTGCGATACCGTCCACAGTTTTCAAGTTATCCCAATATAACTTTCAGGATTTATAGGGTGTATGAAAATCTAGGCCCCTTTATATATTGGTGGCGCCACCTACATTATGTAATATAGGGGTTAAAATGTGAAAATCTTGTGAACACCAAAAATTAAAGATGCATCTTTAATTTTTGGTGCATCTTCACCAAATTGGCTGGGATTGTGGAGGAGGTCAAAGTCTAACTTGGTAATGATACTAGTTGTGCCACCTATAATTTGATGGAAATAATGAGCCAAAATATGTTTTATGATAAAAAATTTCCTATCTCAAAAAGTAATTGGATTACACTGTTCATAAGCTGCTTGAGGACTCGCTGCTTTGAAATGAACAGGTGCAATATAGCCACGATGGTAACAGAGCACTAGGCCCATGGGCCTCTTGGTTTTTTTTGTTTTTTTTTGTTTTTGTTTTTGAGGGTTCTCAAAATAAAGGAAATTTATATGAAAACAGAAGATATTTATGAAGCTGACTGACCACTATATTTTACCTTTCAGCTTTGATGAAACATGGCATAAAGTGCATACATGTATGGTAGAGCTTGTCCAACTTTATTTTTCTCCATTAACACCAATGTAAATATCACTGAACTGGTTTCAAGTGTTCACAATCCTAGCATGTTACAAAACTCCAATAAGAGGTCATGTGCTAAGGGTATCCTAAAGGATAAATACAGTAACTGTACAATTGTAGCTGCTTCTGAATAACTGTTTTTCTTAAGTAATGAAAAATTTAATGCAAGAAAAGAAAGTGGAGGGAAATGGTCAAATTAGATGTTACATCATGATTTGGCAGACCTGGTAAGTGTCTTGTCTCCCCATTGTGGACAGGTAATTTGAAAAGAGCTGTAACAGGTTCCCCCCTGGGGTAAAGGGAGCATTTCTAAGTGGTCAGATTTTATCAACAGGTTTAGGACCCATGTTGTGAAATTGTTTTATTTAGGCACATTTTATTTTTACCAGTTTCTCTCATGCTGTAAAGCTTGTTTTTCAGCACACAGTGTATAATTGATTGAAATTTTTTGCCAAAGGGGTTTACCGTTGATTTATATGAAAGGTTCAAATACTGAACAGTGACACTATGACCTTAATTATCTGTTTCTGCACAGAAAAGAATTTGAAACAAATTCTTTTAGGGGATAGGATGTCGAGCTGAATTACATCTCAATTACATGATCTTGCAATACTGGACGCTTGAAAAGTACAGGCGGCAATTTAACATAAATGTGCATGTGTAAGTATTTTCCTTATACTTTGGAGGAAATAATCTGTGTTTGACATGTGCGTCCAGTTTATTTTATTTATTGTAATACAGTAGTCCCTCCTTTGAGAAACCACCCCTAGTGCCACCCAAAAGGCGGTCACATAAAGCAAATGGTCCCTCAAAGGAGGTATAAATGACATGAAAAGTACTACAGAAAGACCTGACAACTGTGGTCTCTCAAAGGAGGTGGTCTCCCAAAGGAGTGGTCTTTCAAAGGAGGGACTACTGTATCTTACGACAGCTGAGACAGATTTTGAGCTAAGCTTGCACAACAAATCCTATCAAGGCAAGGTGAACCCCCTTAGGTTTAGGTCACTGCAACTTTTTGTTTTTGAAGACATCGTGCAATGCCAGGACATGTTGAATCTCCATTGATTTCTGTGAACACATGCACATATTTTTGTTGTACCATGAAGGCATTGAGTGGTGGAGGGCTAATGTGACATCTTTCTGAAGGGTTAATGTGATATGTCCTTAAAAGGGTTAATTTGATATGTCCTGGTGGGGTACACTGACCTTATCAGTTACTCAAAAATGTTAGGAGGGAGAACTCAGTCTCTCCTCTAGACATTTGTTACATAAGCTTTGTTGATTTTGGCCAGGTCAAGTGCATGAGCCTTTTGGCAATTTGAAGTGAAGCAAAATGTTGGCCATCATTACCCAATACCCATAGAGGGAATAGATAGGAACAAACAGAACTTATGTCACTGACCACTGTTTCTCAATTTTCCCTCCTTTCAGGCACAGACTAAAAATTTGTACCTTTTAGATGTTGGTGTCTACAGGGTTGAGTTTTAGAATATAGAGTTTGAGAGACTTTGAACTGGGGGTCAAAGGCAAGCACCTAAATGATTGTTTTCAGGGCAAAATCAGGTGTTAAAAGGGTATAATTCCTGGTATGTATCAAGGTACATATGCGAAAATGGAGCTGCTGCTAGTATATACATGTACGCTGTATATTGGTTTGTGGCTCTGAAATATATTGTAGAAGTTACTCATTGGAGATCTGTGCTTTTTTTTTAGACTGATGAACCATTTCTGTAAAATTGACCACATTAAGATAAAATTTAAATTTGTCAATACATGTACATGTGGTGTGTGTGTGTGTGTGTGTGTGTGTGTGTGTGTGTGTAATGAATGTGTGCATGTATATGTGTGTATAATATATATATATATATATATAGTAGTACCTGCTGTATGTGGCCACCCCTTCTGTCAAGAAAAAGTGACCACATACAGCAGGTGACCTGTCATCACAGGTAAATTTTACAAAGAAATTGACTCCTATGTCTGAGCCTAATGACCACAAAAAGCAATGTGACTGCTCACAGCAGTGGTTGCATACAGCAGGTACCATATATATATATATATATATATATGTGTGTGTGTGTGGGTATGTATATGTGAATAAGTTCATGATAAACAGCAACTAGAATGGACAAGAAACAGATTTTGTGGTGCTGTAGAAAGGGAGGTGTTGCAGGACATTTTACTTATGTAAGTTAAATAGAAAGTATAGTTTTCAAAGCATCATGGCATTGGACTTGATAGATTGGGACAACCACTGCGCCTCCTGTGGTCTAATGATGAAATTTTAGGCTCAGTTTACTGTTAACATGATCCCTAAAAGTAATATGGTCCTGGCAGATATGCATTTGTACGTTTACTGCCTTGTGAGTATACAACACAATGTGGCACGAGCCTAGAAGAATGAGACAGGTTTGGAAATTGTGTCAGCTCAAAGACCAAGTGATCTATAAGGTAAGTGTAGACCTAACATACAACTTATATAGGATTTCCATATAATTATGCTCTGTTGATTAAATAATTTACTTTTGGTAGGCCTAGTCATGCAAGTTAGGCATTGACGTATGTTTTTCAAAAATATTTTGTTTTAATTAGATTAATGTAAATATGGGCTACATCAGGAACATCATATTTGCTTAATTATTTAATACATCAGCTGCCGATGTTTGTATTAACAGTACAACCATGTTGACGCCAGCTAGCAGAATGACTTGTGATTAATGGCACCGAAACGAGTCTTGAGCTAATTCCCTGCTGACGGCCCAATTTTATATCAAGGCTAGTAAAGCTCGAAACTTTGCTCTAAATTTCAAATATGATGAGTGTGAATTGTTCCTTAAACAAAAGAAATTGTTGATTCATGCTGCAGGTTTTCAGTGAGTGATATTGAATAGGACTTTGCTTTTTGATTGTCAAACGTTATCGTATTCAAACGGTACTTGGGCTTCCAGATTTGGGTTATTTATGTTCAAAGATTTAAGGTAATGTACAAATGAAAAGAAGGAAGAAATCTATATCAAACAGATATCTGTATGAGCTTAATTAATAAGACAATTTAAGGCAGCATACAAAAAAATGAAGGATGAAATCTCTAAAATTCTTGTGCGTGTACTTCCCTGCCATACAAGTTAAAGTATATGTAGTATACAAACAAAAGGAAGGAAGAGATCTGTAAAAAAAATTGTATGAGTTTAAATGGTTAAGACAATTTGAGGTAGTGTACTAATAAAAAGGAGAAAGAAATCTGAAAAATAAATCTGTGTTAGTTTAAATGAAAGCGGCAACTCAAATTAGTGTACAGATAAAATGAAGGAAAAGATCTGTAAAAATCTTGCATGCACTTCCCTGCCACACAGGCGAAGGTATATTATAGTGTGCAAATATGAAGAAGAGAGAAATCTTTAGAAAACTTGCATGTACAGTAAAACCTCCCTATACCAAACACCCTTGGGGCCAGATAATAGTGTTCGGTATAGAGAAGTGTTCAGTATTGGGAGGTTTGCTTCAAATGAAAATATACAATTGGGACAGCGAAAAAGTGTTTAGTATTCTTGGAGGTTTTCGGTATGTGGAGGTGTTCTGTAAGGGAGGTTTCACTGTATTTCCCTTTGAGACAGGGCTGTTTGTTATTCTTGGCAATCCTGAAACTGTTTTGCAGTTTTGTAGTGAAAGCATTCATTTGTCAAACAAGTTTTGTGAGAACAGGTGATGCATCAAGTTAAAAGAAAACAGTTTCTTTGAAAAAATTCACTAAAAAGAATGACTTATCTAGAAACATAAGAAATGTTTTTTTCCATAGCCTAGGTGTGCATGTATATAAACTATCCATGATATATGATCAGTGGATGTGATACAGTCCACATTTTCCAAGTTAGCCCTATGTAAGCTTCAGGAGTTAGTCAAGTGTATGAAAGTCTAGGTAAAGTTTGTTTGGTGGCATCACCTATAGTATTATGTAATATATGGGCCAAGAGACGAAAATTTTGCAATTGCTGTTTTTGAAGAATTTTAAGTGAGTCATCGTGAAACTGGGAAGGAATGTCAATCAGGCAAAAAGATAAAAAAGTTGATATTTGGTGGCACCACCTGCAGTATTATGAAAGATATGGACCAAAATGTGTTAAAAACACATTAAATCAATACGTTGAGCACAAAATAAGGCTTATGATACCAAGTAACCCACAGATGTGTATCATATATGTAGTTTTTAGCTCTGCTGACCAGAGCAGGAGCTTATACGGTTACTCATGTCTATACAGTAGTCCCTCCTTTGAAAGACCACTCCTTTGGGAGACCACCTCCTTTGAGAGACCACAATTGTCAGGTCTCTCTGTAGTACTTTTCATGTTATTTATACCTCCTTTGAGGGACCACCTGCTTTATGTGACCGCCTTTTGGGTGGCACTAGGGGCGGTCTCTGAAAGGAGGGACTACTGTATGTCCATCCATCCGTAAACTTTTGCTTGTGGGCATGATACAGTCCACTGTTTTCAAGTTAGCCCCACATAGCTTACAGGACTTACCAAGGGTAAGAAAATCTTGGTTGACATTGATCTTGGTGGCACCACCTATAGTACTACTTGGTATATTGGCCAAAATATGAAAATATTGAGAATGCTTTTGTCGAAAAGGTTTATGAACCATCCTGAAACTTGGTAGGGAAGTCAAAAAATAAAAATGCATTGAAATGTGATGGCGCCACCTACAGTATTAGAAAAGATATGGACCAAAAGTGTTGAACACAATCATGTTAAACTCAGTATATTGAGAAAGAAAAGGCTGATGTTAGCAAATGTACCACAGATGGCATGCTCCCGGGCATGATTTTCCGTCATGCACACATATTTTTGTGGTCTTCAATCATGAATTTCATTCCAATCTTGTTCTGTCATACAGATTTGTTTCATTCAAACATTTTAATAAAATAAAAACAACCAAATTTTGATAAAAACATGACGCATCGGAGACAGCAATCAAAAACACATCGTGTTTATGCAAATCTTCACACCATCACAGTGCAGTGACTAATCTGTGTATTTTCCTTGCCTTCTGTAAGAAATTTTCACTCTTGCCTTTCTCTGTGTCTAGATTTGTTGAATCAAAATCTTTTTGTGAAAATTAAGTGTCTTGGTCCAATAGTGTTTACGTGAATATGATTTGTTTGCCTTCCCAACATTGTGGACATGAGACATGCTCATGGGGAACAAGAAGTTTGATTGGACAGTGAGCGGCACGTGATCAAACTACCCAATGAGGAGCCTGGAAATCCCCTAAGCACACCTATAATGAGGTAAAATGACGCCTCCATTCCCATTCTTGGCTATTTTTGAAGGGATACCCAAGCAATATTTTCTTCTTAGCAAATAAAAGGGCTTGCTACATAGAAATATGAAAATCTGAGGATTCCAGCAGTGTAAAACATAATGGCAGACCATGCAAAACATCATAACTGCAAAGGTGCAAAGTTACTAAATTTGGAGGTATTATTCAAAATGTCAAGAAAAACGGGCAGTTGTTTGATTTTTATCCATTTAATAAGAAAATACTTTTTTTTTTTGTCGCAAAATTGAAATAGTCATCCGTAAGTATTGAAGTTTGTCTTTGATAAAATGCACACACATTGCGGGCCAGCGAGAAACTGATAAAAATGAAGGTTGGCTTGTTTTGCCCACGGTTGGAAACGATGTTCAAGTACATATTGGGTGTACCTGACAACAGCGTGCTAGTCAGATTATGTCAGAAAAGCACTAGGCCCTCGTATTTGGGTGACCTTGACCTATTTTCTCAAGCTCACAGAGTGGATACATTTCAGGAAATGATTTTTTTGGTGGTGGTCATTATGTCTGAACTTGTGCACATGTATCAGTATCCCATTACAGAAATAATATGCAGACAAAAGTCTTTGACATAGGAAGCTAACAATATCAAATGTACCACAAATGAGTATGATATATATAGAAGTTTGATATTGCAGAGTATGGGTGATCTTGACCTTTCTCATAGTCGTGGAGGGAGTGCATATCAGGAAATGATTTTATTGTGATTCTTGTAACATGATAAAATCAGATGGAACTGCAAAACTTGCACCAAATGTGCAGTAGGCCAATGATCAGATTTTGTAATATGTTGTGTGACCTTGATCTATTTTTCAAGGTCATTAAGCACGTAAGGAAAGCAGTCTAACTTCAGTATGTTGTTAAAGAATAAAATGAACAGTGACAACTTTACCACTTCATGTGGAACTTTGATTTTGCATCATATAGATGACATGAATTAATTTCTGGGGGTGATGGAGGGAATGTATTTCATGGTAATCAGATTATCCTAGCATTAGGCCCATGGTCCTCTTGGTGCACATCTGTTCTCACTGTTCAACCATATCCTCCCAACAGGGGTAGAAAATTGTTGTTTTAGCAGAATACAATACCGGGCACCTCCAGAATCTTGTGTGCACAAAAAATGTAGGCTTTGGGTGTAAAGGAATTTCATGACCATTTGAGAAGTACCTGGAAGCATTCTATGTGTTGTCATCAAATCCGAGAGATGATTGATCTGTTCCAGTTTCCATTACAAAAAAAGAAAAGAAAAAAAAAAGAAAAAAAAAGTAATGACATTTCACTTTCACCCTTATGCGGGCTAAAACCAGCCAGTGGTCAAATGCTGTGTTCAATGTTTTTCACTAATTTAAAAAGTAATGAAAAATAATTTGAATGAGAAACATAGATGAGATATATCAAGGTAATGTGCCCTGAGTAAACAGCTTTTTTGTTTTGCATGGGTTCCAACAAACTGCAAAGAAAGCTATTTACTTGGTACTCATTGAAGGGGAAAGGGGGCTATAGTATGCTGTAAACTGAGTGCTCCATTTTGAAACTGGCTGGCTGTTCACATTTTTCGAGTTGAAAACATCCATTTTGATACGTACCCTGACAAGTCAACTGAACAAAGAACAAAAGTCGAGGGTTGCTGTTTTGAGACAAACAACAGTTTCTCTGATGGATTTGCTGTAACAAATACTTGTGAGTAATGACGGATCAAGGTCAGAGGTCGAGCTGATTATATACCCCAAAAAGTTCAAAGTTCAGTTGGGATCATGGCAGGCACCCTTTAGAACTGCCAAACAACTCAGATTTAATTGGTGCTGCAGTATAATCATGTATTGTTAAATCTCTATTAAAACCACCCATGGGCCTGGAAAACATAGGCATTAGTAGGGGGTGATCTTAATATGGAAAGCAATATAAATAATGAAAGTAAAATTCTGACTGCTGAGAAGGGGTCATAATAATGGTGTGGTCTTTTATGGAGAGGTCTGAATAGAGAGATCCTGCTGCATATTCCCAAGATTTAATTTTAGAATTTGACTCCAAAAACAGAATTTTCATATTTATTCCCTGACCCCCACATATCCTAATTTGAATTGAATTCAATATCTATGCTCTATGTAGGAATTAATCCCCCCTCCCCTACCACCCACCCCACCCCCCACCCCCCACCCACCCCCCGGAAAGGGGGGGGAATCCCTTTAGGGAAGGTATTCCATGGGGCAAATTCATCATCATATTGGCTGAAAAGAGATGACCATCAGGTTGTTATCATTGCCTCTTATGTGGAGGGGTGCAAAGGGATCCCGTCATAATCCACAAATGATGTTTTTGTTATTATTTACAAATTTACAGAATTTTAATCAGTATAAGGCCATGATTTGATTTAATTTCTGTATTTTGTTCGCTATTCAATTGCAATGAAAATGACCCAGCCCATCAGAAATTGGAAGGGCCATACACACATTCCATGAATGACACATTTGCCCCCTCACCTCCAAAGGTTAGCCTGAAATTGGTAATATCACAAGTAACTAGATTCAAACATCTGTAATTGGAAATCAGATTTTTATAGCATGATCTGCTGTATTTATTTCTTTTTGAGTGGTAATTCCTTAACAGCTGATAATATTACTTGATTGGTGAGCTCTGATTACATATGATTTGAGGTTTGGAAAGACCATAATTTCTGATAAGGACAAAGTATCTGGAATGTGACTCTTGTGTCATGGACATGGCATGAAATAGGCACCTATGAAGATGGACAACCCATGAATACAGATTGACACATGTTTGTGAAAGTGCAGCTATTTTCGAAATTGTATTCCTCTCATTTGTTTATGAAAAACACAAAAGGTCATGCATCAACACTTTGCAAGTAGCACCTAGGAAAAAATATATTGTTGAGCTGAAGTACTTGCTGAGACAATTATCTTTAGTGGTGAGGTTGATGTTTTTCATCACCATAGGTTTATCAAGTGGGTCAGATAGTTTGAATTCTTTTGTCCAAATTAGACTGAAATCTTCATTGTTTTATTGCAGATTGATGGGGAAGGAAACAATTGATAATTTTTTTTTTAAAGACCTTCCAAAGTTATTTTTGTGGCAAAGAGGATTAACGGGATGAAAGGCCCCGAAGTTGCTCTTTGGGACAGAGAGGGTTAACCAGTTAAAATGCTGTGATCCAGTTTGTGGTTTTGCATCAGGTAAATGAGCCAACAGTAACATACTGTTACCTGGTGCCCTGGAGCAATGCAGCCCACCCACCTCCAGAGTATCGTGTAAAAACTTTGCGGTTTTGGGGAAAAAAAACGGCAGTTACAGAAGCATTTAAACTTGGGTTTTGTTGCGTGGTTGAATGGAGTGACAAGTGAATAGACTGAGTTTGATGATAACAGTCTTTGAATTTTTCACCTTTCTTTTTTTTCTCTCTCTCTCCCAGAGCTTGTCAGTGGCAGATTAGTATAGTATAATGGTTCTTTATGGTTTTGTGATCTCGTAATGTTTGTTCATTCATGTACTTTGGTCTGGTCACATGCAGTAGAATTAGTCAGATGTTACATATGAATGTTTTAATTCTCTCCATGTTAAATGTGTACTGGCCTTAGTTGTTTTGTATTGCTTGGCCAGCCATGCTGCAGCTGCCTTTGAAATAAGTGGAGCATGACTTAATAGGCAATGCAGAAAATGCTTGGCTTTGGACTAGGCATGTTGGTATTTAAATGAAAGCTCATTTCATATAGTTTTTTAACATGCAGTTGTCAAAAGAATTCTGCCTAAATATGTATGAAAAAACATAATTAGTGCAGGAAGAGTCAAGATTGACATCAGACGTAAGGGTTGCAGCATTACGTACATTGTATGCCTCTGAGATTTCACAATATGCACCTACATTTTCCTCTGCAAGTTCCCAAGTTTCTGTCAACCAGGGTGATAATTGATCTTAGGTTCCATAATTTTTTGCTGAAATAAAATTGACCTTCCTCGTGTCTACATACCATAATTAACATGTATGTCACAATATATGATAGCCCGTTCCTGATTTCCTAGAAAAATGAATAGAACTATGGTAGTCATTTTTGGAAACCGTATCAATCAATCGATCAATCTATAGAAGTCTGGTATATTCTTTAATCATTCAGAGTCCCTGTGTGATGGCAACATAGTAGGATTCAGATATTGTGATTGGCAAAAGATTCTCTCAGGTACAGAAAGCAATTGCATTTATTGTCACAGTATAGTATATGAATTTGCATATTGTTGCTTCCACTTGACCGTTTCAAAATGCACGATTAACCCTGTAAAACTGCAATAAATATTATGAGAAAAAAATTCTGCCAGGTGAGAATGCTACATTCTTGTCAGCTTTATCTCCTTGAACCGGATATTTTTTTTTTTATGTTCAGATGATGCACATGGAAAAAAATTAGAAAGATGTGTTGTCTTCCTGCAAAAGTGATGAATGTGTCTGCAGGAACAGTTAGCCCATGTCATATGTGAAATTTATGAGCAGATGTATGATTTTTGTCACCTTTTTGAACAGCAAAATAGTTTCAAAGACACAGAATTGCTGACCTTTACATATATTGCAGACTTAATGTAATACTATATTTGAATTTGTGAAATTTTTTCATCATGTACCAAAAATGGATAATTTATGGTCAGTGACAAAGAAAATTACCCTCAACTTAAATTTGATCTCCCTGGGGAGAGAGGGTTCTTGTGAAGCAGAATGGATAATTTACAGTCAAAGACAGGAAAACTGCCCATATATTAAATCTGATCTCATCGGCGGAAAAAGTAAGTTTTTTTTTTTCTTAAAACTACTGTTGATAACTTGCATGTGGCACAGAAAAGGAAACTATCGTGGCTGGGGTTGAAAAGCATTAGTATTATAATACACTGGAGTTTACTGATATATTTTCCAGAGTGCTGTAATTATGTGTGTGAACACAAAAATATTGTCTTTCTTTCTTTCTTTCTTTCTTTCTTTCTTTCTTTCTTTCTTTCTTTCTTTCTTTCTTTCTTTCTTTCTTTCTTTCTTTCTTTCTTTCTTTCTTTCTTTCTTTCTTTCTTTCTTTCTTTCTTTCTTTCTTTCTTTTTCTTTCTTTCTTTCTTTCTTTCTTTCTTTCTCCCTCTCCCTCCCTCCCTCCCTCCCTCTTTCTTTCTTTCTTTCCTTCTTTCCCTCTTTCTTTCTTTCTTTCTTTCTTTCTTTCTTTCTTTCTCTTTCTTTTTTTTTCTTTCTTTCTTTCTTTCTTTCTTTCTTTCTTTCTTTCTTTCTTTTTCTTTCTTTCTTTCTTTCTTTCTTTCTTTCTTTCTTTCTTTCTTTCTTTCTTTCTTTTCTTTCTTTCTTTCTTTCTCTCTGTCTCTCTCTCTCCCTCTCCCTCCCTCCCTCCCTCCCTCCCTCTTTCTTTCTTTCTTTCTTTCTTTCTTCCTTTCTTTCTTTCTTTCTTTCTTTCTTTCTTTCTTTCTTTCTTTCGCCTCCCTCCCCTGCCTCCCTCCCTCCAAGTTGCATGCATGACGAAATGACCCAGGCTATCAGATACTGTCTCCTAGCCAACTTACTCCATTGTATGATCAACTGTGCTTTGAAATGCCTCTAATAAGGCCACCCCAAATGCAGCCTTTTAAGATGGGTGGCCTCAATAGGAATGCCACACTTTGTGCTTAGGAATAGTGGTCTTTTAAGAGAGGTGGCCTTACAAGGTGGGGGCCACCCTGTGTGTAGGCCTGTATACATGTGCTGTCAGTGCAGTCCCAGGCAGTGTGCCTCTCTGCCTGGAGCTATCTGCATCTGCCCCTGATGCCAAGAGACCATGCACTGGACCTCAGGGCATAAGTCAGCAGATGTACTTCGCTCTCACAATTAGAATCACAGGGTTAGAGAAAGGTAAAAAAAAAAAACGAGCCTGCAATACACTTTTTGCCAATTCATGGATGATGCTTTACGTCTTGTCACTTGTGTATTTTTAACCTGCACGTTATATACAGGCACAAGCATTTTTGCAGGTTTGACTTACCAAAATTGTACTTGCACATTATGCATGCCTGGGCTCTTACCATTGGAAAAATACAGGAATACAAATTGTTCTAACACCAGCAGGGAATCATTGCAACTCAGTTCATGTCAATCTAGGAGAGTACAGTAGATAAATTATTTTTTTCCACTTGCCCCTCAGACTTTCACTGAAACACTTTTGCAGGTCTGGAAATGATGGTCTTAGGCCTCCGGACCCCTGTATTTTTTTTAACCCTTGCAACATCAAAGCATGAGAGTGTGCCAATTCACAGTGATTGTTTTGACAACTCTGTGGGTTAATAACCACAGAAATGGTGTGTGAAACCATATATATGTGGATTCATGTCATCTCAGTGATTTGCTCAAGCCTGCTCTCTGTGATGACAGCATCAGACCAGTTCTTGTACATGTGTGTATATATATATATATATGCACATATATATTTATAGGTTATCACATGATTATAACTGTATCATCCCCTGTATCATGAGTGACCTTGACCTCATTTCTGAGATCACAGTGCAACCTATATGAATTTTACTGTTTACTGTAACTTGAGAACTACTTGAACTGGGACCTTGTTGTTGCATATGTTAGTGTTCTTCCTTAAATGTCAGAGTTACTCAGTACATAAGTGACCTTGATCCTATCCCAACCACACAGAGCCACTAGTGTGATGAATCTCTAGGTCATCTGAGCATGGACTGTTCACACAGCCCTCTTGTTTTCTCTTCTTTCCTTTTTTTTTTTTTAAACAGTAAAACTTGAAATCCACAAATTTGAAAATATTGTAAAAACCTGGGCTTGTGTTTGTGTAATTGTAGTAACTTGTCAGAGTATCTGGCATTGTAAGCAATGTCTACAGATAAAATACCTGATCTTCAATGGAGTCCTGAGTACTTGAACTTAACCAATAGGTCAATTCTTCAAAACATAATTTGGAAAAAATCCTGGACCAAAAGGAGTATTTCACCATGTCCCATGACCTGACGAAATAAATATAGACCTTAAAACTTTCACTAGATATGTCACATGTGGTTAGAACTTTATTATGTCTTCAGAATATTGGTTCTATTGCTAAAACAAGCCAACAATCCAGGTGACTGTTTGTTTATTCCTGTATCATGTTGCTACTCATTTGTAGCCAACTGCTGAACCGAAATAATAATGATAAAAAAAAGTTAATTTTCTTGACCTTTTTTTTTTAAAGGCTACTTTGCACTCCAGATCAAAGGTAGTGAACAATACTGGTAATTAAAGGGCTATTAAGGCATATTTCAGTGGTTCTCAAATGCTCTGCTGTGATAATTTGATATCAATGTAATTAAGTTTGATAGAAGACATACCAGGCAGGAGTGACATAAAAAAAAGTGTACAAGTCACAGGTCTCAGGTTATACAATAAAACCTGTACATAAAGACCATTGTCATTAGAGACCAACCTATACCACTTTATCTTGACTTAGAAGGCTGGGTGCTTGCTGTCTTTGATGTTAGAAGCCGCATGCCATTTAAGACCATATTATGGTGGAATGTGGCTTTGTTTCCAGGTTTCACAGTAGGCCTGGTTACATTGGTTCTGATACATTATGACTGTTTCATTCTGGGATTAGGTGACTATAGTACTATACTATTGCAGTTGACCCTTTTCTTATGAGGGTAAAGGTTGCTGTAATGAAACTGAGTTTAACCCTCCCATTTGAATTAAAACTGGTACATGGACTGTAAATCACTTTATTTTCATGTATATAAATTTTCACTTTTTGGTATTTTTGAAATGTCACTAGTTTTAATTTCACTGTTTTGGACATAATTCCTATTCAGTGTTAAAATACTATTTCACTGTGTTTTTATTTTCACAGTTTTGTGCCAAATAAGTGAAAAGAGTACAGCGAAATTAAAGCAAGTTACAGTATGTGTTGGGCACTGAGCACCCAACCCATGTTGTGGGAAGCTGTAGACCCCAGGTGAATGTTATCTTGATAGGTCTCATCTACAGTTCTCATTAAAATAGTTTTTCTTTGTTTCAAGAAGAAAAAAAAAATAGATGCAAACAGACTGACATTTGATCTCCGTCCTATTTTGGCTGGTTGGAGGGGCTAAGACTTAATTCATTCCATACTATGGTCACAGGCCTTGGTCAGTGGTTCTGGCACTGCCTGGCAAGTCATGCTGCAGCTGCCCTTGTGGCAGCTGCAGCATGACTTGCTAGGCAGTGCCAGAACCACTTACTTAAGACTAAAGGCATGTTGGTACTTGAATGAAAATTCTTTTCATGAAGAATTTAAATATGCAATTGTCGTCTTAAATCTAGGTAAATATATAGAAAAAAATCAGGGACTGGTATGGAATGAATTAAAAAGGTTTGGTTTTCACACATTCACAGATGTGGAGCACAATTGCACATTAAAAAAGGTGTATATTTTTGGGTCAAAGTGATGCCACACGTCTCTTTGTAATATGTACAGTCTACTTTTAAAATGCCTTGATGCGAGAAAATAAAATTAATGCTGAATCAATTTTATAACAAGTTCTCATAGTGGTTAATTATAGCATTTATTGTCATCACGTATTGCTGAGAAGGTATTTTAGTAGTCAAAGGGTTTAGTTTGGATCAGGGCAGTGGTTGAGCATTGACTACTTCATGCCCCAACTACTGTTGCAATAGCTAGGGCATGATATTCCAGATGTATAGGAAATGCACACTGCAGACAAGACCAGCTTGTAGTTGAATGAAAACTCTTGAGGAACTTAATTATGCAAACTTCCGGTAATTCCAGCACAATTTCAGGAAAAAATCCATCACTGGAATGACTTAACAAACAGGGCATAAAATATGGAAGGAAAACGTACTTGCTGAGACTTTCTTGGCAGGAAAAGGGTTGACCCCTTTAAGCCACAACCAGTCAATTGTGGCCAGTAGTTTGCCAAAGTTATTTCTTTTTCTTGAATTTGTTGCTGTACATCAACATTTGGGAATGAATGTTCCAAGACCGTCATGAAGCAGTATATATCTGAATCCTCTGGTCACAAGCTCTTGCTCCCAGACATATTCTGGATGCTTAATGTTGGCAGCACCCCCCCTCCCCTCTTCCCCCCCCCCCCCCCCCCCCCCCACCGCATTTCTTTTGTATTGAGTTTTATCAAAGTATTTTGTCAGTGAGAGAGGTAACTTGGGGGTAAAAAGGTCAAGAAGTGCTCCTGTCATAGTTTGGGTTCCCATACCCCATAGTGTACCAGAGAAAGCCATAGACTTGACTCAGTCTTCATTTGGTCAGTGGTTTTATAGATTGCTTTGTAAGTAATGCTTGAGCTGCCCTTTCAACACATGGAGCATAACTTGCCACGCAATGCAAGGACTACTCACTTTACAGGGAGCATATTGATGCTGGAATGAAAGCAGTTTGTATGGGAAATTTGAATCTAAAAGTTATAGAGTAATGCTAGCTAAATGCTTACAGAAAAAAAGGAAGGAAAAAGAGGTTTTACTGTGAATGGGTTAAAACAGCAAGTGGAGGGCTGAGGTATGCTAGGCACTTCTAGAGTAGATCTCAACAAGTCTACAGAGTGTTGTGAAAACGTTGAACTTGGCACTACCTTCATCCTCTGACATCAAACCTACACAGACTATCGGGCAGAATTCAGGTCATTCAACTAATTCAGCAGTCGGCACTCTCTCCATCACGTTAGGACAGACTTAGCATCTAGCCTTTTGTAGACACCTGGTGCCCAGCAATAAAAGCAAGCTCCAGAAATATGACCTCATGATTATTAGCATAGTTGAGCTTCTAAACTCTTTCTGAAAACATTCACAAAGGAACTTCACCTAAAGTTAATGCCCTTAAAACATCAAAATGACTTTTAGCTGGATCAGGGAAAGACTGATGTCACAGACTGTAACCACATCCATGTAGAAAGACTTAGTTTCTTTTAAAATTAAGAGGTGGGTTAATAGGTTCTGTAAAGAGCATTCCCATAGTAATAAAAGTTATTTTAACTCCTCCATACTACAGGAAAGGGCTCCACTTTTTGCTTTTGTCCCACAGGAAGAGGTTTGTTCACAGCCTTTGTAAGAAGGATGCAGTAATTATCGTTCATACATCCATTTACAAGGAGGGAACATTATGTTCTCTGTTTTGGTACCACAGAAGGGAGCATTTAGTTTTATGCATTTAATTCCTCACAAACAGTCCTATCTTTTATGCATCTGTCCCTCGGGAAGAGGCATTATGTTTTATGCAACTGTCCTTCAGCTAGAGGCATTATGCTTTATGTATCATCCCTTCAGGTAGAGGCATTTTTTGTGCATCTGTCCTTGAGATAGAGGTATAATTTATGCATCTGTTCTTCAGGTAGAGGCATTATTATGTTTATGAATTTATCAGAAAGAGGCATTATGTCTTACGCACAGGTCTGGCCTTCAGATAGTAGCATTATATTTTGTGAGTCTGTCCCTAAGGGTGAGTTATTATGTTTTATGAATCTTTACCTTAAAAGAGGCATTATGTTTTATACACCTGTCCCTGAGGAGGAGTCATATGGATGGATGGAATTTGTTAAATGTCTGTTTTACAAACTAAGTTACGTGAGCAACAGAGCTGTAGTCCCCGACAATATATGCCCCTCCCCCCCCCCCCCGAATGGCATAAACTATTGGAGGATTGTTTTTTAGCATTACAATAAACCAGTCTACAATGTATTTCAGTGCCAGACCATGCATGGCTTTGAATATTGTAATGACTAGAGATCTTTGTCAACTTATTTCAACAGTGTGGAGGTTGTTTTTTAAAAAAGGTGTACGTGTGTATGGCATCTTATAATCATTGTATGCAGCTTTTGGGGCCCATCAGGCAATGTATACTTTGTCACCCGGGAGCTGGATGAGATTTATACATCTGACCTTGAGGAGGAAGCATTATGTTTTGATTTTCCTCATGTTTGTTCGTCAGGGTTCATATTATGTCACAAATATGCTGCGGCAAATTTTGTGCAAATCTTGCAGTAGGTGAAGGTAGGGAATGGTTATTAGTTGTGGGTTTTTTTCTTCCTTTACCTTATGTTACATGTACTAATTAGAAAGAAATTAGAATATTTGAATACCTTGGTAGAAAAAGTCCCTCTATTTCTACTGCAAATACCTTGTCATGATCACCAGATAAATTATTCACCTGCTGGTTACAGATAAGGGGGATGGGGGGGGGGGGGTATCCCAGTATGTTGGTAGATGTGATAATTTGCCCTAGTACAAGGTCCAAAAAATAAAGCAAATTTAGAAATAATGGATGGCACAAAGTTTGGAAACTGGAGAGGCTTCTCATATGTAAGTACAGTAAATAAAAATGCCCAGTATACCAGTACAGAAAACCCCTTTACCCCCCTACACTCAGTCCAATCAAACATTAGGCCTACTCATTAATTACCATGGAAATAGACCAGTCAGAAATTGGTGGTGGTTTGCATGTAGGCAATAACCATGGGGACCATTATTGACATTGAATGTTATCCATGAGCTGATCAGGGTACAGTGGTCCCATCTTGTTAGGCCACTCGAAACACACCTCAATTGTGGCCTTACCAAAGGGCGAGGGGGGGGGGGGATAAATATAATGAAAGTGCCATCACTGTTGCACAGAGGATTGGCCTTTCTAGAGGGGTGACCTCTCTTCAGAAGGGCCTTAAAAGAGGTGGACCACTGTATAGACAGACTGAAAGCTGTATTTCTGAGATAGTACAGCCCAAATCATCTGCATGCAATCGTAGGTGAATGAACTACTGAACAACACATTCTTTGTTGATTAAAAGTTTTCCAAAACTTGAATGACATTGTCTGATCAGTCAATGACAATTCTCTCCTCCCTCAGAAAAAAAAGGCAGGGATTTAAAATGGAAAAGGGTTCAAGAAATACTTATATTGGATTGGTCCCCGAATCTCTTTGATCCACAGCATCTGGCCGATTGAGATGAACCAGCGAGGTTTGGGGGAATAGTTGCTTAGCATTAAAACATGTTACATGCTGCTATATTTGTAAGTTGATGGATTACTTTATACCTGGCAGTGACTAGTCTGCCAGCTAGCCACATATTACTGACTCGCTCTCCGGCTGGCCCACCAGTCTGCATGCAGTCTGCCGTAACCCTTTGCTGCTATCCCTTCTATTTGTAGATTATTTGCTGGCTTATATGGTCATTCATAAAGTGAATGGGCAAATAGATTAACCTGTTCCTGCTCAAAAGGGTCAGGCTGTAAATTGTTATCTGCTTTCGTGGTTCACTTAACTTCAACAGAAATAGAAAACATTTTTTTGTGCGAATTGTTGACAAGACCTAGCTATAGAATGATGGCATGCCGCAGGTCAATGTCTTATTATGGCATGAGTTGGGTATATTGTGCCCTACCTGCACCAAGGAAATCTGTTGTTTCACTCTTATTCTGACCAGGAAAAGGATCAATATATTATCAATACATGTATGTCAATATATAAATAAACATTTCCCTTTCTATTTTGATCAAGGTGGAAATCAGTCTCAAGACTAAATGCTGTCTGCCTGAGCCATATTTTGTGAAGTCTTACCTAGGCCTGCAGTTCACAATAATGCCAACACAACTGTGGTATTTTAAAGCACATTTTGTAGACAGTCTGGCAAAAGCTGTACGTGTATTACCGTCAAAAGTTCTGGAGAAAGTAAGAAAAGTTTCGGTGGCTTGATCAAGATCAGTTTGCAAACAGGAAACATCTTTACCGTTGTCGACATTAAAACATCTTTACTCTTATCTACATTACTTTCCTTCCTTGATTTACCGATAACTTGCTGGGGGTGGGGATGACAGGACTATTGGCTGCTGGTTGGACAGTTAACCCATTCCATACCAGTGCCTGATTTTTCCATATATTTACCCAGATTTAAGACGACAATCGCATATTTAAATTCTTCATGAAAAGAGCTTTCCTTCAAGTACCAACATGCCTATAGTCTTAAGTCAGTGGTTCTGGCACTGCCTTGCAAGTCATGCTGCAGCTGCCGCAAGCATGCAGCTGCCGCAAGGGCAGCTGCAGCATGACTTGCCAGGCAGTGCCAGAACCACTGACCAAGGCCTGTGACCATAGTATGGAATGAGTTAAGATTATCAGGTTAGACTAACTTGGGTTCACATAGTACATGTGCATGCTATCCTATGAATACAACTACACATTATTTTATCCCCTGCAAATGAAGTTTTGGGGGAGGGCATACTTTGTTTGGCCTGCCAGACTGTCCATAGCGCAGTCATTGCAAGCCAAATATCTCATGATTCACAGGCCACATCAAACTCAAATGCACCTCAATTAAGTATACCCTCTTTGACACTTTTTCTTGACCTGATTACATTTTGGTGACCTTGAATCATTTTCAAGGTCACAATACCTAAGCGTATGTAAGCGGGGGTACCCAGTCTGTTGGCTAGCACTCTTGTTTTATGTTCGGTTTCATATTTACATTTTTGTGGTTTTCGTTACATGTTTCAAGCATTCCACTCAAGCTGTATACATTTTTTTTGGGGGGGGGGGGGGTTTGGATGCAGTTCCTGTGAAACATATCTTTCAAATGGGGTAAAATTTCGTACTTTTTTTGGTGTCCTCAGCAAAAGAAAACCAAAGCTGCATTAATAAAAAGAGGATAATGTGCTTATCAGAATGTTATGCTTTGTTGGACCCAATTTGTCCCTCCAGGTATGATTAAGAGCTGATTAATATGGGGCAACTATATATAAACCATATCTGTTGCCAGATTTTTATGTCAAATTCAGTTATATCAGGTTCTTTAAAAAAATGCATGAAAACTGGTTTTCTAACTTGGCAAAAGTATTGATAATAAATAAGTATGTGAAATTTAATATTTACTTTATAATCATATGCCAGGTTCTGTAGTACTTGCCTTGTCTACCCACTGAAAACGTTTTCGCCTAATGTGAACATTTAAACTAATCATAAAAACCAGGCCTGCCTCTTCAGCATCTGAACTGTCTTATCTGGAAAACGATTTATATTGTGATGCTGTACAAAGGAAGCTAATAATACATGTAACTTGCTGAGATCCATCTTCAACGGTCAAGTGGTAATGCGAGTACAATTTAGTTTGAAACGGGTCAAATGTTAGAACTTTCTGTATGAAATTAACAGAAGATATTTCGTCTATTCAGGGTGCAATAGAAACGGTTGGAAAGTGAGAAGTTGCCAGATTATTTTCAGGACTGCCAGGAGCATGCATGGACATTTCTGACAGTTCAGATATGGACTGACATTACGGATGGATTCCTGGGAAGTTCTTATTTTAACTGTATGTTCTATATTAAGTGCGCTTTCTGGCAGTTTCATTCATGTCCTTGGTGGATGTTTGTGATGTTGCTCGGTGTTCGTACTGAGCACGGTCAAAATCTGCGAGTCACCTGACTTAGGTTTTGGCATGGCGGGCAGGGTCCCTGACAAAGTACATGAAGTGTCTGGCCACTTGGCTGGCTACCAAGTTATCTTGTACAGGTAGATGTAACTCTTAGGCAACCAAAACCACAGTTTCCTTGTTGTGTCATTCCAAAGGAAATGTTGTAGGTCTATATTTATGGCGCCCAAAGTTCTATAAGTGAAGCTCTGTGTTTTGTAGCTTTTTGTCCATCTGGTCTTTGTTAAAGTGCATTGGATGTTTTGACGTTATAGAAAAAATGCCCATAAATGTTTCCTTCAAATTTGGCATAAAGGTATCTCACAGCAAAACATACTTGTACATCAATAAGGTACTGTGACCCAGTGAATGCATGTGAAGAATTGGCTTACACTTAGTATTTCAAATGATCAGGTGAAATGTGAAATAAAAACAAAGTGTACAGCTTGTCGGTCACTGTTTATTGCCAGTTGGGCTTGTTGAAATACAGAAGACGCTATCTTCACCAGACTACAAAGGATAAAAATTTGAATTTTTTTTTTTGAATCCATGGGGATAAACTAAATTAAATTAAATTAAATTAAATTAAATCAAATTAAATTAAATGTACTGTACCTTTAGGTATGTTGCTATGACCCAGAAATATCTTCATTTGACCTTTACCTTCTAATAACTCTTTGTGCAAAATTTGATTGAAAAAACCATCAAAGTATTGTTCAGGGATAATTTTGAAGTGAAACACAGGATGGACAACCAGATTACCTGGAAACATAGTGTTAGGAGTCTTGAGTGTGTCTCCACATGAAAACATCCAAAGGTTTCTCGACTCCGCATGACCTGCCCATGAAAAGTGCAGTCCAGGACCTGGTGGGCTCCCCAGCACTCAGCGGCCAGCCACCATATGTGCCAACTCCTGGACGTTTTGCCTGAAGTACTTCATTACTGCCATGTACCAGTGAATGAGATGCTCAAACCAAGTGGTGGTCTGCTGCAAGAAATAGTCCACATGGTTGCCTCCACAGCCACCTGGATGAAGTCTGGAGCACAGCGATCATTGAACTCATGGTTATGTTGTTTCCTGACAAAGTTTCACTTTAAACTTTAAGTAGTTCTGTTTCTTGTGTTGTTTTTGCTTTTAACCCTTGAAGTGCTGATTTAAGACTGAGTCAACAGCTTTCTCCGGGACGCTTTGCGCTCAATGCATGCAAAGTCTGCCGGGGAGAGCTGTTGACTGAGACCGCTTTGTACTTTAGACTAGGCTTGCTGGTATTTGAATGAAAAGTATCTTCATGAAGAATTTGAATCTTTTAACTCTTATATGTATAACAGAAATGAGAAAATGACTATAGCCGTGATTAGCACTTTAAGGGTTAATGTATGCTGGTCAAATCTTCATGAAGAATTTGAATCTTTTAACTATTATATGTATAACAGAAATGAGAACATGACTATAGCCATGATTAGCACTATAAGGGTTAATGTATGAAGGTCAAATGTATTTGTGCTGATTTATCAGCGAAAAAGTATCTGGTCAGTTTCTTTGGTTGCCAAAACAAACACAAACTGTTCAGTTTCATTGCTCAAGCTTGAAGTTGGATGAGCATCAACATGGAAGATGCCTTTGTCAGCAGTGATTATATATTCATTCTGTCTATGGACAAAATGGGCCACCTGCTTGACCGACCACTTCACCTCATTGAAAATAAAAGATTGCTTTCAAGTATATTAACTCAGGTTCTTCAGTATTAGGCTTCTTGACTCCAGTCCCGGGACTCCAGGATACTGTAAATTGCTTTAATTTCGCTGTATTCTTATTTTCGCTTACTTCGCTGATGGCACAAAACCGTGAAAATAAAATCACAGTGAAATAGCATTTTTAACATTTTTTGAATGGGAATTATGTCCAAAACAGTGAAATTAGAACTACAGTGAAAGGTCAAAAATACAAAAACCGTGAAAATTTACACACGTGAAAATAAAGCAATTTACAGTATCTGTTTTCACAACACAATTTATTTTCAAAAGTGGATGATTCTGCACACAAAAGATGAAAAAAAGTGATACTGGTAATCATATGTATATCCTTCAAAAATATTGTGGATGAAAAATGTTCTGTGGGGTGAATATATTATCATTATAGATATGCAACTGCAGGAATGTCAGATAGCCATGTCAGTAACAGTTGTACTTCTGTCTCATACATTGCCCTGCATCATCAAACAAATACAAACACTCACTATGGTGTTATCCTGTATTGTACAGCAAACCTTTACATTTACAATAACATTAGCTTGCATAACATACAATAACTTTACCCTGAATCATTGAACAAACATTTACACTTCCATTGCTATTAGTTGCATCATTGACTATGACATAACCATGCATCACTGAACACATCTTTGCACTTACAACATTACCCTGCATCACTGAACAAAAAACTTAACACTCACAATTACATTACATTGCATTCCCTTACTGAAAAGAATGCACAGGAAATGCATGGGAAAAGTGTGTGTTTCATCCATACATATGTATCCATGATTAATGGATGGAAAATACATAGATTTCATGATTTTCGTGGTATGGTAAGTATAAATGATATAATATCCATGCATCTACTAGGTATGCATGGATATACATGATTTGGCATACATGGCTATCTATGTCTGAAAAATACAAGGAAAATCATGAAACCCAGCCATCATTCATAGATTTTGGCCTGCATGAAAAAGGCACTGGTTATGGTATGCATGGTAGATCAGGGAATCCACAAAAGCACAGACATTAACCATGGAAAGTGCACAGATTTGGATATGAATAAATGCCAGGTGTAAAACTGATCCTACTGATGAAAATATATATCTGCATGTCCAATATGAATTTTGCTGCTGATCTGTACACTTTTTCCCATTCTTGCTTCATGTGTAGCATAATTATATGCAAATTGAAAACGGGTGAATATAAAGCAATATGGAGTACAAAATACAATAAATGTACTACTACATGTAATTACAATTGTCAGTGCCCTGTGTTTCAATCATTGAACATATAAAGATGGTAAAGCTTGATCACATGTATTCTGTTGCATTACCAACCAGTATATTGTGCCTACGTTTATGCACTCCAGTTTGCAAAATATGCTTTTTTTTCTGGTTTAAAAAATTAGTTGCAGTCATCATTCAAGTGTACATAAAATCTTAACTACACAGAAAAAATATATACTATTACTAATAACTACTTACAGACAGCAAAGCATCACATGTAACATTAGCCTGCATCACTGAATAAACCTTTTCCCTTTGCAATAGTGTTGCCCAGTGTCCATGGACAACTTGCTTCAAATCATAAGACTCTGGTGTACATGTGAAATTAGGCCCTTGGAGCTTTATTGGCTTGGTTCTGGGATTCAAATCTCTGTGGGTACAGAAGATTCATTTTGAAGGTACAGGTGCTGTAATATACCTATTTTTGCAAGGTATTAAATTTCATGAATTTCCTGAGTGTTGTACAGACGACAAAATAAATATGGGGTTGACAATAATTACCGAGCAGACTATCAATGTGTTCAATACCTTGTAATAGTATGTAACGTACCATTCAAATCACAGTTCATCAACAAAACCACCCACACTTATGCAGCGGCCTACTTGCAAAAATTTAAATGAGAAATTCATAAAATTAATGAAGGCACAATATAATATATATCAATTCACTGTGAGGTAATTGAGTTTCAATAGAATATAATTAATAACTTTCCCCTCAGGCAAGCGTTTGTCCACATATTATCTGCTTAGTTATTTTTTCCGGTGCTGCCATCTTGTGTTTTCTTGCATAGTTAATGTGCCACGTATCTAGTTGTTCCCGCTAATTGAAGTTGGCTTACATTTTTATTGTTTTTCAAATTAGATCAAATGTGTGCAAGCGCCAACTCTATTTATAAAGGAACCGGTCGGGTTACTCACCCCTTTCTCGTTTTTGACTTGGCTTGGGACTGGACGCATCCACGTATGCACCGGCTCTTCATGTCCCGTCTAATATCGTTCTTGGGAGTTTTATGCGTAAGCATAATCTCACATTTGTCGGTTTCATATTTATTCATGAATTTATTTCCGTGGGATGCATTTTGCCATAAATAATTATCATTTTGTAGCTGGTTTTGCGTTTCACTCATGTTGGCAGTCTTACGCCCATGTGTCAAATTTCTGGCGTATGGATGGCATGTCCGGGCATAAAATTTCTGTGAGTATTTGATATTGCATGTATGCACTTATTAAAATACATATAGAGTCATATATATGCTTGCCACGCCCAAGATATGAAAGTTTGCCTTGTTGAAAATTTATTATTATATGTATACTTAAAGATGCGACTATTCCCAGAAATTTAGCATTAAAGTCTAATTCTATTACTTGAAAGCACCTTTAAAGTTTGTACGCAAACCTATTTATATTATATTGAATTTACTACATGGATAACTTAAAGCTAATAAGTCATACTGTTATCAGACGCGTCGTCTTTTTTTATGAATGTTAAGATTTGTATCAAGAGTACGTAAATTTGTCTACATCACGCCAAAGTTCATATTAAGTACATAAGTATTGAGCGTGGATTGTTAAGACTTCTCGCAATGTAAATGAAACATAATTTAAACATGTTAAATGTATTTATGCACGTAATTATATCTTGTGAGCTGTAAGTATATAGTTCAAATAGATGAAATTGTACTTGTGTTACTGGATACACTGTGTAAATTCCACGTGTGTAGAAAGGTATTTAAATCACGATTGCTGATGCGCGTTAAGTTCTGCTTAATTTGTACTGAAGTACATAAATATCTTCTACGCGAAATCTTACATACATTTATTAACTGAAATATAGTTATTACATGATTTAAAGTGGATAAAATGTATTTATACATACGCGAAGTTTGAAGTTGCTTAGGCGGACGGATTCATGTAATGTGTAAAGAATTTGAAGTAATAATAATCTTTGTACTCGCGTTTGATATAAAATATATATACTTGAAGAGTAAAGATTTCTCAGAAGCTTAAATATTTCATGAAGTAAAGTATTGGCGACTTATATATTTGCATATATTCCAGTTTATGGGAGTTGCATAGGGAATTGCATGGAGAAATGCACATAGGAGTGTACGGGGAATACACGGTGAATATGTGTCACCACCCCGCGGCCAAAGGAATTGCCTGTACAGGTGCACGTTTATATTCCCGGGTCCCATTGCTCCCAATAAAGGCTTTAGTAAACTGACATTTCCATCTCCGTGGTTTGTATACGACAATATATTTAAAGTACGATAGGTTCTGAGTATTTATAATGGTAGGAGCTCTTGCACAAAGGAGTTTAAAAATTGGGTTTCACTATACACTCTACCCTGCTTATCCTGGAACACAACATGGCTGTCATTTAGATAAAGTCTAATTATTGCGGTTATCACAAGGACTATGGGTCTGCAACTTTTTTTTCAGCAACAGTGGGGCACATCAGAGGACAGAGATTTGACAAAGATACAGAGACATACCTGTCAAGTCTCCCCCATAAAGTGGGAGTCCCCCACTTTTTCACCCAATTTTTTTTTTCATTTACATGCCAAATTTTGTAAATTGGGCAGAATCTCCCTCATGAAAATTTAGTGTTTTCTATTATATTCTTTGTTAAAATACAAATCTCCCCCATGGATTTTTCAAATTTACAAAAATCTCCCTATTCTGAGGTGTGGAATGTTGACAGGTATGCAGGGAGCACTTTGTAATGAAATCTGAAAGTAGATTGACCAGTTGATAACTCAAAGATCTTCTGTCTGCTAGTAGAACATAGTGCATTGTGGCATTCAAGTCATGTTTGGACATTTTACCGGAGCAGTTTTGTGTCTGTGTCTTCTTGAAATGAATAGCTGTCACAGGATAGTGGGAAAAAAAGATACACATAAATGATATTGTCACGATAACACACACAGGGAAGGGGTGTATCTACATGAAAAAAAAACAAACAAAAAAAAAACACATCCTATGGTACTAAATTACTTCATGTGGTTAAACATTGGAAGAAAAAATGTGATCAAAACCTACATTCCAACAGTTTTGTCTAACCTTTAAAAGTGATCTATGATTTCAATAATTATCTTGAGTTTTCATTTTGTCTATAATATTGTGTCTGCTAAAGTGCAAAGCAGCAAGCTCAAAGAAAGTCAACAAGGCAATCTCTAGTCCCCACCTTTCCTGATATTTCATACATTTAGAACTCTGAACATGGCAAGAAAATGTTGGGACTGGATGATTCAAACACAAAATCTGTTATATTTCATGTGATTTAGGAAAAGTAATATTACATACAGTAAGATTCATTTTCTTCTGTGTAAAACCGAAAGGAAAACATTTTATTTCTCTTACAGTGTTTCAGGGAATTTTCCGCACTGGCAGACATACAGTGTGTCAAAAGTCCACACTGTTTATCCACAAATCAGTGAGGGGGAAATCAATTTGGAAATTAGATAAGTGACCATCGTGGGGAGATGGTTTGACAGAGGTGCTTTGGTTGTTGAATAGGGGGTGATTGATAGAGTTTTACCCATAGTCAGCCTCAGTATAGGGTGATCAGGTCTGACAGGTATTGAACTCGGCACCCAAAACATATGGAAGAGGCAGAATTAGAGTTTGGGTACAACAGAGACGGCACTGTTTGAAGGCTTTTAATTTGTCAACCGTTGAAGATTATGCCCCATTGACATGACATTTGAAAGCCGTAAAACACATTTTGCTGTCAAAGTTTGTGTAAATATCACACATGGGAGAGTTTTTTGGTTTGAAAAAGCAACTCTCATTTTGCCTGTCACAGCAGAAATGTCTTGGAAGACAGGGATGAAAAATTGTCTCTCGGGGCAGGAGAAACGTCTTGGTGTCTCTAGACTGCGGTGAGGGAAGAGAAAAGCAGAGAGAACACATGTCAGCCATGTCAAGGTCTGTGCAAAGAGCTTTCATTTACAATGAGACTCTAATAGACAAACAGCTCAGCAGTACACAATCTTTGGATCAAATTTTTCACCTCAGACATTCACTGAAGTATTCAGACTTGGCCTTGGAGTACTGACAGTGACAGGAGACAGAACAGACATGGGTTCTATAGCTGTGACAACAAGGGTTGTTCCAGAAATCTGTAAATGACAGACAGACTACTGCCCAAGGATCAGGAAAAAAATTAAAAAATAAAACGTTTGGCTAGTTGGAGCTTGACTGTATGAAGCCTAAAACATTTGAAATCCTTTAATTTTTCATCTTGGGCAGGAATATAACTAATTTTGTTGTCTTCATACATTTTCTGCAGTTTTTGGAGAATTATTCCGCAAATTTAGCGTATAATCTAGTGAAAGTTCTTATTGCCGTGGATCAGAAATATCTGCATGCTGACATAGATGGTCATTTTTTTTTGTCAAGTTTGTGATGTACACAATCATATAAAAATTTTAGTTTTCTGCTCACAGGTTTTGGCACAAGGAAAGAAACCTGAAGCATCCATCAGTACAGTAGATTTTGAAGCAGAGGATCATGCTTTGATTTCGATTTTCTTGTGTTTGCTCATGGAATCACATAACCATTATCACAGAATTGTCCATTCTTCATGGCAAATTCCAACATTTAGAATTTCCCAGTCAGTTTGTCGCTTTTGGAAAATAGATTCGTATGATACCACAGTGATTTTTCAGAAGTGTGATTTGAGAGCATTCAAGAAGTGCATTCTTTATGGAAATTGAATGAGATAGCATAACACTCGCTCAGATATCAGGATAGTATAAGGTTCAATCAATATCCTTGTCAGTCAGCCTACAATAAGGTAGCCACAACAAGTAACACTACGTCTCAACATGTCTTAGGCCTGTATAAAATTGCTTCACTTTTCTAGTTCGGAAAAATGATTCTGACAGTTACAGGACCATATCCACACAAATCTGCACTGTTACAAGCAAGTTTGAGTAATGGTTGTCAGATGGGTGTCTAGGTGGTGTAATTTAACCAGTGCATTTTCCATGATATAATCACAGACAGTGCTTTTGGGGCTGACAAATTTTCAAGGCTCCATGTCTGTCGGTTCAGAAGAGATTCTCGCATTTTCTTACTTTGGTACAAATGAAAGAGGCTCCATGTAGTACATTACAGAAAATTGATGGGGTTCGGAATAATTGGTCCAAAAAGTGGAAGTCCTATTCATTTAACATGGCCAGCATTGCCTAAGAAGCTAGATGTAGGAAAGTGCAAGTGATTTTTGTTGGGCCAGAAAAGCAGAAGGTCTCTCACTTTGTCAGGAAACTTGACTGTTGGAGCATCTAATACAGCAAAGGCTTTGGTTTCTGATTTTTTTGGAATTCCAAAAAAAGTTAAATTGCCCCCAAAATGATGAAGTTTAATGCATGTCTTAAAAATGTAAAAACCAGGCAAATGCATTTTGCTTCTGACTGGGCTCATCTGGAACTGAAAAATGGTAGCCTTGTTTTAGAAAACTTCAATGTTAAACTTCGGAAAAAATGGACAAGAAGATAATGTAATTGTTGATAACTTGTGCGATTTGGTTAATCTTTGTACGAGGATAATGGAAGGAAACTAGAATAGCTTTCCATGAAATTTGACAAATTTTAAAGCTGGACTGTAACCTAACTGAACCCAGCACTTCAAGGTCAGCGACCTTGAAACTTCCATCTTTAGCAGCTTTGCACCAGAAATTACCTACCAGATGAACTGCCATATTTTACACTATGGGAAACATGCACACTTCAAGACAGAGTAATATTTTTGTTGTTATCTATAGGTTGTTGGTCACCAGTTTGTTTGTTGGCACAGTTGATCGAAGGGCAGGTATTCGGATGAAGGTGATTTAAATCATGTGGCTCTCTGAGAGTCAAATATCCAAAAGGTGGTCATCAGGGGACATGGAACAGAAGGACAGAAAACTGTGTATTACTTTATTTTGGCATCACTTTGAGTAAATATTAAAATGACCAGTTTATTGAAATTGAGAGTTGTGAGATGCCATCTTGAAATAGAGGTAAATTGACAATATACGATAATCTATATGTAATAAGTATTAAAGTATCAGGGTGAAACTCAGTAATTAAGTAAATTTGTTAGGTAAAATTGTTGATATTTGGTTAAAAAAAGAAGACTTAAAATGGATCATGATCCACAACACAGATGTTTTGCTCATCTGGAAAACATGTTTTATTTGTTTACCTACTATAAGAAATCACTGTCCATGTTTTGTCAAGTGGAATTGAAGAAACCACAAACCTTGACCTCTTTAACAGGAAAGCGCTTATGCCACAAAATCTTTAGTTACCTGGGTATTGGTAACTTTATCTTTTGGTCCAAATGGTGGGAACTATGGAATAAACTTTCAAGTAATTGCAATCTTTATTACACCAACCAATGACAGACTAGACACTCATTCCCATTCACAACAGCATAGAATGTTAACTCTTTCAGTGCCAATCACGTCTAAAGTTGATCTACTAAAGTGAAACCAGTTTGAATTATCATTAGGATCTCAGATTCGTATTCCTCCTAAAAATACCTTTCACTCAAGTACCAGTATGCCTCTAGTTCCAGAGAAAATATCCCAGGTCAACAGCTTTTCTTTGCATGCATTGGGTGCATTGCACCCAATTCGCACCAAGAAAAGCTGTTGACCCAGTCCAAAATTTGGCAGTTAAAGAGTTAACTATTAACTGGTTGCTGTGGACCCATTTCATTGGAAAAGGGTTCATGTTTGCCTTTGTACAATTGCCATACACATGTACATGTGTGCCCTTTTGTGTTCTTTCCATGTTCAGGTATAATTTACAGTGTATTAGTGGTAGAATGTTTAAAATTCTTTAGTGTCATTGGCAATTCATAGCTACATGGAATGTTTTGTTGCGTACAAAGTCAAGTGTCCTTTTGAACTTGGAATTCTCAATTCAGAGTCTGATGCAAATTCTGTGAACATTAACTGTTCTCTAATTAGAGCAAAACAGAACCCAACCTGGACCTGGGGATGGTAATTTCTTATCCACGGGTGTGCTGTATGGATAGATCTCATCTTCAGTTCTCTTTCAAAATATTTGCTTTTACTTATAACTTTGCATTGAGAACATTGAAGCAGACAACATTTTACATGCGGGCACTTTGGCCCCTTTGAGCAGGACAGAGTTAAACATGTAACTGAATTATATGAGGGTCATGCAGTGAAATGTTTCGTTTCAAATTGTACAGTCACTCGCTGATTTAATGAAGTACACACTTCACAGATTTCCGATACATTGTATTTAAAACAAATTGCTTTTGTACTTCAGGCATTTCATTGCTTAACACAAAGATTCATGGAGGCACGGACGAGGATAAAGACTTAGCAAAATGTCTCTTTGTTCAGAGACAAGTGAAAAACATTTTGTACCTTTCCCTATTGAATTGAAAATTGACTTGTACAATGGTGCAAGCTCAATGTGTCAGTGCCCATGTCGAGTCATTTTCAATTTTTGCTTTCTCCAAGTTATATATGAAAAATTGTGTCTTTCTTGTTGATGCTTTAGTTGAATGGCTGTATATTTGATACATACAGATGTACGAGAGTGGTGCTGTGGTTTGACATATATTAAAGTAGGTTGCATCTTAAATACATGTGTATCCCTGTTCCGCATGATTTACCTGTCCAGGTAACTTCTTGTTTGAAAGCTTTTTGTAGCCATATGGGTACCACTTTCCTTTTTTTGCATAATCATAAAATAAAGCCCTTTTCATACCTCTTATGTATTATGGTTACCTATCAATTGAAACTTATCCAACTTGATGGTAAATCTGATTTACTTGAATACTTTTGTGATTGATGTCAGCCAGAAAGAAACAATTTTCCCCTGTGGCTGAATCAAAATGATAGCGAACTGAATTTCACATTTCTTAAAAAAAAAAAAAAAAAAAAAAAGTTTGCAGTTCAGTATGTCATAATAATAGATGGGTCAAATTGAGGGCACTGTGTCTCAGTCTGGACTGAACTTTAGAAGAGACTTTTAACATCTTTGGAAGATGTTTTTCCAGACAGTGATGAGTGAAGATCTGGAAGTGTGCAACTTCTATGGATGAGGTGAACAGTGGGAGTAATACCCTGTCTTGACTTTCTAACTCTTAACACAAGGCTGTTGAGAACTTTTTAGTACATGGTTTGTTGCATAGCTCTTGAACCCATTTTAGTCAGCAGAGCTGATGAAATCCATTTCTGTCAGTCAGCCTTTTTACGTTTTCAACTGCTCAAAAATTGCACCTCTCCATGTTGCATGGAATGTTGCAATTTTGCACATGGGTGTTCGCCAGGTGAGCCTCTATGAAGTTTGCAAAGGAGACATTGATGCAAAAATTTTCTGTTTTTGTGAATTTTTTAATCTAATTTTTGGCTCTGCTGACTTGTCAGTCAGCAGAGCTATTGGAATGTGTTTGCGTCCATAGTGTGTCCGTCCATCCATTGTCAGACTTTTTACATTTCTGACTTCTTCTCAAAACCTGCTGCATGAAATTTTTTTATTTTGCACACGGATATTCCCCAGGTGGACCTGTACCAAGTTTGCAAAGGAGATGATGCACACAACCTTCATCATTCTCTTCTTTGAGTTTTCGTGTGTTCAGGCTATTTTCGACTTCTATTATGATATATCAAACTTTGGCACCACTGTACATGTATATAGGTATACAGACTATAGTGCATGTGTTGCAATATTATAAAAGCAGATTTCAGTCGGCGGAGCACAGGATAATCATGATCCTCTTGTTTGGAAAAAAATCAAATTTTCTTCTCAAGAACTGCTCAACCATGGTTTGTGAGATTGCATACAGGGTCACCTGGGGGCCTGTAGTTAACATTTCAGCCACCAGGTTGCACTGCATTTTAAAAGTGAATTTGTATGTGCTAAGGCTGTTTATGACTTTTTCAAAATCCCTGAGCAGAATTATCAGAAATTTTGCCAGAAGATAGGCTGACTAAAGGTGATGAAACTGCACGAAAGTCATGAGGATATATATATTTTTTTTTTAATGAAGCTGTGGGATATCAAACTTTGGCACCAAATATCAGTTAGTGCTATTGCAGTTTATATATATAGTTGGTACAATGCATGAATTGCAATATTGTCAAAATAGTTGTAGAGGTTGCTTTGATATTACACACAGGCTCCGTCTGTCAGTCAGTCCAGCCGCATTACAGGTGATAGCTAAAAAGCTTTTTGAATTAGGATTTCCTATGTGCACATGCACCACTGTAAGGCCTATGTTAAGTTCAAAGCCCAGAGACCTTGACCTCTTTTTCAAGGTCACAGGGCAGTTTTTGTGTATTTGGTTTCCAGGTGATAATTAGAAAACTTCATGAGTTAAGAATCCTAAATAGTTATAAAAAGAGACCTGTGATTACCAAGGTTATAAATGAGGGGGGGGGGGGGGAGCATGAATCCAACAATCTCTGAGTGTATTTTATTTTTTTATTCAGTTTTGTTTTAACTTTCAGGACTTGTCAAGTGTATAAAAATCTAGGTCGAGTGTGATATTGGTGGTGCCAGGCCAAAAATTATGGAGAATGTTGTTTTTCAAGGTTTTTTTGTGAATATGTTGTGTGACCCTGACCTAGTTTAGCACTTACAAAAAAGACATTAAAGTCAATTTGTTGATACAGAATAAGGGGAAGGATACCTAATGTTTCACAAATGTGTGTGCATCTGGAAGCTTGATGTTGTATCATAGGATAATCTTGACTAACTTCTGAGGGTCATGGAGGGAATGCATTTCAGGAAATGAATATTTTGTGATGGTCATCAGATATATGTCAGCAGAGCATTAGGCCCATGGGCCTTTTGTCTTGCCAAAAGTGTGGCATTTTCTGTCACTTTGTGTCTTTACAAAGGGCCAGCCCTTTGAGCGACCACAATTCTATTCCATGTTACAAGTACCATTATAACAAAGGATTGAGTACATCACCTTGTATGATCCCAAAATAAATGACCAGATCCCTGCTGTCAAATGCTGACAGGGTGTTTGTGGTTACTTTGTATCATCAAGATCAGGGGACTGTCTTTGTTTAGGGTATCGTCATTCAGGTTAAGACTTTGTTAGTGTAGATGTACAAGTTGAAGTACTATAGGGGACTAATGTAGGCCCTTGATCAGAACTTGTGGCTTCTGTCAGAAATGGTCCAACTTGAGTGACTGACCTGATTATCCTCCCTCCCCTACCAGGCCGCCTGTGATTTCTTGTGATGAGAAGTCCGCAGAAAGGTCACTCATTTGACCTGTGAGATCTGTGCCATGTGAGGCGAAAGGTATTTTCGGGTAAAATTGAAGTGCAGTGCTGGAGAAAGGGTCATTGTAGGACTTAATTGACTAGCAGTATTTTCATGCAAGTATTTAAATTGTTTATATTTCAATCTATGCATTTTTGAAAATACAGGCATCAAAAGCATGAAATTTACAGAAATAATTGATCAATTGCTCTATGAATTAATTCTCTGTTGTAGTTGTGACAAAATTCATAACACTTCTCATTGTGATCAAGCAATTAAAGAAACATGTGGTATTGGTTATTGTGAATTTTTTGCATGTAAAATTGGTAATAAGATCTAAAATTGCTGTTGGCAAAACTTAAAATGACAAAAGTACCAATGTCACATAAGTGTGAACTCCCAAATGTTCTGAATAAGGAGATCCAGGTTAAAGGTAAATGAAAACAAAATATGGGTTGCTTTCCCTTAAAGTTGCCCAGGTTTTAACCACTTTTGGAGTCTTCAAGTTGGAGACTACCCCAATATCTGGAGAGTTAAGAGGTATGATGATGCAGCACTTAAGTTGGATTTTTGAAAGTTAATTATTATATTTACCATAATAATTAACTTTCCAAAATCTATCCATAGTTTCTTCATAGCAGAAGCTGTGATATGAACAGAAAACAGAGGCACAGCTGGAATCTGCTTTTACCATTGACATGTTAGCATCCATCACCTCTGTTTTACTGTTTATGTAGGAAACTCACCACCAGGAGTAGAATGGCCTTGACCACCACTGGCTTCTGTCACTCACAGATAATGGAGAGGTAATCGTCACCACTCTTGTCGGTGTTGAGTGTCTTGATCTGGTCAGTAAATACCTGTCTGGGTCATCAACATGTCAATATACCTGGACTACAGGGGCCAACTTTTCCATTATAAATGACATGCAGACCTTTAAGGAACAATTCAAGAGCCAGTTAGGGATCCTCCTCTGAAAAGGTGGGGTGTAATTTAGAGAGGAAAAAAATGAAAGGCTACAATCTCCAATGAATTTTAAATTGTTGAGTATGCATGACGTTCACACCATTAGCATTCCTGCTTGTTGTTGAGAAGGGAGTTTGACACTCTTTTGTTATCAATTGTGAAGTTTCCTCACAAATTTGGGGTGTCTTTCCACAGCTAATAGATATATCCATGTTTCTGTGTTCTTCCTAAAATAGAAATCTTTATATTTGGAACAGAAAGTGTAGATGCACCATACCTTGAGAGATACGTTACAGTCTTTACTAAGTGTGTTGTCTTTTGATGTTTCTCCCTTATCTTTTGACCAAACTTTCAGTTACTGTTAAAATAACACTTGTATGTATTTTGTTTTTTATGACATACAGATAAAATGCAGTTATTTTTTTCTAAAGGAATAATAAAAAAAGAATTTAAACAAAATAAGCTTGAAGGTTTTACTGAAAGGGAAAAGAGTTTCTTAAAAAGTAATGCAGTTGCAATGTTAGGTGCCTCAGAAAGATACATCAGGTCAGTACAATTAGGCAGAAAAATACATCAGGCCAATCTGATTAGGCCAAGGTGTACATCCTTAGGGCATTTGGCACATCTTCATGTCTTGGGCATACCAATCCTGTTATTACAAGGATGCAAGTAGCTTTGATACTGAGGAGGCTTGGTTGTCTGATGATGTTCAGTTGACAAATCTAAAGAAGTCTTTAAAAGATTCCTTTTGCAAAGATAAACATCTCAAGAGAATTCAAGCCTGACTATTTTGATTCAGCCGCCTTGCTAAGTTTGGAAGGTGGAATAAAACAATATCTATGAGTTGATCTGAATCTCTTTGACATTGTGCAGATTACAGAGAGGGGTCAATGCAATCTAACTTGCTATTTGACACCACTTCAGGCTGATCAATTTTCTTCTCTCCAGCCCTGAAGAGTGTCACAGTGTTATTCCAAGGTGAGCTGGATAAAACCAGGAGACCCTTCTATGCTGTGAATAACAGTCAATAAAACAATACTGGTATTGTGAATGGAGGAGAGTTCTGTCACCTTGTCTGTCAGTGAGTCTAGGTCCTGGCTCAAGTCTGTCACTTCAGAAACCCAATCTGTTGCATGACATGGGTATGAGATCTTGTGATTCCCAGTGAATGTTACTTGGGGAAAAAAGTAACTGAAGGACAGTTTTATCTGCTCTGATCAGTTCAGGATAGTGTGTTGTAAGACAAGTTTTTTTTTAGCTATGCAGAAGAATGCTTGTCGTTTGTCCTTACAGGATCATATTTTTTTTCATGTCAGTGACCAGACCATTGACATAGCTACAGTGCTAGTGTCATACTAACCAAGCACTATGACAGCTATCTTTACATTCAGATGGTGTATATTATGGAGTAACTGAATGTGTGCCATCTTGCTGTTATTGAAGTCATCCTGGTCCTCAGCACCTGTTTCTTCCTGAGTACCACAATCCGTGAGCAGAGGCTCCATAACTTGTGATAGAGTAGGGCAATCTCTGTTTTTTTTGTTTTTTTTTTTTTGTTTTTGTTTTTTTTCTTTTTTTTTTTGTTTTTTTTTTTTTGGCTCTTAGTAAAACTCACTTGGTCGTCAGTACCTGTTTCTTCCTGAGTGCCACAATCCCTGAGCAGAGGCTCCATAACTTGTGATAGAGTAGGCAATCTCTGTTTTTTTGCTCTTAATAAAACTCACTTGGATTTTCCTGTGTCCCATGAGGCCAAAAGAAAAAAAAAAAATTGTTTCCCCTAACCTGACCGACCCATTTCTAAACCCCCCTACTGACCTCTGTTAACTTACTTCTGTCCAAAAAATAAATCTAGAAAAATAAAAAATAAACAAATAAAAACACTTACCTACCCAAAATTGTAGAATATTTAACAAAGAAAACATACCAACTCACCCAAATTGTCAGATTTAAAAAAAAAAAAAAAAATGCCTACCTACCAACCCCAAAAAATCCAATCCCTTAGGGGAAACACACTTATATTTTTTGGCCTTATTTAGACAGAGCTGCCCATGTTAAACAAATAGGACTCCTACTTGTTACACCATTTTTCAGCAAGCCCTCCTGTTTTCTGTGTTGTGTTACTTGAAGCCTGGGCTAAAGTGTACGAGATGCACAGCAGGAGACATGTATACTGTACACCTGCCACACTGTGCATCAGCCTTTATTCTACCAATCATATGATATTTGAAAGAAAAAAATCTTAACCCTTTCAGGGCCAAGATTTAGACTGAGTCAACAGCTTTTCTTGGTGCGCATTGGGTACAATGCACCTAATGCATGCTGATAAAAGCTGTTGACTCTTGTAGTCTCTCTAGAACTATAGGCATACTGGTATTTGAATGAAAGGTCTTTTTACGAGGAATACAAATCTGGGATCCTAATGATAATTCAGACTAGTCTGACTTAAGTAGGTCAACTTTAGGCATAATTGGTACGGAAGGAGTTAAAAAGCACCACAGTTACCCAACAGAGATTTTTGTGACAGATAGACCAGGCATGGTACATATGAAACATTATTATCCTAGCTTTCTATTCATCCTCCTCTATCAGTTAGTAGAGATCGCAAAGTACCAGATTGTTCCGGGCTCTGTACTTCTCAGCAAAGGATTAGATTCCAAAGGGACAGATACAGAGTATGTCAGTTTTTCTTTTTCATTAATGAATTAGCAAAGAGCATTAACACTATGTCCAACTGATTTTGGATCATTTTGAGATTTGGGAATTTTTTGGTAGACAAATATGTTGTTTATCATATGTCCAAATTTGGTAGTTATAGCCCCAATACAATCTGAAGAAATTAGCAAAATACTTTCAGTGTTAACTTGGTAGCCAATGGACCATGTTAACCTTTGGATCTTGATAGCTGAGAATAGGTATCTGCTGTGAAATGTTTATTTCACATGGATATTTCTCGAAAAGAAATTCTCTGATTTTTATCAAATAAAAACTGATTTGCTCTAAAAATTCTCTAGAGCAAAAACATATCAGTGATTTTCTAAGAAATAGAAAGCTCTTTTTCAAATGCGAATCAAAAATGGAGAGTTTCACAAACTTTTAACTTTCACAAAAACAACCATTTTCCAATTTTTGTGTCACCATTGTTAACAGACAAGTACAGTTATGAAAAATCCCTGATACTCTTTTGCAGTTACATGTGTTGAGATTATAATACCATAAATTTGACCATTTTGTCATGACTATTTTGAGAAAATTATCTAAAATGTTACAAAAAAAAAAACACTTTTTCGTGCAAAACAAGTTTAAATTTTGGGTTCCCGTCTTTAGTATAGACAGATTCTACAAAACCTGCCGCCAATAAGTATATAGGTTCATTATGTCAGGGATGCATGTTTCTGTGGTGTTTGGCCGAAAAGTGAAGTCACTTTTCCAGGTTGGACATTACCTGTGCCCTATGATTGCCCACCCTTAGTAATATACATCATTTTGACAAGGGAATGTTAACCAAGATGCATTCTTAATATTAAAGTTGGGAGGAGGGAGGGGTGTGTAGGCAGAATGTGGCTGGCATTAGCTGGAACTTAGTAAAAAGGAAAGGGAGGCTTAACTCATTCCATACTATGGTCACAGGCCGTGGTCAGTGGTTCTGGCACTGCCTGGCAAGTCATGCTGCAGCTGCCCTTGCGGCACCTGCAGCATGACTCGCCAGGCAGTGCCAGAACCACTGACTTAAGACGATAGACAAGTTGGTACTTGAATGAAAGCTCTTTTCATGAAGAATTTCAATATGCAATTGTCATCTTAAATCTAGGTACATATACGTAAATATCAGGGACTGGTATGGAATGAGTTAACTTTTGAGCATGGCATAGGTAAGCATGTAGCAGTTTGATTATAGTATGCAGTGTGTTTAGGCAAGGAAGCTGAGCTCCTTGCTTCTTTGTTTTACACATGTACATATAAAGATGCGCCAGACCAGCGTGCCTGCACAATTTAAGCCTGAGGGTCCGAACAGACTTGTATGGATATACACCTTTACCGCATCAGGAACCACTGTATCATCCCTGTTAAGTGCCTGGGGTGCTTAGCAAATTCTGAATGAAATGAGTGTGTCTGTATTTTAAATACTCAAAAAAAATAATGCTCAAAACAGTTGTACAATGTACAGAAAATAAGTAAGATTTTCAGTTTATTCAGGCATGAAAAGGTAAGGCATGCTTGAATGGGCAGGTACACTGAAGAGGGATAATATGATGCCAGGAAGCATTAGATGTCGTTAACGTAATCTACTGCCCTCCCCCCCCCCCCCCCGCCCCTTTATTTTGTCACAAGTAATAAATAGAGAATCTTACATGGCTGAGAGTGATTTACTATTTTCTCTCACGAGGGATCTTTGTTGGTGGGGAAAATGATGAGTGACCCCAGGTCATGAGTGATTTTGCCCACCAACAAGGATTGCGAATGAGAGAAAAATAGTAACTCACTCTCCAGCCATGTAAGATTTTGTTTATTCTATGTTTAATGGTATTCATCACAAAAAAAAAAAAAAAAATGTCCTAGGCCTACTTTCCACGCCGACCTCTGGTGTGCCCGGTTTGTTTACATTCATCGTGGTTATGCCACGTCACGTGTGACGTATAATCAAACATAGCTCAGCCATGTTTGATTTTGTCTAGATGACAGTGCATCATGTCACTGATGCAGGTGCATCATAATTTGCTTGTAACAATGTTTCGGTCATGTGATCTATAGTGAGTTACTACTTTTGAATTTCGCTCTAGAAAATGATAATTCACCCTGAAACATAGAGTAATTTCATCAATAAATGGCTCTCTTTGATGAACTCTTAGGGCATTGCACACGTAGCATGCTGAGGAAAGTCATTGACTCAGTCCTGCTAGGGTTAAGTAAGGCTGGGACAGCCCTGTCCAGTCAGAGTCTGTGCTGACTGTGACAGCGCAGCTTTGTCCAGGCCTCAGTGAGATGTCCAGCCCACACCTGACACTAACAGGGCAGCTGTGGCCGGCTGCCACAATTATCCACATTTGTGGTCCCGTATAATATGGATGCCAGCCATATAAATACTGTTTTACGCTTCCTCAAGAATGGCCATCTCTTCATGTGAGCATTGTATGCGACCCATCTTTTGTCAAGACCCTTTGTGGACCTGTCCAAAGTATCGTGGGTGTGACATATGTCTAATTATGCCCTGTTTGACAGGACTTATTCTGGAATAATGACCACAATCAGTTGTAAATTAAGAGTTCTTTTCAATAAAAATGACACTGGCTGGCATTTAATGTGAGACCGTATCAAGATTCTTTTAGCCATTCATTCAGAAATGGAAAACGAAGGCTAGGATAGAAAGTACACCTCTTTGTGTGCTTATTGAGAAAATGGTTCTTGAAAGTTTTAAGTGTTGCCGAGTCACATGAGGGCCTATGTATTGCCAGTACATGTACACAAAGTTATTTTATTCAATATATTCAAGTCCAAAGAGCAAAGAAAGAAATTCCATCTTAATGTACATTTGACCTATCTTTGAAACTCAAATTTAGTAAGAATTAGCATGGCACACACAATCTGGTTAATCTAATGTGTTTTCCTTTTTTTCCCCACCTATGCAGTGCTGTCATAGATATACTCCAGGTGGCACCACTGGTTGAGCTACCGTCATTTGCTGTTTAAAGTTCAGGTGAAATGTCGCATGCAACAAAATTATAACTGTTACAGAGGCAGTACATGCCATTTTGTATATTTTTCTGTGGGAACAATAGGCTCATAGCTGTGGTCTTTGAATGCCCAGTGTGACTCAGCAACTCACTTCACCAATCACATATTTGAGGGTCACTTCATTTACATATCTATCATGGATGGTGAAAGTTTTGCACATCTGAGTCATATAATTTGCATCTATATGATGTGCAATAAGCATTCTGTGCATTTTCGAAACACAATTTTTGTTTATGCCCTCACCGTAAAAGAGTTGAATTTACTAATGGTTCGGTGTTTTGCTATGTAGTGAGCCAAAAACAGCACCGTGTCTGGACAGAACAGGGAAATGTTAAGTTTATGAGAGAAAAATTATCCAGAACTGCCACAGTTTTGCCACTTGTTTAACTTGCATGCTGTAGTTGCATCAATGTGGACTAGAGTGCACCAGATGTAGGGCCACATAGTCTTATCACTCATTTGCATTGCAACAGTTTCACTGGGACCAGCCTGTAATGTCTGAAATGACCAAATCCCTGTAGGTAAGATAACGGCCTTGTAACTTGAGCTATTTTCAAAGCATTGACATCTTTTCTGTGCCTCAAGTTTCACCCAGGGATCTCCCCCAGAGATTGTACCTAAATGTGGTTGTAAATGCATTGTGCAACAGTTCCTTGTGAATTAAAGGCCAGCTATGTATATTCATTGTGAATTACCCAATAGCAGGCCTTGTGGTTATGGTTTTACCCACATGCCTTGACTTGTCAACTTGAAAGGAATTTACCATTGATTCAGGCAGCATTAAGCTTGACCTGTAACTGTGATGAAGAAATATTCCTGTATATTTTTGTGAATGTCAGTCAACTTTATTTTCACTTCAGAACAATGTTACATGTATATCATTTTAATCATAAAGAATTTTTTTTTTTGAACGACTTAATGTGTCCCCTTAGTGTCCTATGCAACGCTTGATCCACCAGTCGATTTCACTGAAACGGAAATATATCACACACAACTGTCCCACTCAACAAGACTCTTTTGTTGGAGTAGTATTTAAATAAATAATGTTATTGCCTGGTAATTCCAGATGATAGTCATTCCTAATAACACAGAAAAAAATGAAATACAACCCATCACAACCTAGACAAGTCGTGGTCTTTATCTGTTTGCTGAGATCATTCTGGCTTACTGTGGATTAATTTTCCTGCAAGGACTTCAAACGATAAAAAAATGCACCACCAAAAAAAAAAAAAACAAAAACAAAAAACAAAAAAAACAAACAAACAAACAAAAAAACAACACACACACACATACATGCAAACCAGGCTAGTCCTTTGTACAATAAAAGGTACTTTGTACAATGAAAGGTATTGATATACATTGAATATGTCTTATTAATTAATTGATGACACTTTATTCACATTTTAACAAGCTTTCATAAGATTTATCCAAAATAGTAAGGACTCCTAATTGCCACTGTACCCTACAATGTCACATATTAGTAAGGTGATGCTATACAATACCAAAAAGTTGCACATCTTTCTTGAAATTTGAAATGTAAAAATATATCAAATTATAGTGAAAGCACAAAAGTAAAATTCCAATAAAGTTTACTTAAACCACCTTATTGACAGATCTTAGATCTGAAAGCTCAATCCAATGGATACTCCCTATTGATTGGTAGATCATAGGTCTGACAGGTATTTTGCACTCCCAGCATAAGCATAATTCTGGCACTAATTAACATCACACATATGATGCATTTTCCACTCACTGTTATCATCCCAGCACAATTGGATAACCCTTATAATAATGTAAAAATCATACATATGGCATGTTTTGCACTCTCAGTACACCAGATAAATCTTGTGCTAATGGATATATCATTTATATGATATATTTTGTACTGCCAGCACACCTGATAACCCTTGTGCTAAAGGATATCATACATAGGGCTCATTTTGCATTCCCAGCACACTCAGTAACCCTCATTCTCCTTGATTTCAAACTTTTCAATTCAAGATCTCGCCTGCTGCAACTTTCTGCTCCAATCTACCAGAAAACTGCAGGAATTTCATGGAAGTTACAGAACAAACTTTAATACTCCATAAACTCTGGCTAACAACTTAATAGTGCTTTTATTCTGTGCAGTGACACCATGAATCAGATTTAACATTTGTTGTGCCAGTAAGAGAGAGAGAGAGAGAGAGATAAAATGAACTTGAGACAGGTGACATGTCTGTACCTGGAATTATTTACCCGTCATAAAAGATGTGGCCGTTTGGTTGTACTTGTTGTTTATGTTTACAAAGTGTACGGGTCATTTATGTAGAGAATGTTGATGTGTTTTCATTATAGGCCCAGGTGCCAGTGGGGCACTGGGAATACTCCACTCATTCATGTCCACTTTAAAAAAAAAAAAAAAAAAAAAAAAAGGTCCATACACACTTGAAAAGGGTTGTCAGTCAACTGGTAATGGAAGAACTGAAAAAAAAATGAATATTAAAGTATAAATGATGTCCATGGTAAAAAAAAAAAAATGTCAAGGGAAATTTGGATCTGGACCTACAGGTGGCAAGAAAGGATAGCCGTTATATTATAGATCAAACAGAAAGTTTCAATTCCGGGTGAGCAAAAAATAAAGAGAGAAAGTAGCCATTTTGGAACATGAATGAGTCAATATGACCATATGAACTAGGTGAAAGAAACTGGTGCAGTGAGACTGACACAGACAAATTAGTCTAGTGCATTGCCAAAAGAGGGTTGGCCTGCCCTCCTAGAAGATCTAAGGTAACAAGGTTGAGCTTCCTAGTTTCTGTCCACTAAGAGCATTATCCAAGACACCCTGGAGAAAGTGGATGGCCTGGCTGTCTGATATTAGATCGTTTCCATAAACAGTTCATGGAAAGCTGTGAAAGGAAGACAAAGTGAGAGCAGAAAAGTCAGACTTTTACAAACAGTTTTGTTATATATTGTCAGAGTGAGATCTCCTTCCCAGGCAAAATGTCGTCATCGTCGTCGTCGTCGTCATCGTCGTCGTCGTCGTCATCATGTTTTTTTCCTGGATCTCTGGGTGACAATGATATAAAGTTCATGCTGTATTGTACACGTATGAGGCTTGTCATGTGTACATACGTCCAGCAGTGTAGCATTCAGGAACAAGATTATGGCCATTTGACTGGAGTACCTGCCTGATAAATCTAGTTGGAAGCTCTTCAGTCTGTTTGACTTGCGCTTAGCCCTTTATCCTGTGTGAGGAATTTATGGGCTTCTTTTGGCTACCACTTCGGTTTAGATTTTGGATTTTTGTTGAATCATCCACTCTCTTCAACTGTTCAAATACCTGTGACACTACCCAAACCCTTCCTATATGAGGTTTTGATACTACATATTACATGAATTGTTCAATGTTACTTGAGAACTGTACTTGACATTATGAGATATTGGTGCTTAATCTCATCAAAAGGTCCCTCTCCGCTATGCTAAATGACTTGCAGTATTGACATGAAGCCTATCCAGATGACCAGCTGATTTTGCTAAGTTTCATTAAAAACCATAGCATATGACCATGCATTGGTTGCAATCTCACTACCAGACCCAACGAAGTGACCTTGATATAATTGCTGTAAATTGGCTTAATTTTATTGTATGTTTATTTTCACTTATTTCACTGAGAAAAGCACAATGAAATAGTATTTCAACACAGGTTTAAAAGGAATTATGTCCAAAAGATTAATTAAAACCAGCTAAATGTCTGAAGTTTGACATAGGTTTTATAGAAACTATGATCTGAAATAGCGAATTAAAAGCAGTTAAATGCCTACAGTGCAAAAACCATGAAAAATCAGTATATGCATGAAACTAAGTAACCTACAGCTTTACAATAGTTGTTTAATTCTCATTAAGCATACCACTGTTTAACATGTAACTGTACCAAGGGAACATGTGGTTCTCATTGTTTTATTCTATGTTTGAGGGTGACTTATCATTTTCTAGAGTGAAATTCAAAAATAGTAACACACTGTAGATCACATGACCTAAACATTGTTACAATCAAATACGCCGTATGTACATTAATTTCCTGCCACCAAGAACGGGTTTGACGCCAGGTGATCATGGGGGACGTGTGTGTCACATCACTGTCACAGACATAGCCATATGTTTATTTCTCACAAAATTAGCTTTTTTTAAATTTAAGTTCACAAATGCCAAACTGATGTTCATTTAGTGCCTCCCGAACCATATATCAAGAAAAGTTTTCATTTACCTTTAATAAGTATTCATTATTTCCAAAATATTGGTAATATCCCACTTGTTCCCACAGGTACCGACCCCTATCTCGCCATATCCCACCAAGCGAAACTAGGCAATTAGGTATGCGGTTGTGGTTGGAAATTAATATGCATATCCTCTATTGTGATGTACCTACATCAGTGATGTAGTGCATCAATATTTAGACAAAATCAAATGTGCGCAAGGTATGTTTGATTGTACATGACATGGAATAAGTAGGATGAACATAAATGAACACGGCACACCAGGTCGGTGTTGAAATCTGGATAAACCACACTAAATAACCATCTAGTATTGGTTACTTAATCTCAAAAAAAAAAAAAAAAGACCAAGTGTTCTTTTAAAAGGGAACTAGACTTGACTGGTATAAAAGGGGATAAATCAGTTAGGAAATTTTGTATACAATTTGTACCCGCGGTCCTGTCCAAATACCTGAAACCTTAGATGAGGCATAGCGAAGGACAACAACTAAAAATACTTTATTGAACAAAGTAATCGAACATGTGTGCGGGATCGCATGTGTATGTTCTGTGCTTGGTCAAACAAACATGGATACCATACACAGCTTTTCATGTTGTGATTGGCTGAAATTACCATAAATCTGAGAAAGATGTGTGTAAAAAACGATGTATTTTTATCAAGAATATATGGAAAATATATGGGATGGAGTACCAAAATTTGTGAATGGGCGGAAGTGGAGTTTTTGGCACTTGACAAATAAATATTAAACTGTAAGTAATATCATTGAGTACAGAGGTCCTGGTCCTTCAAACTAAAATGCCAGTCTGGCAAAAAAAAACCCATACTGAATGAATGACCATGTATTATTGGTCACTTATCTCAACAAAACATACTGAATGACTAAGTAGTGCATGTAAGTTGATTGCTTAGTCTCAGCAAACCACACTGAATGAGTATCCGTAAAACCCTCTGATGGGATTTTGCTTCTATATAGTACTGCTTGCTTGGTGTCATACTGAGCGCAAAGTGTGTAGATTTGTCCGAGAAATCTGTTAGGCATTTCGAAAGAAATCCGTGTGATTGGTGTTCAAGAATATTCCTTTAACATTGCAAGTCACAAAGAAAAGGTTTGATCAGTTCATCCAAATGCTCCTTGACCTTTGAGGTCGAAGTTCAAAATGAGTCACCATCCACAATTGCATGATAGAGATCTTAAGCAGCATCTGTCAGGTGATGAGGACAGGGCATTTACCAGTGCTATGTACTTATTAACCTCACGTCTGCTCTTGATGGTGGTCTGGTCCTCTTTGTGGTGTGACCTTTGACATCTCATGCCTTTGACGGTTTGTCTTTGGCAATACCCATTGCTTTGGGAGACCACCCCTAGGACAGGTCTAAAAGTGGTCACATTAAGCAGGTGTCCTTGCAGAGCAGGTCAAATAACATGCAACAGATAGCACGGGGGGGACCTGGTAAATATGGTCTTAGAAGGCAGGTGGTCTCTCAATGGAGTGATCTCTCATATGAGGGACTACTACAGTTCCACACTAGCCTTCTGTTCAGTTAACTGTCTCAGTGCCAATCACGTTTAAAGTCGATGTACTCAAGTCAAACTAGTCTGAATTACCATTAGGATCTCAGATTCATATTCTGTGTAAAAAGATCTTTTATTCAAGTACCAGCATGCGTATAGTTCCAGAAAAAATATCCCAAATGAACAGTTTTTCTCAGCACTCATTGTGCCCAATGCGTGCCAAGAAAAGCTGTTGACTGAGTCCAAAATTTGCCACATATAGAGTTAATATTTCTGCACCCAGTCGGATGGCTGCAAGTGTGTATCTTTGTCCTTATCAAACAACGGATATGTCGCATGTATTTTGGATTTAATTTGTTGAGGGCATAAAGATGTACCCAAAGTTGAGGTCATTGCTTTTCACTCTTTTTGTTTGAATTTTCATTGCCAAGGGGGTTTACCAGTCCGTTCACTTCCCAGCCCTTTTGATCTTTCCTTCAGATGGCATAAAATCAATCTGCGTGTACATTTATGATGAAGAAGAAACTACAGGGTTTGTTTTTAAGTTGCAAGCCCAAGGGACAGTATTTTAACTCATTCCATAATATGGTCATAGGCCTTGGTCAGTGGTTCTGGCACTGCCTGGCAAGTCATGTTGCAGCTGCCCTTGCAGCAGCTGTAGCATGACTTACCAGGCAGTGCCAGAATCACTGACTTAAGACTATAGACATGTTGGTAATTGAACGAAAGCTCTTTTCATGAAGAATTTAAATATGCAATTGTCGTCTTAAATCTGGGTAATTATATGGAAAAAATCAGGGACTGGTATGGAATGAGTTAAGACAATCTTTGCTGTCAGCAAAAAGTAGTTTCATATTGCAGGGGGTCTTTAACTACATTTACAGGTAAATTCATTAGAGGAGTATAACAGAATGACACAAAAGGTAGTCTTAAAAAGATATGCAGTCTCTCATGAGAGGTGGTTTTTAGAGCAGGAACTATTTTACGTTTGTATTACTTTTTTTTTTTTTTAAAATATGAGATTCTGACCCCCCAATCCCTCTCCCAGGGGAAAAAGTCACAGGATTTTCATCTATTGGTCTAAAAAAAAAAGCGTAAAAAATGGCCTTTGATTCTATGGAGAGAGGAGTGGGCAGGTGGTTGTCAAAATGTTGCCTGGACAGGAAATATCTGGTTGTTCCTGTAAATTCAATGACACGGAGTGATGTTAAACAGCAGATTCTATCTGTGCCCTTTTGTTATGGCATTTATCTACAAGATCATTCTTACCTGTCCTGCGGACACAGATATCATAATGGCTCATTACACGGGTGGCTGTTCAAGGTTGTCCCTTCATACTGGATGCCTTGGAGCTGGACTTGGAGAAGGACACATGTCCTATGTTTTGTGCTGTATAATGGTATTTTTATGAGGATATGCACTGTCAAAGGCATCAGTCTTTATTTCGCTTGGGCAGTCATAAGTCAAAAAAATTTTATGATGCGCTGTTAACACCCATTGGCCTAAAACCTCTGGACAAAATGTGAGATTTCAGTCCATGGTGAAAGTGCACATGTTATACATGTGCCTTGAAGGTGGCTGTTCTTCAACTGGACTTGAAAATGAAAGGTTCCAAATAACTACAGAATAGGTGATATGACACTCACACTGTATAACATTGGCAAACTATTGAAGATAACTAAATCCACATAACATATATGTTTATTTCATTTTTAGAATCACTTTTGGAAATTGACATTGTGAAATGCTTTCAATTCCTGCCAGTTCAATAATTTGAACATTTGGCTCATAATTATGATGACTCCTTATTTTGTTGCAAAATTTCTTAATGACTAATCGTTAACAAATATGTTGGTGCTGAAATATGGAGACATGATACATGTCTGATTGGATATCGGAAAGAGCTGAACAAAATTCTATCAGAGAATACACTGCATTTTAAGCAGTGCAGCTATGACCATTCAAAATGTACTAAGCATAGAGATTTATATTCCTGACATGGCCACCCCACAGTGCCCAAGGGGGCAGGGGGGTATTTTGTATTGTGTGTTAACATCCATTGTTAGTCACTGTTAAATGGGACTGAACTTGCTTCTGTATTATCAGCCTGTTTAACCCTATGCTGGTGTTGTCACCCTGTTTAACCCTGTGCTGGTGTTGTCAGCCTGTTTAACCCTATGTTGGTGTTGTCAGCCTGTTTAACCCTATGCTGGTGTTGTCAGCCTGTTTAACCCTGTGCTGGTGTTGTCAGCCTGTTTAACCCTATGCTGGTGTTATCAGCATGTTTAACCCTATGCTGAGGTTATCAGCCTGTTTAGCCCTATGCTAGTGTTATCAGCCAATTTAACCCTATGCTGGTCAGAATAAGACTTAGTCAATAGATTTCCTCGGCATGGGTTGAGCAGAATGTACGTAATCCACACTGAGGAAGACTATTGACCTGGGTCATATCAATGTGTTAGGTCCTTTCTACAGTTTTCAGCAAAAATGGTAATTAGGACACATTACAACACCATAGTTCACTTAAGCTTTAGGTGCCTTGTCAGAGCTCCCAAAAATTACCATGGGTCCAGTGCTGATCCATGCTGCTGCAATGACTGTCCTAGGTGCCCTGTGGTGTGTCACAGCACCCCTAGTGGCAGTAATGCATATCAGCGAGCATGCACAATCAGTTTCCTGCTCTGTCGCCCATCGTTGATGGACGTGTTTTGTTGGAAGCTCCTTCACTTTTCTTACCTTTTAGTACATTTGTGGCTTCTCTTGTGCTTCGTGAGGTAGTTGATAAATTTCCTGGGAGACTTGATCCTACCTCAGATTTAGTTTGTCCGAGGAGGTTGATGTTGTTGAGATCCATGGATATGGATGTGGAGTTGGACATCCTTTGGGACGCCAACCATGGCCTATTGGGATGACCATCCTGCATGTGAAGGAGCAGTGTTTTTTGCACTGAGGAGAGTCTATTCGAAACTAAGTAACCGTTTTAAAGCAGACAACAAATAACAATCATCTGGGCACTTTTTGGTAATTTTTGAGAGGGAAATGGTGATTTGGCCTAGATCTTGGTCATACTGATAGTGAAAAATTAATATCATGTAACATGCCATTTGAGGTTGAAATGTTGTGTGATCTATAGGTTTACCCTTTTCTCTCCCTCCACTCTCCACCACTCCCACCTGAACCCACACAGTCTCTGCCCATTATGCAGGTACTTGTCATTTTAACCCATGTCTTGGTTTAAAAAGGGTGTCAGTAACCTTTTTTCATGAAGTTAATCACCAGGTTTTGCTGCCAAAGACCTCTGTTCCTAAAAATAGTTGACCTAAGTTATAGGTGCATCTAGATCCTGCGTGGACATTTTATCCAAAGACTAGACTCTCACCCTCCATTTTTTTTTCATTAATGAAATAATGCAAATACACTGAACAGAAGATGGTTTAAAAGGGAAAAAAGTAACCATGAGTAAGATAAGAGTGAATTGTATTTCAAGCTGGACATGCTAACAAAGGGTAGTATGCCTTAAGTATCTGACTGTATCAATGGCTGACTCCTGCGGTTTAACCAGATTGAAACGTCACCTAAGTGGGCTTCTGAGAACCTCCAGACTCAAACTAACAAAACTTTCCGCAAATGAAATTGCCTTTTAATGACTAATTTAAGATTTAAAGGAAAGCAAAATAGCTTCTGGTAAGGCTCACTTGAACTTAATGGTCTGTAATGGTAATCTTTTGAACCTGATCTTATTGAACAGCACAGTTCCCGAGGTTTTTTTATTTTTAGGAAGAGCATGGACACTCTATGTGTTAACAATGAGGGTATTGTTGCACATTATTTTGCTTAATTCGGATAGTGATTGGCCCAGCTGGAGACATGTTTATCTTTATTGCATGTGGAGTATGTCTTTTAAAAGAAACCAGCAGCTGTTCTGTCTGATCTGAAGCCATAGAATAAATGGAAGCAGCATACCTTAAGGCTGTGTTCAACTACAAATTCACTCCATCTTTTGCAGCTTTCAACCCTCAACACACATTCTAGCTTGAAACCACAGTGATTTCCTGTATAGCACTTGATTAAAAAGGAAGCAGACAACGTTTATGACCTTTTAGTTCTTTCCAGCTCAAATCTCCTGAAAAGTGTCCAGCTATAAATTTTCGTCTGCCTCAATCTTCACATAAAATTCTTGTCAGCATGAATCGTTTTCGCTGAGAGTTGTAGATGATACCTATAATGATAGCATGCCTAAGTCAACAGCTTTCCTTGGCATGGGTTGGGCATAGCACACCCAACACACACCAAGAAAGCTGTTGACTCATCTTATGTTAATCAGAAAGGGTTAAAAGATGAGACAACTGCTGATAATTTTTAAGGGTAAAAAGTAGAACGCTGGTATTACATCCCCTAGAATTAAGTTTTCATTTGTCACTATGGTCATATCCTGTTGTGGCATATTTTTTCACAAATATAAGTAGACTAGGCAAGAGCCTGACAGCAAAGAGCCTTGCCCGATACAAATGGATTGTGCTTCTTGTGAATTTATGTTCAATTTATTGATAATTCGGACCGGTTTGGCCCTCTTGGGATGAGCTGCTCAGCGAGTGAACTAATGGTTGCTTGTCATGGCTCTATATACTCCAAGGTTAAAAAAGAAATACATTTTTTTCACAAACTTTGAAATCCTGGGGTGTGGTAGGTTGACAGAGGTGTGTTAGATGGGGCCTTGGCATGGAACGACAAACACTCATTACTCTCCACTCACTGTGTTTGTTGATATCAACTGATTCTCTCGATATTAACGGATTTTCTCTATTATCTACAAAACATACAACAAGGTGGTCTTTAATATAGGCAACAGAAGTCAGTGAATATTTTTTTTTTTTGATTTCGTCTCTAATTGAGCCGGTCTCAAACACAGAATCCTTCGCTTTGTAAGAAAATCTGTTTCACAGGCTTTACCTGAAAAGACTACATTAATACATTCACACCACAAAAAACTGCTGAATGCTTTTCCAATATTACCTGAATGTGTCATGCACACTTTGCAGGCTTTCTCAAGTAATAAAACAAAATTATAATTTTTTTCTCAAGGGGAAGAAATTCTGTGGATAGAAGTAGATTTATCCCAGAATGTATTTTGGAGTGCCCACATTGGTATCAATCATGTGCATGATGGCTTCAGCATGCTTAAAGGTTGTACTAGTCATACTCTGAGCATTTCAAAGGCCAAGCAAGTGTCAATAACATCTTTGCTCTATCCCTTGTATCTGCTTGTGCTAGCTAATCTGATAAGGACAGTCAGTCCCCCCCCCCTCCCTTTTTTTTTTTTTTTTAGCTAATGTGTTAAGGGAAGTCAGATTCCCAGCTGGGGGCCCCTTGGTGGCTGTAACCCATCTGTTGTACAATCAATACATTTTTCAGTCAGATTATGGTCATTATACTATGTACCTCAGTAGTTTAACTGTTTATCAATGATATGAGGGCCCATAGGGAATAAAGTACTGCATATAAATGACACATTTCTGATTGCAAATTTTAAAGGGAAGTTGCCAGCTTGTGAATTTTGCCCAAATATTAATCATTCATTTGAAATTTAATCGAGATTTAATGGAAGGTTCACAAGTTTGTCAATATTATTTAAATTTGAGTGTAAGTTTCAAAAAGAAAGAAAAAATCTGAGACCTTGTCTGAATGTGGCATCAACTTCTTCACAGTGGAAGTCTGTGACGTGGTAAAGCGGATCATATTGCATGATTTAGGTACCCTGGACCTGAACTTATCATATGACCTTCTTGAAATTTGACTAGTATCAGTTTTTTTTTCTGCATATTCATGAACTACCAGGGTCAGTCAATTTTAGATTCCATGTCAGGAATTATATTGCCTGTTTTTCAGACTCTTGTTCATAGAAAATATTTTCAGGCTCTTTCTTTATTCAAATTGAGAGCAAATATCACAAAAACAAAACCTGTCAGAAAGAGGTCACTTGTTCAGAAAGAGTTATGGGTGAATGCCCATTATTAGTCTGTGATGGTTCAGAGAGGAGCAGTGGACACGGGAGTGACCGTTGGTGTGATATTGACTCTATCTGATGGGACCAGGGTCCCCCAGGCTATGACCTTCCCAGCAGGCTGGGTGGTCAAGCTGATATGCTCTTTAACCCTGTCCTGCCTGAAACACCTGAGCGAGCCCAGATGTAAACTGTTGTCTGCTTCAACGTTTTTACTGAAGTCCCATGTTAATAGAAAACATTGCTGAGAACTGTAGATAAAGACATGATGATGGCATGTCTCAGGTTTGTAACTTTCCTTGGCAATCTTATTCTGATCAAGAAAGGGTTAACTTCTTCAAAACCCATTCCTAAATTTTCTATGTATTCGCTATCTTACAAGACAAATACTATATTGTATCTTTCAAGCATCAAGGACACTTAAAGATTCACAAATAGCAAGCTTTGATCCTTATTTGTCCTTATTTTGTATGTTGTGCACAGCATATCCTTAAAATGATGGTAAAAATATTAAAGTAGAACTGTTCTGGTCTTGTTAATGGCAGAAGATATTCAGATTGCAAAGGGAGCTTCCATTCAAGTACCAACATGCATGGTCTGAAGTTAGTGATTTTCGTATTGCCTGGCAAGTCAGTAATTTTCCAGTTGCTGCAATGGCTACTTGATATTGACCTGCTGGGCAATGCAAAAAAAAAAAAAAAAAAAATACCACTGACCATGGCAGTAACCTATATGTACTGGGGACTGAAGAAATCTGTTGACTCATCACAAAATGGCAAATTTTTCGCCATAACCAAAAATAAGTAGTGAGCACTAGTGTGACATGGGATACTTTTACATATATTTTTAATGGGAAAACGTTGCATGGTGATAATATTGCCTCAGCAGTGACTCTTTCAGTGCCAATCATGTCATAAGTCGATCTACTTTAAGTCAAACAAGTCTGAATTATCATTAGGATTCCAGATTCGTATTCCTCGTAAAAAGACCTTTCATTCAAGTATCAGTATGCCTATAGTTCTCATAGAGAATACCCCAGGTCAACAGCTTTTCTTGACACACATTGGGCGCATTGCCCCCGATGTGGACCGAGAAAAATGTTGACTCCGTTCAAAATTTGGCACTGAAATAGTTAAGTCTCTCAGGGTTACCATATTGTAAATTGGTGTATTTTCATGTTTTTAAATTTCATGGTCTTTTCAACAGTTCAGAAGTATGTGATGTTTTAAATATTGGATTTTTCAACACCAAAACACACATACACATGCTTGCACATACACAACATTCCACAGAACACTTCTCATGTAATGAAGTGTATATGTGCAAAATTTTTGTGTTTTTATAGGGGAAATAGTAAACAAAATTAACACATTTTTTTAATTCACAAATTTTGATAAAACCACAAAGAAAACACCAAAATAAAAGTAAAGTGAAATTAAAGCAATTATGAAATGATATTACTGTTCCCAAAGCTCAAATCAATAAATTTATTCTATGATGTTATTATAGTTGTGAAAAAAATGGAATAAAATTGTTAACTCCGGTTTCTTCAGTGGGCTATGAGTTAAAAGCATTGACTGAGGTATGACTACACGGGTGGGTCAAACAAAAACACACAAGTACACATCACCTGGGAGGGCTGGTCCAGATGTTGAAATAAACCGGAATTGTTTTTGCCTTTGGGTTAATGAGCACACAAGAGGCTAAAGGTGTCAAATAATGAACACAATATTACAGTTACGAGGTCGGGCCTTTTGATGAACAAAGATGTGATTGACTTTGATGTGGGCTGAGGGTTGTAATAATCAAATAATCAACACCTGCCCCACACAACATGTCACACTAGAACAGTGCTGCAGGCATATTGCCTGGTATGGTTAACCCAGCAACCCAGCCTGCAATGGACCCTTCCTTGTGGACAGCATATAGAGGTTATTCACATATATATATATATATACACACACACACACACATATATATACATATACATGTATGTGCAAAATTGAAATAAAATCTGGGACCAAAGACTGCCCCATGAGGTTATGCAATTATGTTTTTTGCCGTAGGTGGAAATAAAGAAATTCCTGGGTACAGTGCAGTGCTTCATTGTCACAATGCTGCTGAGTCCATGGAGCAGACTGTGTTACAGCAAAACTGCCTCATGATGAGGGAATGTTTAACATAGAGGAAATATCTAAAAGGTGCTTTAGTGGCAGCTGAGGGACCCACCATGTTATATGCACCATGTAATGAGGAGACTTAAAGAGGGAGCAATGTAATCTGTCCAAGTGGTTTTTTAACATAGCCGGTCTCTCAAGACAGTAGACTGAACACTGTTAAGTGGGTAAATTTCCCAATGTGGAAGCCAATTTCTCTGCTTGTAATATGGCAACATCTAAAGTTTAAAAAAAATGAAAAAGGGTGTAAAAAGTAGTTAGGTTTTACGTATCTGTCAACTCTCCAGTGCCCAGTGGGAGCCTCCCATTTTGGTGACCTCAAAAGTGATGAAAATGACAGCATTTTGTGGCAAAAACTTCATTTTCTTGCACTTTTTTTTTTATAAAAGTCACCTGGTCACAGAGCTCTGGGGTTGACATCTCTCCAACATAACAATTTCAAAGTGTCAAGAATATGTTTGAAAGCCTAATGTTATGCAACCTGGTATGAAATTTATACTTTGGATTGTTAGAAAATAAATAAGTTACTGTTTTTATAGTGGGCTCTTACAAAGTAATTAAGCAACATTGTTCATAGTTTAATTACATCTAGATCTTATGGAGCAATGAATTCCTTTGTTTTCATAGCTCTATTTTTTGCATTTTATGATTAATTTTATCAGCAAATCTAAAGAAAAAATGTTGAGTTTTTCCCACAAAATAATTTTTGGTTCACATTTATCTCTAAAATGTATGATATAGTCTGATGTTCTGCTTCTTCAGTAATCGTTGGAGAAAATGGGTGTATCATGTAAGTTATTGACCCAATGACCTCTATTTTGAAAGGTGAGAGGCAGAATTTATCATGAGTAATTTACCTTAACAAGGGGCAGGAAAGTGTTTGAAGCCACAAGGGTTTAATTAGATTGTGGTTAATAGTGGTGAAGTTTGGAGAGGAGTTGGCTATGGGGCAGAGTAATGGTGTGGGAACCCCTAATTACCCCCCTACCCTCCCCCCTTACCAACTAAAGTATTGTCTGGTGCTTCATTGTCCCTGAACTGTAGTACATGTACTATCATCATTGGGGTGGTGCTACTCCGTGGGCCAAACCTCCATGGCCCCAGCCAGAAGATGTGAGCATAATTTCACTGAAAAAAAAGTTAATATTTAGGAAGTCCCAATTATTGGCTGAAAAATTCTCCTTTTGAATTAACCAACAGTAAATTGATAATTTCTCATTTTGTTCTGCATCTCAAAATAATCTTTGGAAATAAACATTCACAAGAGCCCAATCTAACCCTCGCACCCTTTGCCATGTTATCATTAAAGGTGTTCATGGTATTGGGCTGTTTCTAACGTTGTAACTGTATGCAGAATTCTTGTTTGTGGATGAAATTAAGATATAAGGAAATAAGAACAATTACATATTAGTAACAGTGCATACCCTTTCTATTTCTAAACATCAAGATTAACAGATTTCCTCGTATTAACAAATGTTTAGTACTGTACAGTGGCAATAGCAGGTTATTCAACAACATTTTGTAAACATATCCAAATTCGGTTGCATGGACTGGACAAATAAACCTGGCTAGTGATACATTTTAATATGATATGGGCACATTGCCCATGGTTGTGATGGTTGGAGTTTCACGACGTGATGTGCTGCAGGCAGTTTTTGTTGCTGTTCCCACTAAGAGACAACGAAAAAAAATCAAGATGCTTCAAAGGGCTGCACATATATGTAAGTGTTTGTTAAAACACTTGCACATATTGTTAAGCAAACCTACATGACCTTTGTGATTTGTCAAAAGCATGAAAAGCTTGATAAAAAATACAATAATGAAAGTGTAATTACACATAAAAAGGAAGCCTTCACAGTACTTTACAGCATTCAAAGTCTTTACCTAGCACTTACAGTGTTTATCAACATACGTCCTCTTGAAACAGACACGATCCCAAGGGCTGACATGACATGTGTAAATTGACAAGTCAAATGGCACCTTGAGCCCCATCTTTGCCATGTCAGCTGGGACAACATCAAAGGGACTCATGATTTACAACTTCTAGGTATCCAGAAACACTTGCCATTATAAATATTTGACGGGTGTTTTTTTGGCAGGACTGTTGTATTCTGAGGTTGTGTTGTCAGGAAGATGTGGGTCTTTATGCATGTGGCTTGTTGAGGTAATTGATTGGACTGCTGAGACCGGTGACGGGGGTATTGGGCAGTCACATTTTCTGTTTGATTGTGGCTTCTGCTTGAGCTCCAGGGAAGCACTTGATGAGTATGTAAGTCCAGTGGTGGTGACGTTTCTGATGACATTTAATTTTACTCTTATTTTGGCCTCCAACTGAACTGCATCCTTAGAAATTGCACCACCCTTGTTACTTGTGTTGTACAATAGCTGACTGGAAAATTTTTGAGATTTCTTGTTTATATCTGTAAAGTAAAGGAAGAGAGAGGACAGTTTTTACATATCGGTTCTTAAGGTAGCACTCTTATGGATGCACATCATGACAACAATTTCTGGCTTCAAAAGACTGACCACTCTGAAATTCTCCAAAGGTCCCTGTACACAAGTATTTTTCTAGGAGAGGGTTTGATCATATCATAGATACATGGATATTCTAAAGGATCTGTTTGGTGTAGTCCCTCTTTTGAGATGGTCTTTTGCTGTAGTCTGCTTTTTACACAATCCTGTTGACTAAGTGCCTCTATCATGCTTAATGAAAACAAAAAGGAAAAAAAAAGACAACAAAAATGAACCATTTAGCTTAATTATAATGGGAACAAGTTGCAAACTTGCATAGGGATGCATCAGGGTTGAACTAAAAATGCTAAAGGAATTCCAAGATTACATTTATGCTTTATGTACATATTCGTTATGGAGGGAGAATTCTTTGATTTTGTGGCCCAGTATAAGGGCAATGATGCATGCTCATATTTTCTTTTAGGTCCAATGCACAGAAGAATCAAAATGTCAGAAAAATCCTAACACAATTCTGCTACAAGAGCAACTACAATGCAACCTATAGATTTATTCAAAGCTTTCTATCTCCCAATCTTGAAAACCATCTCCTGCTCATATTTATTGCCTTGAGAACATCCCCCATCTGTCTCAGTATGCATTCCAGCAGGCAGACAAACCGCAAAGCAAACTGGGAAAGTCAACATTCTGGACCCAAAACACAGCACTTGAACAATTGTAGGGAGAAATTAGGTGCAGGTGTGGCAGGCATAACACAACACTGCTCCTAGTTTTTATGGCAAGCCACACTTGTGATAGAAAACGTACCATGCGAGGTATGCAGACTTGGCATATTTCAGCAGGTCTGTGTGCATGTGTGTATATGTGTGTAGTGTGTGTTCTTTTAACACATGGATATTTCTCATATTTCAGTGCAGTGATTTTTGCCTGCTTGGGCACCAAGATGTCTGTTTACTTTGTACGGGATTTTGCACCTGGAGACTGACAGTAATTGAATTGTTCTGTCAAGCAGCAGGATCAGATCCAGGAATGGGGGGGGGGGGGTATGAGGGTAGATTAGGCAAGGTATATGTTTCAATTGGGACTTCAAGAGTCACACCACTAGCAGCTTTAGAAATGCATGTGTCAAATTTGGATTCTGATGCATTTTTGTGGGTCCACTCTAATGGGGACTCCATGTGCCTTTGGCTTGTCCATCCATGTTTCAGTCCGTGAGTCCATCCATTCACCATTTGTTTGGGAACACAATATCTCAAGACTTGCTGATCACCTGAATCTCAAATTTAGTTTGTTTGTACTGTAATACCATTTCTTCACATGATTACATTTTTGTGACCTTGACCTCATTTTCAAGGTCACAGGAACCATGTATGTCCCCAGGTGAACCCATCAGTAATGCCTTGCATTGAGGTGCCTCTAATTGCATATAATTTTGGGAAATCTGCACATATGAATGTGCCATCCTTTTTACCTCAGCTGACTTGTCAGTCAGCTGAGGTTTTTTGAGGGTCTGTCGTCCGTCCGTCCGTCGTCCAAAATTCACATTTTCGACTTCTTCTCAAAAACCGTCAGCCAGATTTACTTCAAACTTGGTGGAGATGTGCCTTGGGTGGGTCTCTACCAAGTTTGTTCAAATGGTCACGGTCCAGTGATTTTTGGATTTTAAATGAATTTTTTTGTTCATTTTTGGGTAAATCTTAAAAAATCTTCTTCTCCGAAACCGCTCCCCCAATTGCTTTGATATCACACAGGAACACTCCCTGGGACGCCTAGTTCTTAATTTGTTCACCAGGTGGCGCTGCAATTTTTTTCTATTTTTTTATGAATTTTTGTGTGTTATAGCTATTTTCGACTTCTTCTCCAGAACCGTCACTCAGATTAAGCTGAAACATGGTGGATATGTTCCTTATAGAAGGGTCAAACAAAGTTGTTCACTATGTGGGAATGCTGCAGATTCCTGATTTTTAACGATTTTTTCAATTCTGGTACTTGTCGGTCAATGCAGCTTTCCTATTGATTACTATGGAAGTCAATGGGCATTCTAATGCTAATTCACATTTTCGACTTCTTCAAAAAAACCGTCATCCAGATTTACTTCAAACTTGGTGGCAATGTACCTTGGGTGGGTGTCTACCAGGTTTGTTGCAATGGTCATGTTCCAATGAATTTGGATTTTTTTATGATTTTTTTTCCAAAAATCTCTACAAAAGTTTTAATAGGAAAGTTTATCATGGGAATTTCTTGTAATGGTCATAACTTTAATAATATTGACCAGATTTACTTCAAACTTGGTGGGGGTGTGCCTTTGGTGGATCTCTACCAAGTGTGTTCAAGTGGTCACGCTCTATTGATTTTTGGATTTTTTATGAATTTTTTTTGTTTTTTTTTTGGGGGGGGGAACCTTAAAAATTCTTCTCCTCTGAAACCGCTCACCCAATTGCTTTGATATCGTACATAGACACTCCCGGGGACACATAGTTCCCAATTTGTTCACCAGGTGGCACTGCAGTTTTTTAATGAATTTTTTGTATGGTTTTTGCGATTTTTCTCTTGTTCTCAGATTAAGCTGAAATGTAATGGATATGTTGTTGTGGAAGGGTCAAACAGTTGTTTAATAGGTGGCACTGCTTTGGATTTCTGATTTTTAAGGATTTTCAATTCGGGTACTTACTGTTCAATGCAGCTTTCCTATTGATTACTATGTAAGCCAATGGGCATTCTAATGCTAATTCACAGGACAACTGACACGAAATTTACTGTTTACTTGATAACTTGAGATGTGTTTTGAGTTAGCTACATGTTAATTATTCTGTATGAAGGTCATGCTGAGACAGTACATGAATGACCTTGACGTCGTTTGTGGGGTCACAGTGCAACATACATGAATTTTACTCTTCATTATAACTTGAGAACTACTTGAACTTTGATGTTGCACATGTAAGTGTTCTTCTATAAAGGTCAGACTTACTCAGAACATGGTGTCCTTGATCGTTTCCCAAGTTCATAGAGCTGCAAGTGTGATGAATGTCGAGATCAGCTGAGGCACGGGCTGTTCACACAGCCCTCTTGTTTTCCATTTTATGAAAATTGAAAAATGTGTGTCCTAAACTTTGTAAATACTGTGGAACCTTATGTTGCAACTTCCTGTATAATGCAAAGAACTTTGGCTTATCTGTTTATTATTATCTGTGTATAGTAAGATATGTTGACATAAAGCATGCTGTCCAGATAGGCCTCATTTACAGTTCTGATTCAAGCTGTTTTCTAGTAGTTAGTGGTATATTTAGCCAGTAACATTAAAGCAGCCAGTGTTTAACATCCAGACTATTTATCCCTTTCCCACTTAAATCATCCAGAAGCAACCAGATATACATTCTCATCTGCCTTAAAACATTTTTTGTTAGAAAACATTTTTGCTGATATTTGTATTCAAGACCATTCATAACAGCATACCCGAAGTCCAAAGCTTTCTTTTGGCATGGGTTGGGAACATTTGACTCGGTCGACCAGGAGTGATTTAAGGATGAAAGGCCAGAGTTAGTATTTATTTAGAATTAGTTACCTAGTTTTAACTACAAAATGTTTTTTTTTAATGATTTTTTTTTTTCAATACAGTGTTGTTCAACTGGCTTTCATGGGAGGAGCCAAAGTGGCGGCCTGTGGTTGCCTGCTCAACAGGTTAAACTTTTGACCCCAAGAATGCAGCTGGAATTCACAGTTTGTTAAACAGGCAGCACAAGAAAGAGGGGAAGTCATTAAGAATTTGGCCTTGTGGGCATTCAAAACAACATAGCTTCCTCCAGATTAGCCTTGGTTTTGCTAATCACAGCTAATTATCACAGTGGTTGAACTCCTGAAATCAAGCTCATGGACAGGTGTCACTGTAGGGAAAATAGTCATGCCAGGAGGTGGAAGGGCAGTTATTTTGCATGGATTCTTCATTTTAAGAATGTTGAGCAGGGGGGAGAAAGGTTATTTTGGATGAACTCTTTGTTCTCGAAGAGTTATCACTTCCATTCATGATGATCATGAAATGAGAAAATGCAGTTGCTGATTTTCAGCATGATAAAGGTACATAACTAATGGCAAAATAGCTAAAATCTTTATCTTCAAAAATTTTTTACTGGATAAAGCCTGAATGTTAGTTTTAGTGTCAGTGAACATAACAGACTTGAAGTGGCAGTGACTCTAATAGTAATGCCCCTGGGCGCCTTCCTGGGAGGCTGGGGAGTCAAATGAGGCACCTATGGGGCTGAAGTGGTGGGTTGGGCCTCAATGGGTGGTAGGGCATTGTAACCCAGACAACAAGGTGTCCCACAATTATAACCTATTAAGACAGTTTAATGGGGCAGAACTACGGCTACTATAGTGACCCTTTTTCAAATGTCGCCCCCCATGAACATTAAGTACCCTATTTGGACTGACTCATAAAACCCATAATACGATGTGATGGACTTGGAACTGTGTAGCCATATGCTAAAATATAGTCATGTGACTTGTGGCCCTGGGGGTAAGGTGGGGTGGGGTGGGGCTGGGAAGGTTTGATCATTCTTGCAGCTTCCTGTAATTCTCCCGCTTATGCATCCCACAAAATGATTACGTGAAATGGTTTTGCAGCTAAAAAAATTACTGGAAAGTGAAATTTTTACTACAGAATTACATAAAGTACACAACGTACATCATGAATAAACCAAAGTCTGTTACTGTAAATGATAGACAATTTGCAAGTATCAAAGAGCAGTAGTCGTAAAATCCTGAAATATGATAATCCAGCCAGCCAGAGAACACCCCCAGGTTAGGTCCAAAAAGTGGTCTCATACAGAGGGTGGTCTCAATAGAAATACAATAACACAGGAAGTATGCATAGTGGTGACCTGGTGAATGCAGTCTCTTAAAAGAGCGAGTGACTGTCTGGGTGTTTCACAGCATAATCTCTGTGAATTACAAGCATTATTGTTAGAGACCACCTGTTTTTTAAGACCATATTCATGCAGAAGAAGGGGTGGTCTTACTGGAGAGGTTTCCCCTGTAAACAGTTGTTTATGCTATTGTACTTCTGTGACCTTCAAACAGCTTACTTAGACTTGTACATTTGACCATTGGCTTATAAATTGTTGAAATGGTTTGTGAATTTTATTAGCAGAGAAAGTACACATACATGTATGAAATGTGTGTCGGCTTGCGTGCTGTGCTTATTGAGGTATTTTACTTGAGTTGGTCCAAATGAGCGAACTCTCATTCAGCTGACTGAAAAAGAAGACATTTAAGTCAACAGGTGTTGCAACCCCATTGTCGGCAATGTTGACATGAAGGTCGTGGCGTATTCTCTTTCAGGTTTACTCAAACAGCTATTACACAAAAAAGTGCAACATTTATTTCTCTGCAATTGTATGTGATCACAATAGGACAGTTCTGGTTTGGTGCCCTCTTTTTTTTCTGTCGCTGATTCCACAGTTCACAGAGTATAATATATGGCAAAACTGCACGTTATTTGACAGGGAGCATGTACAATTTTTGACAGAAATTTTCGGAAAGAGTTATTGTAGGGCTGCAGATCCCCAAAGAGCCCTGCGGGGAAGAAATGTTATACAAAGGTATGTCCTCTAAAGACGGCAACTGTTGTGAAAGACCAGTGTTTCCGTTAGGAATGTTTCCAGGGACTCACATTAAGGGAAATTCAGGGGCAATGACCAGATTTTCACCAATTTTACATTTAAATAAACAAGCCTTGTGACCCTTTAGGATTTTGTCAGAGGGTATTTCAGGTTTTGAAAGGGTAATATACCCCCATTTGGGGGTTAACGGAAACACTGAAGACTGAACATTTTTTAAGGCCACTCTGTCATGATACTGGAATCTGTCAGATTTGCTAGTATATTGAGACCACCAGCAATATCAGACCATGTTTTTACAGGGTCTTAGGGTGGTCTTAAATAGCAAACTACTACTGCATATGATGTGAATTGAATACATGTACACTGTACATTTGGACAGAGAGTGGAAAATCTGCTTAATTGATGACTTTTTCTGAGCCAGCCAACTTTTATGAAGGGGCCAGCCAAAAATTTCAATAGTTTCACATTAGTACACAGAGTACACTTTTGGGGGAAGAGGAGGGGGCTGAGGACCAGTGTAGTTTTTTTTAAATACATGAAAGTGTTGATTGTTTTGCTTACCAATTAATGTTTCAAACTTAAATATTTTAATGAGCAGTAATATTTGCACAAGAAGCTTAATAACATTTGATGCACAGGTTTTAGGGTCTGACATGTGGCCAATGAATAGAGCTTTCGTTTTCAAGTAACAATTTCAAGGGGGGGGGGGTGTTGTATGAAATACATGTAGTACTCTGTGCTAATGTGAAAATGTTGATAATTTTGGCTGGCCCCTAACCAACTGGTCTGAGGTGTGTAACATTACCTGGATGTTTCTGCATGCCATTTTTTTAGCTCTACTGACCACAGGTTGCAGAGCTTATACGATCACTCATGTCTGTCTATCCATCCGTCATTTCACCTGTCCAGCCATCTGTCCATCTGCAAACTTCTTGCTTGTGAGTGCGATACTGTCCATAGTTTTCAAGATAACCCTCTGTAACTTTCACTACATGTACTTATCAAGTGTATGAAAATCTAGGTGGAGCTCAATATTGGTGGTATCCCAGTTGAAGGTCAAGGTCCAGGGGCGTTGGAATGTAGGGGTCATCTTGTGAATGCTCTGCACCCCACAGTGTTTCGGTTAAGCCCATATAACTTTTAGAACTTACAAAGTGTATGGAAATTGATGCTGATGTCAATGTTGGTGGTGCCACCTATAGTATTATATAATATAGGGGTCAAAATGTAAAAATCTTGTGACCAATCCAGCATCCTTAATTTTTATGGATCTCCATGGAATTTAGTGGGATTGTAGAAAAGGTCAAAATCTCAGTTGCTTACAGTATTAGAGGTGCCACCTGTACTTTCATGGGAATTATGAGTTAAAATATCTTGAAAGATACAAAATTACATATCTCAAAAAATAATTGAATTAGACATGCCAAATTTATAGGATGTATAGATCATGCCTAATGCTGATATGTTATCAGTGACCTTGACCTATTTTGTTTGGTCACCAGACCTGCTAAGTTGGAAGAGGTGATTTTGTAATAGCAGGGTGTAGCTTGGACATCAGTGGCAAAGAGAACCAAGCCTCCAGATCAAAAATGCACTGAGTACATTGTATGTAAAAGTCAACTTGGTGACCTACTTTTTAGGTCACCTTGACCCAATGATTGTGTGACCATGACCTATTGGTCAAGGTCATTAATCACTTAAAAGGACATTTAATTCAATATCTTGATAATGAATGAGGTAAATGATGCCAAATGTACCACAAATGTGTTTCATGTGGAAGCTTGATCTTGCATGATAAGATGACCTTAATCGTCAAGGTTATGGAGGGAATACATTTCACGATATGATTTTTTTTTGGTGATAATGGTCAGCAGAGCATTAGGCCCATGGGCCTCTTGTTCCATTGTAAATTACCAGCATGATTTCAATGTTCTTGTATGCTTCCTCTTATACAGATTAATATGCCATCAATCAACCACTTTCCTCATCAGGAAAGGGAGGGGGGGGGGGGCTACTTTATACATATATACAAGCAGTTGGGTTGGGCACAGATTTTTACCAAAGGGGAGGGGTAACAAGACCTCAAGTATGGATGATGAATGAAAGTTTTTGGGTCTGGAGCATTTTTGTGGAGGTCAGTGTATCCTCCTGTAAACCAGTTCGTACTTGGTAATTTTGTGTAATGTCATGCATTTTTGTGTCCAACAAAATAGGTGCAGGTGAAGTGAGGCCTAAGAGGTGTTTTTGTTGTCATTTCATGCGCAAGCGTGTAATCACTGAAATAGACTACTGCAACATAACCACAGAACCATGTGTAACTTGTCCCAACCATGATCAAATTAGTATGTGTATGACTTGAAAGCTACACTCAAGAGTGGTCTTGATGCTTTTTTTAATGGAAACAGTGGGGAAAATGATGAGCTGTGGCTGTGAAAGGGTTGCGGAGATGTATAAAAGTGCACCTTATCTCAGGTCAAAACAGTTAACACAGAAAATGAAGGAATGTAAATTAACTGTTTTCAGGATCATACAGAGGACCGGGGTTTTGTCTGCGTTTCCTTGGTCACGGAGTACAGACAGATAGTACTGTGGTAAATTTACATCTACAGTCACGTTTCATTTGTAAAACCATCAATAATCATAATACGAGCAGAAATGAGTTTCCCAGCCATTGCTGATCTGTTCTTTACCAGCGGACTGCGCCTCAAAGGGTCAGAATGATATGAAAGATGAAAGGGATATGTCAGGATAAAAGTAAGGAGGAAAACGTGCACTTCCTTTAACCTTTACATTTCTCTGTAAAATATCATGGGAAATTTTCTCTCTCTGTCTCTCTAATTTGTTCACCAACAAATGGGTATATTGAATGTTTCACCAGGGAATCAGACAAAAAAATTTGATGAAATATTTTATCAAAATTTTTACTCTGTAAAAATCAATTTAGGAAAGTGTCAGCACACAGCCTTACAAAAATGAATGAATGAAAGTATCAATGAACAATGAAAATAGAAAAGTAGCTCCCCCTGGTGGGAAAGGGTTAAAGATTAAGGAAGTCTGCATTGGTATGTATTTCCAGCACTCCTGTACTTCTGATATAAGGGTCCAGGAATGATTTGGGTTCCCTGATGGTCTGACATTGCTCTCCACATAAACGCCAGTCCCCTTTCTGACTAAGTTTTCTACCGGTGGCCACAAAGTTACTGAACGCACATGACTACACGTGGGTTTTGCTTCCTGTAGATGTTCAGAAAACCATGCCTGCTGCCGTCAGATCATGAATGAAGCTTTAAATGTTTGCAGGTTCAATCCAGCATGACATGTGTGATGACATTGAATACAGATGTCTTGTGTCACTTCTGGCCTGCTGTTGCAGATGGTTAAAATCAACATTTTTCTCAACTTGCCAGAAGCATCCAGCAGATTTACTAATTTCCTCTTAGCCTTCTGCATAGATCTTTGCTAAAGAAATTGGCAACGGTTGTTCTGAGAAACAGTTCTGATAAATTGCATCCATAATGGACCAAAATTAAACCAAACAGATCTTGATTTCAATTCATTTGGCAAATTCAAAGCATTCAGCAGTTTCCCAGAACTGAGCCTTACTAAGGAGTCCTTGATTAAAATAATCCTGTCCCCTCTGGCAAGTTTGTGTGACCAAAACATAAAATTATTTTTTTAATGCCTATGTAAAGTATATCAGTTATCATTTTTGCAAAGAATTACTTCAAACAAAAAGTCTCTGTAGATGTAAATTAAAAATGTCAGCTGGGTGATAGTGTGAGCACTTAAAATATATTGGTTTTGATGTCATATGGTTAATGGCATTTATGGCAAAATGCAATTTTTCCACAGGAGCTGTGATGAGTTCAAGAATTGGAGATGGATTTTTTCAGATTTCTATAGCCAAGGCCAAAATTCAGATATCAATGATCAGAAGGTTGAACACATGAGGAGAGACCTCCTAGAAGTTGAAATCCGTGATAAAAAGGCTACACATACCATGAAAAAAAATCTTTGTTTTGATTCTTGGACATATCATGGCTTCGAAGTGATGAGGGATTGTTACAGAAATTATTTGCAGTTGAGTTGGCAAGATCGAAATGTAAATCAGAACCAGTTGGGCCAGATAATTGGACAGATGGCATTGTTATATTGTACATGTTAAAGTGGTATTACAAGCTAAAGATCACCGGACTGTTGTAATGCCTCTGCAAATATCTTTAGCCTTTTTTAAGCTGAGAGTTCCGTAATCGATTTTCTGCCCTCTCTAACTTGAATGAAAACTAGCCTTTTAGACAACTGTCTGGAATGCAAGGCCTTAAAAAGCTAAAAATATTGCCATGAATGGAACTTGAAGTAAAGTGGGAAATTGTGCATGGAATCGTCTGCTTATCCTTGCTGTGGTTAACTCTTAGTGGTTCCCAGGTAGGCCAAGGCCTTGGTCAGTAGTTTTGGCATTGAAAGGCAAAGAGCTTCACTTGCCAGGCAATTAAAAAACCACTGACTTTAGATGCGGCATACAGGTCCTTGAATGAAAACTCTTTTTATGAGGAATTTGAATACTGGAAATTCACTTAATTTTGCTGTATTTTGATTTTCACATGTTTGCTGATGGCACAAAACAGTGAAAATAGAAACATGATGAAAAAAAAACTGTTTTTAATGTACGTTTAGGTTTAGTGGCAACTTTGTTCAAAATAGTGAAATTGAAAGCTCAGTTAAATGCCTGAAATGTGAAAATAGTGAGAATGTATAAATGCAATAATTATTACATACAGTGTATCATTATTGTACAATTTCAGGTAAATATATTGGGAAAATAGTGGGCTACTATATGCATGCAATGGTCACAGGGCAGAGTCAGTGAGTTTGCACCATTTGGTCCCTTCTGCAATATTCATCTTTTTGCTGGGGTTTTTTTTTTTTTGTTTGTTTTTTTTTTGCTTTTTTGTTTTTGTTTTTTTCAATTGTGTCCACACATTCCTTGTCATTTGATGTGAGAATATTGTCTGCAGATGACAGTTTGAAAAAAAAAGCAAATAAAGTTGTCAGGAGTGAAAAGGGTTAAATGGAAATGTCCTGGACAAGAAGACATTGGTATGCAGTTTTACAGCCTAGTCTTTTGAGACCGTTGGGATAAGTAAGTGGGATTTAGTGGGCCATATGTCCCATGTATTTGTGATATATATATAAATACAGCCCGTTTATTGGGATCCAAAGACATGCTTGAACAGTTTGGTAATGAAGCAGAAAAAGGAATGCAGACAGATTTGTCCGAACTTCTCTACTTTAAATATTGACACTAGTGCTGGTGATACATATATATATTGTCAGCTTTTTTCAACTTACCATCTAAAGGAAATGATATCTTGCCATTAAAATATTTTGTGTGGTAACGAGTGTTGCGAGGGAAATAATTTTTTTCCATTATTGATACGTGTAACTTAGAAGAGTTGTTTCTCCTTGTGTTTGTTGTTCATTTGTGGCAGACTTTACCCTAAGATTATTTACCGTAAGAAAATTCCTCTCATTTGAATTATAACAACAACTCCAGACACAAGGTCCTTATAAACAGACTTTTCATTCAAATACCAGCATGGCTGGTGAAAATCAATAATTCCAGAGTTGGCACAGGTTAACCCTATTTATTGGTGTGTTTTGGAGACATGATGTGGAAAGTTTGCCTAGGAAAGCTGCTAACTCAGTCTACTGCCCAGCAAAGAAGGGGTTAAAGAGAAGCAATCACTAGGCACCAGTTTATCTTATGGGTACACACATGTACCGCCACCAATCTCTCGTGGACAAAGGAAGGATAGAAATTAGGATGTTCCAAAGAACCGCAATGTTTTCCTTTGTTATGTAGCCCTTTCAACCACTGATACTTTCTCCCACAATTCTTCAGAATGCTTTGCAAAGCAGATTTTTTTTTTTTTTTTTTTTTTTTCACACACCTGAGGTGTCCCATGTTCATTTAGTAGAATCTGGTTTGTCAACAATTGGGGTCAGGATATATTGTATGACTGATTCAGAGACTGAATTATAGGGTACTAGTATGGAGGCGTCGGGAGGCACAAAACCTTCATAGATGGAGAGTTACTGTCCTAGATTGCAGATTCAAAAATGAAGAACTTAACACATTGTGGGCTTCGGGTGTTATTTTCCTACAGATAATGTGCTACATTTTGTGTCTTAGGGGTGTTATTTTCCTAGGCGGCAGATTACTTGCTACATTGTGTCTGATTCATGTCATCTAGAATGAAATTCTATTAATGTAAATTGATGTAGGATTAGTTTTATAACCTTCCTTCCCCGTCTTTGTGTTTTGGGCTTGTCCACCTTCTGATTGTCTGACTGTCAATGGCATTATCATAGCATCCTTCTCTTTGGGAGTAAGAGGGTTGGATTGGTGAAAACTTTGTCTGGTGCCATTTATTTTGGGAATAGGGAGTTGGACGGGTGAAAACACAACCTGATACCATTTATTTTGCACAGAGCCCAATATAATACAATAGTCCCATCCAAAATTTGTCAGATAAAGCAGAAGGTCTCCTAATGTCCTAATGGAGGCCGAATAATATGGAGAAGGTAGAACCAGGGACCTTACACACATGATACAGTCTTTAAGGGGTAGGTGGTCTCTCATTGTAGCCTTAGTGATCTGTCAAAGGTGGGACTTTTGTACGTTTCAAATATTTAATTCTAGCGCTATATTTTATATAAAATCACTGTACAGTGTGTGTGTGGTATAATATTCTTTTGGTATAGTCAACATACAGTTTTGAAATAAATTTATCTGAAAATTGTATGTCATCTGGTGAATAGTCATATAGACAATACACTATCTAGGTAGGATTTCTGGAGATACCCAATTCACTCATGTGGGTTTAACTCAGTCAGTGCCAGCTCAGAGAAGGACTTGATCAAAGGCTCTTTCATAACTGGGCAAGCTTTGCAGCAGCTGTAGCATAACTTTACACGTAATGCAAAAACACATAAACTTTTGCCTGAGCATGTTAGCCAAATTAAATAAAATCATTTATCAGGAATCTGAATGTGCAAGATTTTTGCAGGGGAACCAACGTAAACATGCACTGACAAGTTGGGAACAGTTTGGAATGAGTTAAGACATTAGTGTATACCTTCTGCATAGCTGTCTGTTGAATAGTGACACAGAATCAGTTGAGTTTTCGTGAAGATTACTGTGGGTAATTCAAGCAGAAAGCAGCTGAATGTGAATTTTCCACCCCAGGATGCCAGAGAATCAGGTTTGAAGGCACTGAGACCAGCTTAAAAGAAAAAGAAATCCTTTTGTCAGAAACAAAATGGAGATTAAGTTGTGCATGATATCATCACAGTTTGTTGGATGTCGTTTGAGAGCTTTCATCTTTTCAAACATCAATAAAGAACTCAAAGTCGAACAAAGATTTCTTTTTTTTGCTTCTTCTTTTTTTTGTAACCAAAGATAAGATAAAATTTTCCCAGTGGAAGTAGTGGAGCACAGAAATTACATAAATGAATCCCAAGATGTCAGGGTTACAATATGTGGTTTATTTATCGTCATGTCTAAGATAAGTTGCTAGACTTTGACAATAAGTTGGGATTATAACTCAGTTAAATCAGTCGCCAGTTGAAGTAAGACAAAGTTTCAGACTGAGTGAGGTACATGAGTGGGTGCAACCCGAATCAAGGAAAGCTGTTGACTTTGGGCATGTCCTCTGTAATTCTCATTCAAATTGTTTTTTTATTGCTGCTGAAGTTAGTCAAGGACATTAAAACAGATGAAATTTTACCACTGGCCATGCAGTTTTGGCTGGTCTAAAGTGAAAAGGGTTAAAAAGTTGGCTTTGGTTCCATTTATTATGGTAAGAGAGGACAAACACATGAAAAGTACTTAGTTCCTGAAAAAATGACCAACTCTGTGATGAGACACCATTGTATTAAACAAAGATTCTATAGAGTGTTGTCTGTCTTCATCTGTAATAGAGCTGAGTGCTGGGTGTGTGTAAAACTGATACCCTGTGGTCAGTTATCAAAACAGTTCAATTTGGATCCATATCTTAGGGGGCTGGGTCATGGTGAACTTGCCTTAGATGTATGTAGGGGTCCCAGAGTTTTTTTGTCTCTTGAGTCAATACACACACAATCTAAAGTTAATTAAGTCGTGCTCCTCTGTGTCATTCTCACACCATTCTGTCCATGTTCAAAGGTCGGACTTGACCCGTGACAGGGCGGTCTTTACTGACCCCCCTGTCCTGGGAATCCCCAAACCTGACATAAGTCACGGCAGAGGTGTTTGGACTGTTGACGTTTGGGTGTTAGGAAGAAAGTGAGATATTGGCTAGAAATTCCGCACATGTATGTAGCTGTGTTATTATTGCTGTGATACATTTGCATGAGTACGAGATGTCAGTTGAGGTGAATCAGTGATCCAGTTCTTTGGGTTTTATTTAGAAGATAGTCTGTCGTGCACATGTACACATATATGGAAGCTGCCGTCAATTCAAGGGAATTAATGATACTGTTCTGTCACAAAACACTCTTTTTCTCAGATTGCTGCTGCCAAACCCTGTGATTACTGATACATTTCTGTTACAACAAAGATGTTTCTTTTGTCTTCTTTCCTTTCTCTTTCTTTCTTTCTTTCTTTCTTTCTTTCTTTCTTTCTTTCTTTCTTTCTTTCTTTCTTTCTTTCTTTCTTTCTTTCTTTTTTTGGGGGGGGTTAGACTGTTTGTTTAATGGGACTGTTTTTAAGGTTTATCTATACTACCATCTCAGCATTATTGATTGAATGAAATTAATTTTTTTAACTAAAATTTTCTTCCAGGCATGTAGCTGGAATGATGAGTTCAAATTCATGAAAAAAGTGTTCATTCTAATGTACTAGCAACTTAATGTGAATTAACTGGCAAGTCATGTTGCAGCATGACTTGCGAAGCATTAAAAAACCTGACCTTTAGGCCTTAACCACTTTAGTGTGGAATATTATAACTTATTATATGCTTTCAATTTATTTTCACTATTTATATCAAACAGATACCTTGTTTCTGCAAAGTTTGAAAATAATTGTTTTTGAAAGTGAAAAAAAGTAGAATAAATTGTCCGTGCACTTTTTTATTTGTGAGTGAAAGGGTGGAAGCTGTCTTAATCTTGGTCGCTGTGCATGTGTCATCCTAAAATGCTTCCTCCATAAACAGGGAGATAAACTTCCCCTTCCCTGGTTGACAAGTGCCAATTAGCCTCCAGAATCTAAGGTCCCAGGCTGAAGATGTGTTGGTAAGTGGGAGGAGGTGGAGATGGGGAGCTTTGGGATATGCACAGATATGAACAAAAATGATCCTGACAGTCTAAATGGCCTCTGAAAGCTCAGCTTGATCTAATTTGTGAAAGCTACTTGGTCCCACGCTGCCAATTTCAGACTTCCCATTTCATTCAATGCCAGTCTCTGGTGTTCCCTATAGTTAATTTACCTGGATTTATGATGACAAGACATGTTAAAATTCTTCATAAAAAGAGTTTTCATTCAAATACAATGTCCCCCCTCTTATAAGACCACACCAAGTGCACCAGAAATGTGGCATCATGAGAGGGTGGTCTCTCGGGGGAGGGAAGGAGTAAAATGAAAATAGCATACTTATTGCATGGAGAAGTGGCTGTTGTAGATGGGGGTGGCCTCTTGTTGTGGGCCTTAAAAGATGGGGACCACTGTACTACATATAGTCTGCAGTCTGTTTTTGTCTGCTTAGTGCAGTGGTCCTCGACTTGCAAGACCACCCAAGTGTACCAGAGATATGGTCTTTTGAGAGGGGTGGCCTCTGCTGAAGAGGAAAGTAAAATGAAAGTGCCATACTTGCTGTGAAGAAGAGTGGCTTTTGTGAGAAGTGGTCTCTGTAGAAGGGGTGGCCTCTCATCAGGTGAGCTTTATGAGAGGGGCACAACTGATGTCATGCAGTATTGGCAGAAAGAGCAGCTGTAACATGACTAGTTGCAAAACCATTGGTAAAAACATAACTCTTAAAGCACTGATTTAAGACTTGAGTCAACAGCTTTCCTCGGGACACTTTGCATGCATTGTGCACAAAGTGTCCCAAGGAAAGCTGTTGACTAAGACCACTTTTTGCTTTAGACCAGGCTTGCTGGTATTTGAATGAAAGGTATCTCCATGAGAGATTTGAATCTTTTAACCATTATATGTTTTACGGTAATGAGAAAACAACAATGGTTGTGATTAGCACTTTAAGGGTTAACCCTCTACCAGTATGGAATGAGTAAATTTGGCATCTCAGGGCAATCTGTCAAAAACTGAAATGTTACTGCAATACTGTCTTGTTTATACAAAGAATCACCATACAGCAGCTGTAGTGTAGATTCTACAAGGGGTGCATCAGGCTTCATATAACTGCAGAGAAAGCATTGAAAGAGGGAGAGCTGTTTATCTTTCAGAATCAGGTAGACTTAATCAGGTATGACACCTCTGGTCAGCATTTGGGTTACCATTGCAGAATGGTCTTAGCACAAACTGAAAAAGATTAACACTACTTCTTGAAAATGTTGTTTTAGTTGATAGTCCCATGTACAGCAGCAAAAATGCTGTCATCATTGTGATATTTATGAGCATAGTCTCTAGGTGTCTTATATATGTGTGCAAGGGTGTTGCATTCAGAATACTGAATATAATTGGTCTCAGTATGATAGTCACGAACACAGAGAATCTGAAAGAAAATTGACAATTATTTTACTTGCACCAAGTTATGTCAGTTTTTAACTCTTTCTGTCCCAAATCGGTAAAGGCCATTGGGTCATTTTTTGTTTACATTGCATGGAAAGTTGTGCATCAGCTGCCTTTGATGCAGATAAAGCATGACTTGTCAGGCATTGCAAAAACCACTGACTAGACAAGGCATAGTGGTACATGTTGAAGATAAAATCTTTTGTTCAGAAATTTGAATTTATGAAATTGTCATATACATGTATTTCCATTAAAATAACATGAAAAAAGAAGGTTAAGTCTTATGACAACATGAAAGCAAAGGCTGGCAGATGGGGTCTCAGATTCAACTCATGGACATTAATATATGCATGTACTGTGAAACCCGTCTTCAAAGACACCCCTAGGGATTGCAGAAATGTGGGCTTTCAGTCAAGTGGTTTTTCATAGGAGGTATGAACATGATGCAAAATACAGATCAGAGTATCCTAGAAAGATGGTCTCTTATGGAAGAGGTCTCTCAAGACAGACACGAGTATCATGTACATATGCAGTTAGTGAGGCACACAAAGCGTAAATATATATTTGCCAGTGGCCATTCTATTCTGCTCACACAGGTCATGCAAAAAGTCATTTCCCAGGTCAGCAAGAAGTAAGACCTGCTATGAATCAGAACTCTGTGGAGGAACCAATACGAGCTTGGGTCAGCTGGCAAGCCCAGGCAGAACCACCTTTCAGCAGCAGAAGTTTCTCCAGTGAGCAGACATGAGATGAACTGGGATACATGTAACTGCAGAGTTGTAGGTCAAGTTGAAGATGGAGAAAGATTCCTGTCAATTTATGGGGTTTGCTGAGCCAGATAGCGTGGACCAGAGCCAGACTTTTTATCGTGATGCTTGATTTGATGTTCTGCTACATGTTTTTTTTTTTTATCACATGGGAGTTGTAGCTCAGCTGACTTGCCAGTCAGCTGAGCTACGAATTTTTATGGATTTTTTTGTTCCCTGTTTGGCAAAATCTTAAAAAGTCATCTTCAGCAAGACTGCTCAGCCAATACTTAGAAATTGTATAGGGACACTTCAGTCCAGGAGGGTAGGACTTTCACAGTAATGGTGACCTTAACCTCATTCACAAGGTCTCAGGGGCCATTTTGGTGAATTTAACTCTGCAGCTGATAACTTTAAGCAAGACTTGGATGTTTTACCTGGTAATGGTCCTCTGTTAGGGACACACTAGACAGTAAATATGTGAAATCCCTAGGTCACAGAGCCACTAACATGAAACATTGCAAACTTGGGAACTATTTGAATGAGGCTAATGATACCAAATGTACCATAAATATGCATCACATCTGGTAGTTTGATATATGTATATGGATAGCCTTAATCTACTCTCTCAAGATCATGGAGGTGATGCATTTCAGGAAATAATATGGAGTCATGGTGACTCCAGTGGTAATGTTAATTGGTATAACACCATAGGTATCAAAAACACACTTAATTCATTATTGTGATAGTAAACAGAGATGTACCTACAAAATTGATGCTAAATAAGCACTAGGCCAGTGGTCAAATTTTGTTTTAAAAAATTGATGACCTTGGCCTATTTTTGAAGGTCTCTAAGCACTTAAGCAAAGGACACTAAATTCAGTATGTTGAGAATGAATGAGGCGTATGACACCAAATATGCCCCAAATGTGTTTTTGTATGTGGAAGTTTGATATTGCATAATGTGAATGACCTTGACCTACTTTTTCAATACTCAGATGCATTTTTGGCACAAATTATATAACCAATGTGTTTGATAATTCAGTGTACAACAGTTCCTAAACTAATGAAAAAAAAAAAACAGCAAGAGATTATTCACTCCCAACAGGGACGCGGATTCCACGTCCCTGCTCCCAAGGATAGTTGGCAATATGAACAGGGCATGGTTCCAGGCCACGCTGACCATCAGGAGATCAATGCGTAGTATTCACTGTGATGTCAGCACTGAAATTACAGATTTGAGCTTAGTTTCACACCTGAGTTGACACAGAGACATCTGAAATCGTGTTTGAGCAGCTATTTCCCAATCTTCTACAAAGAGGCAAAAGTTGATGGTTTGCAATAGAAAAAAGCACACCAAGGACTTGCTATTTGGCCAGAAATAAACTTGCTGTGTCAACCCAGACAAATTCTATTGTGGAGTAAAGTTGATCAAAGGCCTGGGAAATCCTTTGAACTCTGATTTGTGAGATTACACTCACGGATGGGGAACTCAACATGTCATGGCAATTCCTCAAGTTATATTTCTCAGATTTTCACCAAGCACAGATTCACTTTTAAACACTGAAGACTTCAGAACCAAAACCTATCAGGGATTCTGTTTCAATGACTTTCCATGGAAGATATGAGCATTTAACTCATTCCACCCTGATAGAAGACTGAGTCAACAGCTTTCCTTGGCGCGCTCTGGGCGCAATGCGCCCAGAGCGCGCCAAGGAAAGCTGTTGACCATGGGCATATAATTTGGAATGATCTTCCATGCAAGTTTCATCCAAAATATTGAAAAATAGTCCCTAAATTAGTAAAATACAAGTAGCAGACGACATTTAGATATTAGCGGGAAAAAGCGTCATCAGGGTGGAATGAGTTAAAGGTAGAAGTCACTTTCTCTTGGCACCATGAGCATGTGAGCCCATCTACAACTTTGCTCCCCTATGACAGGAGAAAGGAGACATGAAATAAATATTGCTTTATCCTTTAAAAGTTGAATATACAATGATCAAAATATTTCAAGAAAAAATGTTTTTTATCAAATAGTTTTCAAAATATATTACAAAATCATGCAGCATACCCATATCTCCATTATCTTTTTTTGTTTGAGAGCAGTTATCACAGTGAGGCTGTATTTGTTGGTATCTGTGCACTCTCAAGACTCGAGGCCATTTCTTCATCACTGGATGCAATTTTTGTTCTGCTCTGGATCAATACCCTCTCCTTCCTTCTTTTGTCGTGGTATAGCTGAATGGTAAACCATGTTGTTTTCACGTTTCATGAACACAGTTAGCAAATTTTGTCTTTACTACAATTCATAAAGCCCTAGAGTCACTGACACAATGTTAGACGATGATGATGGTGGTGGTGGTGGTGGTGGTGATGATGATGATGTTTGGACATGGATTCATGTCACAGGAACAATGCCTTGACATACCAGATTCATGGTTACAGAGACCATGAGTGGATGTATATTCATAGAGATACCATGATTAGATGAATTCATGTTACACAGTGATCATAGCTGGATTACAGCATTTTGCATACATGAACAGTTACATTCATGGGAGAAATACTAACCCTTTCAATGCCACATTTTGGACTGAGTCAACAGCTTTTTTCAGCATGCATTGGTTGCAATGCGCCCAATCCAAACTGAGAAAAGCTGTTGACCTGGGGTATTCTCTCTGGAACTACAGGCATACTGGTACTTGAATGAAAGGTCTTTTTACGGGGAATAGGAATCTGGAATCCTAGTGATAATTCAGAGTAGTTTGACTTTATAATAAGTAGATTGACTTAACATGTCATTGGCACTGAAAGAGTTAACAACTACAAAATGAACAAAAGGGGTAACATGCTTTGAAGGGGACAAGCCAAAATGAATGCATTACCTGCACAGCTAGCTTAAAACATTTTGATGTTCAATTGCAGCAGCAATAATAAATAGCAGGGTATGTTCAGGAGGGATGCCGAGGACCATTTGAAGTAAGAGGGCCACAACTTGTGGTATCAGGTGAAATACGTACATTCATTAGGATTGGAATGCAGGGGGGGGGGGTGCCCAGTGTCTCTGCTTAAACCTGGAGGCAGATTTTCCAAATTTTCAACATGTGGCTGAAACATTGCATTGCAACTAGAAATGAAAGTATGAATTTCAGTCTTTTATACTTTAAAGCTGCACCTGTCATTAAGTTAGAAAAAAACAATTGCATAAGTTTGAGGGTGATTACATGAGTTCTTGTCATGGTACCGTAAGGAAAAAAAGATAATTAGTAAAAAAAGATAATTAGTCTATTGGCTGGTGTGGGTGGGGGGGAGGCAAATTTTCTGGGACCAACAATTTATAGACCGCAGGTGTCTTAGCACACATTTTGTTGGCAGGGCTGAAGCCAAGAACATTCCAGGTATTTCCAGACTGTTAAACTTCTCACAGACAGCAGGGGGTTAAGTACACTTATCAGTGGAGAACTTGTAGGTTTATGATCGGTGTCTAAAACCTTTAACTCTGCCCCCCCCCCCCCCATTCCTAGTCTGGTCAGAGTGCAACTGAGTCAACAGCTTTCCTTCGTTCCGTCTGGATGCAGTGCACCCAACCCACACCAAGGAAAGCTATTAACCTGGGGCATGCCATCGTGAATGGTCTTACGTACAAATCTCAGCAAAACTGTTTTCTAGTAACAAGGAATTTAAGTAAAAACATAAAGGTAGATTTAACAATTTACATCTGGACGCTTTTGTGCGATTTGAGTAGGGAAGCGTTAAGACTAAGTCCGTGGCTCTCCTTGTCACAGTTTGGGGTACATTGCTGGCAAAGTGTGCCAGGGAAAGCTGTTGATCCCTCTGCCACCACACAGTTTAGACCAGGTATGTTAGTACGTGAACGAGAGGCTTGTGTATTAGGGATTGAAGGATGGAATTGTAATTCAGATAAGTGTGACTACTTTTGTGACTGGCACTCAAAGAGTTAATATATCTAATGCTGACCAGAGAGCAGTGGTAGGCCTACCTCAGATACAGACCTACCACATCAGTCTGTCAATGCAGACAGATAGCAGGGCATCTCTCACATTCTTCCAGCCCTTGGTGGAACCACCATTAACTCATAGTGTGTCAGTCCTAAATTTGCCTCAAATATTTACCTGGAGACTGCATATTCAGATTCCAATTGCTGTTTTCCTCCTTATAAGCACCTGGGGCACTCTCAAAATAACAGTTAAACAACCTAACCCATCAATTCAGAACCCTACTTCAGAAATTTTTGATAAAGTACAGTGAAAACTCATTATAACGACACTCAGATATCTGACAAATTCACTTAATGACACTCCTTTTCAGGAACAAAAAGTATGTTTTCTATGTTATGTGATTCATTTGTCTGACATATTCAGTTATGCGACACATTTTCAAGGAACAGATGAAGTTATTATAATGAGATTTCACTGTACTGAGAAAAAAGATCATTAAATATAGAATTTTTGGGTCTAAATTTTTTTTCATTCAGATTCCAGGGAGTTAGGCAACCCTTACTAGAATAGGGACCTTTTTGGGGAGGAATATGACAAAAAGATTTTTCATTCAGCAGCCAGCTTATTCTAAAGTATGCAGTTGTTGCATCACCTTCTGAGTGCTGCACAGTCATAGCATGTATGGCCAGGCAATTCCAAAACCAATGACTGACTAAACCGACCCCCCACCTGATGCCTTTGCCTGTATCATGGCAGAGTGGACTGAGTTGCACTAATCCAATTTATAGTCTGACAAATTCCTTCATCTTGCTGAGTGATATTTTGAGAGAAAGTATATCATTCCTTCTTTGCTATTTCTTTCTCTTTTCTTTGCAGCTTTCAGACACATCTAACATTCTTGTCCACAAAAAAAATGTTTCGTCTGGACGGCTGTTAATCAGTTGGTGCATTACATTGTTGATTGAAAAAATGGCCATATATCTTGGCCTGGAACCGGGTGTTGACCATATGTTGTCTGTAGATTCTAGTTTATGTGCTGCCAGTTGCAAATGGGCAGCCATGCATATATTGTCTCTTTCTGTCTCTCTCTCTTTCTTTTCTTTTTTTTTTTTTGTGTGTGTGTGTGTGTGTTTTCCTTCTGTAAGGAAAAGAGCTTTTTACCAGTCTTCAGATAAACTATTGAGAGAGTTGATGCTCTTTATCTAGACACAGTCTTTCAGTATGAAAGCCAAAATTGTTTTTGCTGTTGTGGCAATTTAAGAGATGCATGTTGAAGTTTGGTGGTAGAGAAATACACCCTGATGCATGCAGACTTTCTTCTCACATATTAAAACCAAGAATTCAGTGGATATCTGTGGGTGCATGGTGCAGAACCCAGATAATAGTTGAAAAGAAAAGAGTGAAAACTTGCACATGGAAGTTTTGTTGTGGTACATGTAATGATGTGTAAATTTATGGTATCTTTTGCAATTATTTAATCATGCATTTAAAGATAGAGGGCTTTGAATTTTTGACCGGACAGTCCTTTAGAAAAGAATTACAGATAGTTTTCCCAAAGAGTACATAAAAATACAGCCATGCAGAACAAAGATGCTTTTAAATTTGTAGATATCAATAGCCTTGGTTCTTAATTAATTCAGGTGTCCAAATCATTTGCAGAAAGCGGTTGTGTTGGACAAGGGGTGTTTGTTATTTTATGGTGGGACCCAGCAGAATAATTGATGCTCCCCACCTGCTTCTACCTTCCGACCTGGCCCCGGCTGGCACACCTTGTAGTGGAAACGTGCAGTAGTATTGATGTTCCAAGAGGTTGTTAACATGAGATAATAAATACAGAAACAAAGTCAGTCTGTAGTTACACCTTGAGAGAGTTCAGGTGCTGATGTTGTGGGGGCACCTGGCTTGTATTTTGGAAGGTGAGACCACAGTCAGTACAGGTTAGGGATATGTACATGTAGCTTGCCAGCAACAAACAAACAAACTGGTAAGTTCAATGGCATGTGTGTTTTTGAGATAGACCCTGATAATGCTGACTTTCGTTCTGCGTGGAATTTGCAAATCTGTTGCATATAAGTTATTTTCAGTGTACTATTCTCCATAATTTGTCTAGAGGAAACAACTCTGAACTTTTCTTACAATTTAAGGATGAAGACTGGATATAAACTATATACATCGGCCACAATTCATTTAAAATCCGTCTGAAGCATTTCCTGGGTATTTTTAACAATGGGAAGTGGTGAATTTGGCATGAAAACTGTCTTAAAATAGAGGCTTAAATGTACTACAAAATAGGGAACAAGTGAGTCAGTGTAACCGAGGTGTAAGTGTATGTAACAGGCTGGTCCCTGGATGTTATTAGGTGGTTGCCTGTATGGTAATGGGTTATAAATACAGGGTAACAACATGCCCTCTGGTGCATAATGCATGTTGGAATGAAGCACACATGTATAGGAGGGAAAAAACCAAGGAAATGGGTGGTTGGGATAGCTCAGTGTTTATATCAAATTTTGGGTTTATCAGATATATTACCACGGTATATTGGACCAGATACAAGATATGTAATTCATCTCGTATCCTATCAGAATGTCAGATAAACAACAGAATAGGAAGCAGGTGAAACCACTAACTAAACGTTAAGCCCAGATGGGTTGTATTTGCATCATTATTTGTCAATGAAAATGACAGTGGTTATCAATGGGGAAAATTCAAATGCATTATTTATGACATTATCTTGTAACTGCAAATGATCAGCAAATATACTATAGATGATGGATAGATAAAATGATGATCACAGTGACAATAACAATTAAGATGACAATGACAATGAATTTAACATTAACCAAACTATGATGACAATGACAAGGATGATGAATGTTGTGACAATGAATATGATAACGATAATCTGAAACATGATTCTTTTGATATATTTGGGTACAGTCAATGGATAAGCAAATATATAAAAACTACGGTGGGTCAGAGATGAGATCCAATGGACAAGACAACCTTTATTTGGCTTACTGCAAAAGTCATAGGGATCATTCATTATTTGGTTTCATCACCACAGCATGGCTTGGGTGCAGCCCATCAACAAGCTTGCCAAGTCATTTCCTGCTTGCATGCCTTGTCAGAGGCATTTTCAGATGAAATAGTATCTGAAAATCAAGCTAATGGAGGCTATTCCCACAATTGAGTCATCATTGGGGTTTGCTAATCGTTGCCGCCAAAATCTCTGTTTAGTATTTCCTCTGGTACAATCTACCATCATTTGCCCACATATCTGGATGTGCTCTTACTCACATTTAACCCTTTCTGCACCAGTCCTGGGACTCCATATTTGGCCAGGTTCCTGAGTGCATTCTTCATTTTTTTTTTTAAAGAAAGCTACCCTTTAAGTACTAACATACCCATACCTGATATAAATAAAGGGGTTTTTTTTTAAACATTTTTTGGTTGGATAACAGAATGCTCCAATTGTCTCATGATTGCTGAGGCCTTATATGACAATAGAGTTTTGATAGCACATAATGAGTTAACTTTAAGTTTGTCCAGGAAGGCAGTGTGGGATGCAATTTAAAGTGATGGAGTAAAGGAATCAGTACTGAAAGGTTTCCATTTAAGGCATGTAATGATGATGTTCCAAACTGTGAAATTATGTCATGTAGTCCTGCTAGGACTATGTTGTAATTCTGAGATCAATTTATGAAGGTCAGACCTTTTTTATTTGGAGACTATGTCGAATCAGAGAATGATATTTTGACTTGATTTCTGCACATTTTCCTTTTTGGTGTCATTTTTAGTTCAGCTGTGCGTATCATATGGCCTTCCATCTGTTGTTGTCCATCCGTCCATCCATCCATCCATCCATCCATCCATCCATCCATCCTTGGTGGGAATGTACCTTGGGTGGATCTATGGTCTATACCAAGTTTGTGCAAATAGTCATGCTCCAGTGATTTTTGGATTTTTTTCTGAAACTACATAGCCAATTGCTTTGAAATTGCATAGAGTCATTTTTGGTGACACCCCAAACCTTAATTTATCCAACAAGGTGGTGCTGGTTTTTTGGGTTTTTTTGTTTTTGTTTTTTTTGTTTGTTTGTTTTTTGTTTTTCCTATTTTTGATTTCTTGATTGAAACCAATTTGGTCTGGACCTGTTAGAAATGTAGCTTGTGGGAGAGTTAACAAACATTTTCATCAGGTGGTTGTACTCTTGATACCTGATTTTTAACAGGTTTTTCAATTTGGAAAACTGGATGCATTCTGATTGATTACTATGTAAACCAATGGTTATTGCAATGGAAATTCACATTCTGTGTATGTAAGGTTAGCTTAGCACAGGAATTTCACAGTTATCTTGTCTCTCCCCCCCCCCACCCCCCGAAAAAAGAAAATCATCAATATCTATGTTCTCTTCAACTTTTAGATCAGAACCAAAATTATAGATCTATTAATTGACTCTTCACAGAATCAGAAAAATGCCAGTGGGATGTCAGGATGGCAAGTTTTTATTCCATGTAGTAGTTCTTAAAAGATCCTGTCTTGTTTTTGTCTTTTTAGGTCATTCTGACCTCCATGATAAATGGTGCTCATGATGTCATGTGATTCATAAATTTTTTAGAAAAAAAAATGGCAACAAGTAAAAAAGTTAATGTTTTCAGTGGGGAAAGCCAAACTGTGCCCTAGGCTATTTGATTCAGGAAAAAGGGAAACACAGAAGGCCTTGGCCTATCAAATGTCAACACTGTGCTGCATAATGGGCTTAAAAAGTGGTCTTTAAAGATATTTGGTGATATTCCTAAGGGATCTGATGACAATGAAGGGAGCATCAGATGCAAATGAGCAATAAGCCTAGGTTTTGTAGAGATTCCAAGAAGGAAGGCACTGCACGACAGGAATGACTGGAAATTGATTAGAAATGGGAACAGTATTCACTGCATTTAAGGAACAGAGTTTGAAAGGCAGAGGAAGCGTGAACATAGTTACAAAAAAGTAGAAAAGACTTATGGCCTGCACCTAAATCCACAGATCAAGCCACTGGTTCTACTGTACAGGTGTGTGGCCCAAGTACTGGCAATAACCTTACTTCAACTGCCCTCTGGTGAGGCAGAAGTTTGCTCTGAAAAATGGGTGCTCCCATTGTGTTTCACAAAAAATGTTTTTGAAGACTATATGTCATATTTTACACAAAATTATTTGGATTTTCAACCATATTCATGGAAGTCTAGAAATTATAAACAAAATTAAATGTTGTTGTAGGCGTGTCATGCAAAAATGGGAACAAAGGTTTGATCACCATTCAGAAATCAACCCTTTGTTATTCTCAATTTTTGGCTGATACTCTCTGCATGTAGGCGGACGAGGGTTTGCATCTGGCAATACCTGGGTAGTTAAGAACGCCCAGTGCCCACTGTGTACACAAACTTAAGATTAACATCTATGATGTGCTCCAATCAAGTGTGATGTGGGATTATGGGGGTGGTTGGGGGGATAATGTAGGAGAATGCTGTAAATTCACTTACTTTCACTGTAGTTCTATTTTCACTTATTTTGATGATGGCACAAAAATGTGGAAAGAAACACACAATAGTATTTTAGGAACATAATCCAAAAATAGCAAAATTAAAACTTCAGTTGAATGCCTGAAATGCAAAAACCTTGAAACTTTATTCTGGTGCAAATAAGTGCATAAAAACAGTTAAGCTATCCCAGGGGGTGTAGGTCAGCTGTTGCTGTCACAGCTCTGCCCTCCATCACACTCTCTGTTAAAGCTTTCCCTCAGACAACCGTTGTGTGAGATGACTTCTTTGAAGTTCTTTGCTGGTGATCTTACTTCTCCCAAAAAAGACTTGAGTTCCTCACGTTTTAAGATGCTCTGGTGTGATGTACAAAAATTTCGTTGGAACAATGCAGCAGATGGAAATTGGCGAAATTTTTTGCCGACTTCGATGCTTAGTTTGCCTGCTTTAGTCCTAGGTCTGTCTTTCTGATTGAGACCTCCTAGTTCAGTGACTAACAAGGCTATCAGGCTGTAGAGGCAGCTAATATAAGTTAGTATGCTTATAGGTGACCATAAAAATTGATAGCCTGCACTGCTGACCATGTAATTGCTGAAGTCTTTCTTGAGCTACTCTAAATTCACTCAGTTTGCTGCTGTACTTTTATTATGTCTCCCCATGCAACGGAGGGGGGGGGGGCATATTGTTTTTTGCGTCCATTTCTTCTTGTTCTTTTTCTTTTTCTTCAACTCATGTTGCGAACACAATAACTCCAGAAAGATTTGACTGCAGAAGTTGAAATTTCTTGTGAATATGTTACTGTTTAAGACCTTGCTTGGGATTGCAAATTGGGGACCTTGACCTGTTTTTCAAGGTCACAATGGCATTACGTGTCAAATTGACGTGAAACATGATAACTTTGGTAGGATTTGATTCAGGAGGTTGGAAGTTTGCTTGATCATGCCATAATACAAACTAGGTTAGGAATGTAGATGGGTGACCTTGACCTATTTTCAAGGTCACATGACCACTTTTTAAAAACCATTGCAGATGCACTTGAGAAGGATTTGACCTAGGAGGTTGAAATTTTGTGATTATGTTTCTATATAAGACTTTCATAAGACCTTGCTTGTGATTGCAGATGTTTGAGCTTGACCTATTTTTCAAAGTCACAAACACTTCCTTGAAGTTGCAGAAGGGATAAGGCAAGAAAGACATGGGTAGCAGCTTCAAATCATGTGATTATATATCTGTGTAAGAGCTAGGTTAAAATTGTACATGGGATGACCTTGACCTATTTTTCAAAGTCACAGGGGTATTTCCTTGAAAATAATTGCAGACACGATAACTTCAGAAGAATTAGAATTTGACTTTAAGAGGTTGAAATTTTGTATGATTATGTCCAAGTATAAGAACTAGGGTAAGCAGAGGGACATATTGTTTTTGCATCTGATTCATCCGCTTCTTTTTTTTTTCAACACATTGTTGCAAATATGATTACTCAAGAAAGATTTGACTTGGGAAGTTGAAATTTTTGGTGAATATGTTGCAATATTAGACCTTTTTTGGGATTGCAAATTGGTGACGTTTACTTATTTTTCAAGGTCATGTGGGCATTTTGTCTAAAATGGACACAAATGCTATAACTCGGCAATGATTCCCATTACCTTCAACACTGCAAGGGTGCATGGGTAGACATTTGATTTTCTGTTTGAAAATCAGCCTGCTCTAGTTTTTGCTTATTTCACTGATGGCACAAAACTGTGAAAATAGAATTTCAAGGAAATAGTTTTTTGACACAGGTTTAAGAGGAAAATAATAAAATTGAAAGGTTCAGTTAAATGCCTGAAATGCCAAAACCCTGAAAATTTATACATATAAAAACAAGTGCATTTACAATAACTGACATTATCATTGGTCCAGTTGACTGAATGAGTGGGCTGTTGTTTATTTTAGTATATGAAAGAAAAAATGTTAATATACTTGCATACTGTAAACTCGGTTTTAAAAACATGTACAGTTTGTTATATATTACCTAGCAGAGTGCAATAAGTTGGGGGGGGGGGGGGGAGGGGAGATCATTTTCATTGGACAGTGTATAGATTCAAACCCTTGGAGAAGTCACTAAGTCCATATCATTTCAGCTGCATTGTTTCCTTTCCTCATCACCTGAATTGCCAAGCAAACATACCCATAAAAAATGAATTAAAAATAAATGAATTCCAAAAAAAAAAGAAAAAAAAACTTATACCAGTACATTTCAATAGTTAGAACAACAAAAACATTCACATGTGTGCACACACAATATCACATGCCCTCTTAAGTGAACCCTGGCTTTATCAACAGCTCCCTTACTCTGGAAGAACAGATAAGTATAAATGATGTTTGCTATCAATTTTCTACCAAATAAGGTCAACTGTTGCCATGATTCATGTATGAATCATGAATTGAAAATGTGAAGTAGGCTTTTCAAACCCAGATCACCCTCAAGTGCTTGCTGTTTTCATTGGTAGGCAATATATATATATATATATATATATATTGTGAGAATTGTAGGAAAGATCTGTGGTGAGGGCATTCTTCAGGTCAAAAGCTTTCGTTATTAATATGAAAGTACGCAATCCACATGAAGGAAAGCTGTTGACCGAGTGTTGTAACAAGGAAGAGGTTAACAACATTAAGTGACAATATACAGAGAACAGTAGCTGGGGGATGTTGGATAGTCCTGCAGTATATCAGTTGTGTCAAGGATCAGGCTGACCTGGCAGAGATATCAAAGAGGATTTTAGATGAGCGTAATTTATTATAAGATATGCCATAGAACCTGCCTAATGGGACCCACTCATGGGGACACAGGAGAAGTGGTCATTTGCCACAGGTGAGCCTGGGATAGGTTGAGGGAGCACTAGAATTGCTCTTTCATGACACCTGGAAGAAGAGCAGTAGTAAATGTTTGTTAAACAGCAGGGAGGGGGTTAAGAGAAGGAGATGGGACTCCAGTTTGCCCAACCAGCCTGCCTGTAAAATTCTGCTCGCTGAGATGAAAACCAATGTAAAAAAAGAAGTCCTTGTAAGGAAAATTACCCTATTCATTTGCATACAGAATGTATTTGTGTGTGTGTGTGTGAGGGAGGAGAGAGAGAGAGAGAGAGAGAGAGAGAGAGAGAGAGAGAGAGAGGAGAGAGAGAGAGAGAGAGAGAGAGAGAGAGAGAGAGAGAGAGAGAGAGAGAGAGAGAGATAGAGAGAGAGAGAGAGAGAGAGTCCTAACTCAGAATGACAAGCATGAAGCAAACTTTGTCACCTGCAATAAAAGATCATAAAATTCAAGTGTGAATTGAGATCATCAAACAATGATTACATATATCTGGAAATGATGTGTAGAATGTTTTTCTCCTCTTCTGTGACCCCCAGTTCAAATCATTTTGCTGACGTTATCACCTCAACTACCTAATCTACACAGATCAGGGTAGGAAAGATATACATGTACCACATAACTAAAACAAACATGTTTTACTTTTTATGTCAACATTCTACATTGGGTTCATGTCTGAAAAGCAAGTTGTAAATTAGCAACTTTTGCTCAAACTTGGCACAAAGGGTGCAGATTGATGAACTAATTAAATAGCTGGATTGTATTTTTTTCTATTGAAGCTCCCTGTATAACAACAACACTCCACCCCCACCCCCACCCCCACCCACCCCAAAAAAACACACACACACGCAAAAACAAAAACAAAAAAAACAAAACACTCACACGCAAAAAAAAAAAAGTGAACCTGTTGCCACAGTCTCAGGGTATGTTTACTGTGCTCAAGTCAGTCCCAAAAATAACTAAGAATATTCAATATAAAAAATATGTAGGACCTCCCATGTAGAACTTTCATATCCTGACTTTGGAGTCTTGCCATCCCATCTGGATCTGCCATTGTAGTAGGTTGACATTCAAGCTGGAATCAACAAATCTGAAATACATCCACAGACAAATTTGGTTTGCAGAATATGTACAAACAAACAAGATGTAGTTTCAGTCTGTCAGCTTATTTCATACTGTAGCATAGTGGTAGAGGCATTGGTCAGTGGTTTTTGTGTTGCCTGGCGCACCATGCAAAAACTACAGGATTTTACACCAGACGGGTTTGTACTTGAACGAAAGCCAATTTTATGAAGAATTCAACTGTACACTTCCTGCGATTATTTCAGGTGCTTGTAGGGGAACATTCTTAATTACCACATTGAGTATCAAATGAATGAAGTCACCAGACATGTCCTTGTAGCAGTAGAAAAATGACAAAGGAATTAAGAATGCAGTCTAAATGCAAATCCCTTAAGCACAAAACTAGGGGAAATGTTCTTTGAGTTGGGCAGCTTACAGTATTTGTTCAGTGAATTGAAAATCATTGACAGTGTGGCACCACTGTATGTGATACTGGATGAAGTGAACAGTGTGTGTCAGACTTGAAAGCACCTGGATCCCGTTCCAAGAAATTAATCCATTGCTCAGCTTGAAATTGCTTGCCTTTTGTCTGTTACATGAAAAATCAACGCAACAGTTGTCCTTCGATAGACCATTCCAGTGAGAGACCACCTGCCTTATAAGACCATATATTCAAGATATTTTGCTTGGTACCTTTCATCTTATTTATACCTCCAATGATAGACCACCTGTCATTAGGGGTCAGAATTTGGTCATCCCAATTAGTGGTTTCTCCAGTGAGGTTTCACTGTACTGTGTACAACTTTAATCCCCACAAAGCAATGGAAACAGTCCCCAGTCACATAAAAACGATTTACTATTTTCAACTTTGGGCCTCCATATCAAAATGATTAACACAGTATTACAGAAACAATTGGTAAGCTACTTGACAAATGTAGAAACTCATGATGGTAATGAACACCTGGGCAACAGTTGGCATAGGTTATTGTGCATTGGATTCCAGGGAAATTGATGATTTTGGCTCATGCTTGAAGTGTCAAGAGTTAACTCATTCCATACCGGTCCCTGATTTTTTCGTATATTTACCTAGATTTAAGACGACAATTGCATATTTAAATTCATCATGAAAAGAGTTCTCGTTCAAGTACCAACATGCCTATAGTCTTAAGTGAGTGGTTCTGGCACTGCCTGGCAAGTCATGCTGCTTGCTGCCGCAAGGGCAGCGGCAGCATGACTTGCCAGGCAGTGCCAGAACCACTGACAAAGGCCTGTCACCATAGTATGCAATGAGTTAAAGGTCCCAAAATGTTCATACAAAGCAAATTACAGGTAGGTATCATATGGCATCATCCTGGTCAATTGACCTCTTAGGGTCTGATTAAATGGTGCAATAGGGCAGACGTGCACCCATGATCAAAGAGGTCCAGTATAGTGGGACATAATGGCAACACACTTTTAGTTACCATATTTTTTGTTCTGAGTGTGTGTGTGTGTGTGTAAGCTGCTTTATTTTGGAGAACAGAAATGCTTTTCAGTTTGGTACAGGTCTTTTGTTATTTTTTCCGTAAAGATAAAAAGGTACGGTCACATTAATTATTCAAGGACTTGCACATGAGAACTGTCCAAGCATTACCTCCCCCCACAATTATTTTGCCACCAGGTGGCAGCAGTAGCCAAAGTGTCACTGAGTGCATTTTGCTGCAGACGGCTTGGGTTCGTCTGGTAAGGACATATCTCAAAACACCTGGTGGGACCCATGGGGCACAATCAAAAGCCATTACATAAGGGTAATAAGATGTTAGATTGTCATCATGGGTGGCCAGGACACTCATCACCAGAAAGGTTATAAAAATCTCCTGAAAACTCAGGCATTACACATGTATGTATGTATGTATGTATGTATGTATGTATGTATGTATGTATGTATGCATGTATGTATGTATGTACACATATACATACATGTATATATCAGGAAATGTAAATACAGAGGGAAAAAAAGACTTTGTAACTGTACCACTGTGCATCATACAAATCTAAAATATTTAAATCATCAAGGGGAAAGTTTAACCTGGAAGATAATTTCAATCTGTGTTGATGAAATGTCCCTTTAAAAGTTCTGAGGTTCATAAAAGATAGCCAGAGGGTTGTGTTGTCAATATGTTGACAGAAGTGGACCTTGAGTACTCATATCCACGTGCTACCTGGATTAATCAGTGATATAAGCAGTAATTAGCTCGGCATGCATATTGACTGTTGGCCTTTGATATTTGTAGGTTCTTGGTCATTAAAACAAGCTGGACAAAACAACAACTGTTCCTAACCGTTTCCTGCTCAAATTGCCCAAAAGTGCCCACGTGTTAATTATCATCCACCACTACTAAAATTAAATGTAAATAAAAACAAAAAATATAAGACCTATTTTTGATGGCACATCCCAGATTAATCCTTCCTTGGTGAGTGTATTGCACTTAATCAGTACCAAGGAAACGGTTAAAATCGGTGAAAATATTCCATGCATATAGGGAAAGTGCCCCATTTTTTTGCACTGTGTTTTGTTATAAATTGTATGAATATTTTCCTACCTGCCATATGACAGCAGTTGCTTGATGTATTTATCACCTGTCCAAGTCAGTTCTAAATTTTTACCTGACTGCAGGGTGTCTGGAGTTCTGTAATTGTGATGTAAAGTTTTCAAGAAACATGACTAAGGGATGTTCAACATTTTCATCATTTTTGAATTAATACTTACAGTATGCAAGGGGGGAGGGGGGTTGAATAAGTCTGTACACTTTCACATAATATGGAAAATGATGGCCAAATTTTGGCCTGTTTTGTGCAATTTTGCTATGATTTTTTGGGAAAATCATCATTTTCAAAGTACTAATTTGTGGGGAGACGGTGTCATGAAATCTAGTACCCTAAGTACAAATTCAGAAATGATGATAATGTTGAAACATGACTAAGTCAAGTTGCTCCAGCTTGATTAACAGGCATATCTCCATGTAGTCCCCAGTGGGCAAGAAAAATACAAAGTCTGTTTAACAGGCAGGGTACTGGCTGGAAGAAACACAGATAGTGCATGCTGATCTATGTGTCATTTGAAAATCAGGTTTCAGGATAAGGATGCTTGATTGGAAATAGCCTGCTTGACTTTGCTTCCCTGCAGTTTCTTGGCTCTTTGCCATAGCTGAAGCAAAGAATTACGGACACAAAAGAATGGGTAGAGTGAGCTTATGTACTAGAGGTCAAAGTGACATGCATGTGCTTCAGTGAAGTTGTGGCATACATTTTACAAAAACTTCATTTGACACAAGCCAGCAATGAAAAAATGTTTTTTAGGGTGTGAGAAGACAAAAAAGTGTTTTTATTGTACACATATTACAATGGTTCCGCTTGAACTAAAAGCCAGCATTTCAGGAGTACATCAGTATTTGTAAACACCAACTTTGGGGTTTGTGCCAAGATTTTTTTTTAAAAAGAGCAAGTATATGAAAAGGTTGTAACTAAGTCACAAAATGTACTTGAAGAATTACATCACAAAATCAACTTTTTCCACGGTCCCACAAAATACTTGGTATAAAATTAATGATAATGAAGTTAGGCGTGGATTTGGGACCATGCTGCATGCAGCTAAAATAAATAAAAACATGCAAAAAAGCAAAAACAAACTAAAAACAAGCAGCCCCCCCCTCCCCCCCCAAAAAAACCCTGGGAAATACTTCGGGAGCCATCTGCATTAATTCTTTCCCCCTTTAACTGGCCAAAAACACCTGGTGGTAAGATGTAAATTACTTTATTTTATACATAAATTTAGTGGTAACAAAGAGAAATTCAAATGAGAAGTGTAGATGAGCCCAACAACAAAGAATAGCATGTCCTATGTCATCAGCCTGCCTTGGGATGGCTTGGATGCCCTACCCTCCTCCAGGAAAGCTGTTGACTCAGTCTTAATTCAATGAGGAAAAGGTTTAACCCTTTCCCCCCTAAACCGGCCAAAACCGGCTGTTGGTTAAATGTCTTCTTCAATGTTTTCAACAATAATGAAAAAACAGTTCGACTTGAGAAACGTAGATGAGGCCTATCAAGATCACATGCCCTTGGTCAACAGCTTTCCTTGGCATGGGTTGGGCCCCAACACATGCCAAGGAAAGCTGTTGACTCGGTCTTAATTGAGTGAAGAATGGTGTGAATTGCCTGTTTTTCATGTGTGAAAACTAATAGAAAAATGTTTTTGAGTAGTGAGACTGGTATAAATGTTTGCAGTGTTAATATTTTGTACATGGTGTTCCTGGCAGTGTTAATATCATCAGTGAAGTAGACAAGTTTCATATTCTAAGCAGAAGAAAGCCAGATGGAAGTGAATGTCCACAACTGTGCTTTTGAGCTATTTCAAGCAAGCGTTATGCTTTTTACTGCATAGAAAAGACTTGTGACTCACCACCAAATATGATTGCAGTCTCATTTGCTATTTCTTATTCAACTGGAAGCAATAAGGGGAACTGTTAACATCACAGAGGAATGTTTTATTGTGTACACAAAAAATTTGTCAAGATGGTGCCTGCAAAATATGGGTTTGATCAAAACTGCATCAGGTGGAGCTGTGGTCAAGTCATATCGAAAACAAAACAAAACTTATAAAAGTGCTTTATGGGGATATGGTAAATATATTTTCATCTGTTAAATTATGTGTGTGACAAGACATGATAGGTGATTGGACAATTTCAGGAGCATATGAAAATCCATCAAATGGACTTCACTTACAACCACTAAAGCAATTATGTATTCCACATGAGAAAGCAGAGGTACTTGACAAATGTGAGGACCCTTTTGAAGCCAGAACAGGTGGTTGTAAATTCAGGATTGTTTCAGAAAATAAACTATAAGTGAAGCTACACAGCAGACTCCTCTGCACAGCATGCCCTCCATTACAGTCCCAGATTCTTTGCAGAGAATATAGGCCAAGTTCTTCCCAGGCCATTTACAACACAGCCAACACAGTACCTTGATTTAGCAAACTCAGTCCCTACCATAGCTGTGGACTTAAACCTGTCCGTTGATCAAAACCAAAGACTCCTCACGCCAGAAACTGCAGGTTAACTATATTATTGTTATATTGCAGATCAACGGACATTGTGATTAAAGAAGGCTGGTACACACAGAAAAGCAGGAATAACATAAACATTGATCATATTTTCATAATAATTAGCTCTCTTTCACACTCAAAATACATGTAACTTTAAATTTCTTCTACATCAGTAGGGAACTTAATCATTTAATATGATCTATATATGGTGATATTTGGGTAAGGAAATAGTTTGATTACACAATCCATATGTACTTATACTTAATGTTTGAGTACATGTATGATGACCTTGATGACCTCAAATAAGACACAATTATGACATCATCTATGGAACATGAAGCTTCAGCTATAAAGTACATTTTCCAATGTAAAAGGAGCTTGGTACTTCCACTCACTTCCTTCTCAATAAAAATACAGCATTAGCACCCTGATAGGTTAAATGTCTCAATAAAATTACAGCTTTAGCGTCTTGGTGAAGGGGCACATGAGCCCCGCAACATGTTGGGCAGACTGTCTCTTTGACTGGGACTACATTTTTCTTGTTCTCATTTTAAAGCTATGATTACTAACTCTTGTAGTGCCAAATTCTGGACTGAGTCAAAAGCTTTTTTCTTGGCGCACATTGGGCCCATTAATGTGCACCAAGAAAAGCTGTTGACCCAGGTATTTTCTCTGGAACTAGAGGCATGCTGGTACTTGAATGAAAGGTCTTTTTACGAGGAATATGAGTCTGGGATCCTAGTGAGAATTCATACTAGTTTGACTCAAGTAGATATACTTTAGATGTGATACGTGCTGAAAGAGTTGAAGCCACTGAGCCTCAAAAGTGTGCTTCTAAAGAAGTTATAAAATTATTGCAAACAATTGGGGAAATTGTCAGTCATGTATATTTCCAGATTATGGGCTAGATCCTAAGGGAATTAATAAAGACATACATATGTAATTTTAACCCTTTTAATAAAGACATACATATGTAATTTTAACCCTTTTCCAGTCATGAGACAGCATCAACAGCATTCCTTGGCATAAGTTAGGTGCAATGTGCCTAACCAGTGCCAAGGAGACCTATTGACCTGGGTAAGGCCATCATGATAGGCCCTATCAATAATTCCCAGCAAAAATGTTTTCTATCACCAGGGAATTAAACTGTTTCCCCCCTTGAATTAAGACTTGAGTCAACAGCTTTCCTTGGCATGGGTTGGGAGTGCCCAACTCATGCCAAACACTGAAGCAGTGGACATTTGACCCTCAGCTCATTTTGGCTGGTTTAAAGGGGAGAGGGTTAAGTAAAAGTATTAAAACAATAATTTGCATCTGGATGATTTGAGCAGGAAAGGGTTAAAAATAATCAGTATCTGTATCATGCACATGTCCATAATGGTTAGTCAGATTGATAACTGTATTACATGTATATTTGCAGTGATAGAAATAAGAAATTATTTCAACTTGTTAAGCAAGGCCCCAAAATATCAGGATTGATTGATACCTGCATTGTAAATTAGGACAAGCTCTGTGTCTAAAAGTGCATGTCCCACAGCAGAATCTACTTAGTACGGACAAGCAGACAAGTCCTATTTTGAGACCTGATTTGACATAAAGTTTATGTATGCAATGTCTGGTTTCCATTTACTTTTGCAGAATTAAATATGTTATGCACATTTGTTGAATTATTAGCCAATATTTTTCACATGTATTAGCAAATGTATTATCGTAATTGTATTTGATATATGCAAGGAGGCTACACGTGTATAGCCTCCTTGATATATGTTTAAACAGTAGTTCCGTCCAGGTTATCCCAGTATAACTTTGTTTTTGTTTTTGTTTTGTATAAACAGAAGACATGCAGCAGCTGGGACAATATTTTTAGATACCCAGTGGGTAACTGAGAAGTCCCTTTACACACATAAGGACACAAAAAACACTGAGGCTTTTTATTTAGAAAAAAAAAAAATTAACTCATTTTGTACCCAATCGTACAAGACCCAGGTGATGTGTTTTCAATTATTGGCAAGCCCATGCAAATAACCACACAGACTTTAGACCAAGTGTCTTGGAACGAAGTGAGGAATTTGAATATATGATTTTAATATACATATATACCTTATTGACACACACTGTGTTTGTGTATGTCAATAAAATGTGTCCTTACATAAATTTGTTTGAAAGAGGGTCAATGGAGCAATGTAAATCCGATGAGTTAACTTTTCTGGTAACTGTACATGTAGGAATGGATTTCATGACTCTGGCAATTTTCAAACCAGAGGTCAGCTTTAAACTCATTTAACCCTTTCCTAAGGGGAGTGACTTATCTCATAAATTGTCATCTTTACTTCATTTTCTGTATCAGTAAACCGAAAAATGATGAGAATTTGGGTATAATAAAATTGACAGCAGAATGGGCACCTCATTTAATGGGAAACCCTCCTGAAGTTTTTTGGCTACATGACAAGAAATGTGGGCTGCATCTTTTTCAGTGGAAATGGGGTTAATCGGAAGAAAGGAACACTTGACACAAATATTTTTTTCTTTGGAGGGTGGGGGTGGGAAACTGTGACAAGAAAGTGGTGCCAGAAATGTAAGCATTTGCTAGGAAGTCAAGGACTGTGTGTGTCCATAATCTGGGACAAACCTTGGGCTCTTTTTTTTTTTAGGGGGAGGGGGAGGGTATAAGTATATACTGTTGTTTTGATCATAAATTTGTAAAGTCCATGAAGCTTTGTCACATGTTTTGTGATCCATTGTAACATTCTTGGCAATGACAGCTTGTAGGTGTCAGGACTGATGGTTACTGTATGTGAAAGATGTGTCATTTTTTATTGTGATGTGTATCTGTGAGGGAGGAAGGGTTAATGAACTATGCACCATAAATTATGGAGAAAAAAAAAAGCAGCTGGGCATAATGTACTTGTATTGTGATTCAGTAATGTTCATGATTTACAGACCTTTTGTTGAAAATTAACCATTTCATCTTTTTTTGGGAGCATTGAAGTTTGTGTGTGCAAATAAAAACATAGAATATATATCACACAATGATACCTGTACCTTCTAGTTAAGATCACCTGTACTGCAAAAAAAACCAGTGGTCTCATATTACAGGTGATCTGAAGTCTGAACAAGACATGCAGTTTGTCATGAAGGAATGTCTATAGAGGAGGTACCACTGCGTATGTGTATGGATGCATAGTCCTCTTGACGAGCCTTTATTTTAGATTGAAATTTGTTTTTATATCATTTTGAGAACTGTATAAAAAAATCTTTGATGGCTGTTGTCCAGGACATGTAAAAATTAGTCTTAAGTAAATATGGTACGTGAACTTATTTGTAGGTGCTAGCTGTTAAAATTTTTGTTCCAATCAAATTTTGACATAGGTCAAAGTATGCTGGGAGATGGCATACTTTTTTTTTTCTTTTTTCAAAAAATAAAAAAAAGGTAGCCTGTATGAAATTGCAACAGAGACATATAAAGCTACCAATAGGAGACTTAAAACTAGTTTTATCTTTTTGGGCTCTGCTGACCATAGGTCGCAGAGCTTATATGTGATGACTCATGACTGTTCACCTGTCATTCCATCCGTGCATCTGTCTGTAAACATTTGCTTGTCAACATGATAGTGCCGACAATTTTAAGGTGAGCCTTTTGAATTTTTTTGGCATATTGTATGCATGAAGATCTAGATTCTTTTCATTCTTGGTGGCACCACCTAGTGGATTATAATTAACTAGGTAGTGCCACCAATAACAAAAAGAACAGGGGTCAAAAAGTGTGTGTGTGTGGGGGGGGGGGGGGAATTGAAATATTATGGTGTATTTGATTTTTAATAAATCCTTATGAAATTGGTGGAAATATTCTGGAGGTGATTATGCATATGAACACTACTGGTGGTGCCACTTGTAGGTGAATAGAAAATATAACTTATTATTTGGTAAAATATATAAAATTCATTATCTTGAGAAATTAAAAGGCTAATCTCATGAAATGTACAACAAATGTGTATCATGTTTGAAAGTTGAATATTATATAATATTGGTAACCTGGGCCCACTTTTATAAGGTCACAGAGGGAATACATGTTAGGAAATTATTTTTGTGTGATGGTCATTAGCACATATTCATTTACTAGTGCAGGAATATTATATACAGACAAAAAGTCTACGAGATATGGAGTTGTGGTGGTGCCACTGGTAGAAAGTATTGGAACTAACATCATAGATATCAAAAACACATGAAATTCATTATTGTGCTAAAAAATTGAGACAGAACTACAAAATTTACACCAAATACGCATTAGACCAATGGTCTAATTTTATAAAATTTTGGTGACCTTGACCGATTTTTCAAGGTCATTAAAAACTTGTTAAATCTGATTAATTTCAGTAATTTGAGAAAGAATGCTAACTATATGAAATATATCATGAATATGTATCATATGTAGAAGGTTGATACTGCATAATTTGGATGACCTTGACCTACTTTTGCAAGGTTACAGAGGGAATACATGTCAGGAAATTATTATTTTTTTCCATGATGGTTATCACATCTGAATTTGTGGACACACATCCATATATCAGTGCAGGATCTAGAAATATTATACAGACAAAAGTCTATGAGATTTGGAGTCACAGTGGCACCACTGGTGGTAATTATTGGAACTACCATCATAGGTATCAAAAACCCATTAATTACCGTACTCGCCGGCATATAAGTCGATTTTTGGGGGAATAAATTTAAAACTGAAAGTCATGCCGCGACTTTTACGCCAACCACAGGTGTAAATTTGCAATTAGACCGCTCTGTGAGACTCCATTCCTGATCTCCGTATTCAACGGCGCCATATATTGTTTTTGCCGGTAATCGGCAGCCCATTTAACATTGATGAATCTTGGCATATGAAAAATTAAACGTACATTTTTTGCTTACCTGTTAATATTCTGTGTGTTTTTGTCATATTTACTTGAGGAAAAAATGAAATCTTTAATGATTTGGTTCAATGTTTGCTCAAAGCAAGTCGTGGCATTCATGATTGAGAGTGATAGTAAACACGCTGTTCACTATGACCTAGATTTTCTTCGATGTGATTGGGCCACATTGCCACCTTGTGGCAAGATATGAAACTAGTTTCAAAATGCAACATGAAGATGGCACCTGGCCACGTCCTGGTTATGAGTTAAATTAAAGACAGCACAGGTGAAACTTCAATTTTCAATGTTCAAATTTAATTCATAAGTACCCATGTGAACATTTTATGTTGATATTTTACATCCGTTGCTCATTTTTTGTCACCGATGAAAGGTTACCGATAGTTTCCTTGTTTATCGTCCACCCGGGCACCCGCCATTTTCGATGACGATCTTGAATGTCTTTTTTTTTTTTTTTTTTGACATAATTTTTATGGAAAACACAAGTGAGACTACTGTCTACATTCATCTTTTAAGTATTAAGTTTCCAACAGAACTTTCTATGTACTTTTTCAATCTTAAATATCAATATCTTTGTCACCAGCTGGATGGTTACCGATAGCTTCTTGTGACCCTTGACGATCTCGCCTGGGGTTTTGCGTGGGGGCATTTTTCGGTTTTTGGGGGGCGACTTTTATGTCGAACATGTCTTTGAGGAGGCTTTTCCCCTCCCCAAAGTTAGGGGTGCGACTTTTACGCCCATGCGACTATTAGGGCAGCGAGTACGGTAATGCAAAATTTACACCAAATATATATTAGACCAACAGTCAAGTTTTCTAATATGTTTTGCAACCTTGACCTATTTTTCAAGTCATTCAGCACTTTAGAAAAGGACACTAAATTCTATACGTTGATAAAGAAGAAGGCAAATGATAGCAAATGTAGCACAAATGTGTACCATGTGGAAGTTTGATACTGCATAATGTGGATAACCTTGACTAATTCCTCCAGGTCAAAGAGGGAATGCATTTCAGAAAATGATTTTTTGGTGATGGTCGTCAGCAGCGCAATAGGCCCATGGGCGTCTTGTTTCTGAGCCTGATGTTAATTCCTATTCATATGGCATAATTGCATATGTTACAAGGGTAAAAGTCTTAAGAGCCTTGCTAACCCTAAGTCCCTTAATGTGGATGTATCCACGTGCAACTTTTCTCCCATTGAAGCTCAGAAATAGTCTCATGAATGTTAATTTTTTTTAGCTCTGCTGACCAAAGGTCGCAGAGCTCATGCGATCACTTGTGTGTCACTCCATCCACCCGTCCATCTGTTAACTTTTTTGCCTGTGAACGTGATGCAGTCCACAGTTATTGAGTCAGCCCCATACAATTTTCAGGACTTACAGGGTGTATGAAAGCTGGTATGGGTTTCTATCAATATTGTTGGCACCATCTACAGTATTATGTTATACATGAGGCAAAATGTGAACATTCTGTGACCACTCTGTCATCATTAATTTTCAGTGGATCTTTGTGAAATGTAGTGGAATTGTTGAAGAGGTTAAAATCTCATTTGCATGTGATACTAGTGCTGGCACCTACGCATTGACATAAAGTATGAGCCAAAATATGTTGAAACATATGAAATTCAATATCTCAAAAGTACAGTGCACCCTCTTTATAATGCTGGTGTTGGGGTCCACAGGGTATGCCGTGTTATAGCAAAACTGCCTTATAGCAGAGGGACGTTTAACATAGAAGTAATGGGAAAACTATTTCAGTGGGAGCCATGGTACCCACCGTGTTATATCAGAAACCGCCTTGTAATGAGGGATGTTATAAAGAGGGAGCACTTTAATTCAGTTAGACATGCAAAATTTAAAGGATATATAGATTATGACCAGTAATAATATGTTATTTTGATCAGTGACCTTGACATATATTTGATAGCTCCACAAGCATTCAGAGTTAAAAGGCGTGACTTGGTACTGGTAGGATATAGCTTGGACATCAGTGGAAAGGATAATGGAACCTTCAGATCAAAATATCACCTGTGTACATTGGGCAAAAAAATTCTTGCTGATCTACTTTTTGGGTCACCATGACCTTATCATTATGGACTTCGGCACCTGGCCAAGTTATCCTTTTTCTTCAATAACTCAAAAAGTTTCAACCTGATTAACACAAACAGTCCATGTATGGAAAGTTGTATGTGGGGCATGCATTTTGAACAGAACAATGTTTTAATCCAAGTTCAAGGTCAAGGTGAAAGGACCAGTTGTAGTATAGGGTCAAAATGGGAAAGTCTTGTGAATGCTCTACCATCTGTAATTTTTACCATATCACTATTAAATGTGGTGGGGGAGGTCAAGGTCTCAATAGGAGGTGTTCATATTTAACTATATCAACTGCAGACCTGCTCCGGTCCTGTTTATTTTGTCATAGATGTTCATTTTACCCTCCATAATACGTGAATGTGCTCTCCTTCCTGTCAAGTTCCTTTGCTGCAGCCCAGGTGGCAGTGCAAGATGCCAGTTGTTATGAATACCTCATAGTGGCGGTTCTGCCAGTGGTGCCATCTGTATTTTAACAGAAGTTACAAGCCAAAACATGTTGAAAGAAAAAAAATTCTGAATTTAAAAAAAAGTGATTAAGCTAAATAGGCCCAAATTGTACCATGATATTGATCATGGCATGCATAAATATAGTATGTGATATGGATGACCTTGACCTTTTTACTCCAGGTCACTAGCACTGTAAAGTTAAAACAGGTAATTTGCCAATTATGTCCAAAGAAGAGGTAACTTGCTAATAATATCCACAGTTGTCAAGTTGGCTCTATCAGGACTTAACCAAAGGTATGAAAACCTTGGTAAAGTACAATATTGATGTTGCCACCTACACTATTATGTAATCTATGGGTAGAGAAATGACATTGTGTGAAGAGTCAATGTAGCATTTTTAATTTTTGATGGATGTTCATCACACTTAGTGGGATAGTTGAGGAACTAAAAATGTGAACTAGAAAAAGAGATTTGCTTGACAAGTTGAAATGGTGCCGCATGTCTTCATGTAACATATCTCATTGTAAACTAAAAGTTGCCTGAGTTTGACCAACACTTTTAAAAGGGCTACTGAGTCCTCATATAGGATCTACCTCAGGCCTCATTGTAAACTACTCATGGCCTGCCTATACATGGGAATTGCAGTTGGAACTATAGGTGACATTGGAACTATAGGTGACATTTGAATTCATGTCTCTATCTACATTACTGGCAAAAAAGATGGTCCTTTTGCCTCGTTGTTTCCTAAACAGGTCAGCAAAGCACTAGGCCTCTTTTTTGTTTAATTTTCTTTTTTAATTCATGAAGAGTGATATACAGTGATCAATGTCTTGAGAGACCACTGCAATGAGTGACCACCAGTTTTGAAAGACCACCTTTTTGAGATAGTTTCTATTGGTCTTTTCACCTTTTTATTCCTCCGATAAAAGACCACATGTCTTTGACATGCAGCATTTGGTCATCCTGAGGGTGGTCTTTCATGGCAGGTTTTATATTAGGCAGTTAATAGCTTTCTCGGATTCATTCTGGGCACAATGCAGAGGATTGTTTGTCAAAGCTGTTGACTCAATCCCCAGAGCGACAAATAGGATATGGATTTAGGACCTTTTCACAAATTGGCAAATTAAAAATACAAATAGAAATTAAAACAAAAAACCAAAAACCCACAGACACGGACTTAAGGCTTGATAACTAAGCTTTTTGTGAAGGGTCAAGTGATTTCACCATGCATCCTGTAAAGATTTCTGTACAAAATTGAGTGGTTGTACATCTTTTTGTGACATATCTTTTTTAACATGAGCATTTGTTGAGTACATGTGCTTGTAAAATCCAGATCTAGGACTTGGGCAATTTTCTTTTTGTGTCTGTTGAAACCAGATCATGTTATGTTCTGTTTGTATAATATACTACTTGCCCGCTTTACTTCATTGCTGTGGTTAACTCCTACCATATTAAATGTTGGTGATTGCCTTGGCTAATTGTGTTTTGCATTCACAAGTCATGCACCAGCTGCTTGTGAGATGTCAGGAGCATGATGCTAGACAAGGCAAAGAAAAACACTGACTTGGACTAATTTTGGTGCACGTATTTGAATGTCACCTGTAGGTGGCACCACATGTAACTTCCACCTGGTATCCACTTGTTGCAGGTGGAGACACCTGGGGCACAGACAAACCCTGCTTTATTAGGGGACCGTGAGTCCTCTATGGTGATCGCAGGTTCCATCCATCTGTGCGTGCATCCAGCCAGCCGGCGTTTGTGCGTCCATCCAGATCGTTTCCACATGATAACTTGAGATGTTTTGAGCTAGGGTTGTCATATTGCACAGGATTTTAGTCCTCTGTAAGGGCTACCTGAAGTTCTAAGATGTGTGATGTTACCCAATAGGATCCTAATGAAATCTTAGTTCTCTCTATTGTCACCTTATCGTGACGATAGTGCACATGGCTGAATTCATAGTTACGCTGGTCTGCTGTTACCAAGTGGGACACGTACCTGGTACAGTGTACGTACAACTTCCAGTTGTTGTATGGGAAGAGGGTTGGAACAGAATGGTCTTTGGTAGGCCCTTTTCCTCCTACAAAATGCCTGAAACACATGCGGTCATATTTAGAGGGCTCCCAATCTGCTGACCAGCGCACCATGTTCACCCATTCTTTGCTGCTTTACCGGTTCTTCTTAGGGGGGAAACTGTGGAACGTAACCCCACACATTTATGGATATTTGTCAAGATTTGACAATTTGCATGTATCCGTGTTACAGCTGGTACCTTGCAATTATACGCAAGCATATTTCAGGCACAGTACAGCTTTAACTTGATCAAAATCACTCTTCCAAACTTCCCCATTTTCTTCACATCTATACACTTTGATATGGCTGTCGGTGACCCGCTGATAGTGGTATCCCACTTCGCGTGAAATACCATTTAATCTTGTCACACAATCCTGGTGGCCAAAATTGGAAAACTTAATTTCGTCAGGTTGATATTCCCAAGGTCACAGAGCCACATTAATGAATTTGGTGTCCACATGATAACTTGTGAAGTTTTTGAGCTAGGGCTTTACTATTATACAGGGTTATTATATGCTTCTGTAAGAGGTAGGTCAAGTTCAAAGATAGGTGACCTTGACCCAGTTCGTGAGGTCACAGAGCCACATTAATAAATTTGGAGTCATTTCCGCATGATAACTTCAGATGTTTTTGAGCTAGGGCTTTTATATTGCAGAGGATTTTAGTCCTCTATAAAGGCTACATAAAAGTCTGAGATGAGTGACCGTGACCCAATTCCCAAGGTCAAAGAGCCACGCATCCATCTGCATGATAGCTTGAGAAGCTTTTGAGTTAGGGCTTTTATATTGCACAAGATTATAGTTCCCTGTAAGGACTAGGTCAAGTTCGAAGATTGGTGACCTTGACCCAACTCCCTGGGTCACAGGGCCACATTAGTGAATTTGGTGTCGTCATGATAGCTAAAGAATTTTCAAGATACAGGGATTTCATATTGCACATCATCATAGTTTTCTATCAGAACAAGGTGAAGTTCCAACATGAGTGACCTTGACCCAATTTCCAATGTCACACAGCCACTTTTGTGAAATTCAGTGTCCACACAATAATTTATAGATTTTTTCATTTATGGGTTTTAGATTGTACATGATTATAGTCCTTTGTAGGGCCAAGGTTAAGTTCTAACATGAATGACCTTGACCCACCTCTCAAGGTCACATAGCCACTTACTTGCCTCTGGATGCTGGATATTATGTTTAATGATTTATTACTGTATATAGCTGACTTTGAACCGGTACCCAAGGTCAGTTTACCCAATGTCCAAGGTGAGATATATTTGCTGCCCTAAACTGTCTCATATTTGTATACGGCGATCCCCTCAGTGGTGCAAGCACCACTATTACATCTAGTTCATTGGTTGAAAATAGGCAGTTTGTGCTGCCATGATGCAGAATGATGTATCTGGTGTGCCCGGTTTAAAGATCTTTTTTTTGTGGATAGATATGAGCAAACATGGAAACTCATTGTTGGTCGAATCAGATTTTGATAAACCAGGAAACAGGGAAATCATATATATATATATATATATATATATATACACACATACATATATATCTCAGTATTTTCCATATTTACGCAGTTAAGTAGTCCCCCCCCCCCCCATGTAGAGACAAAGACCAACACTGTGCAGGATCTGCAACTTTAAGTGCGATACTTTGTTTTTTGTCATAACTACAAAGTCGTTCCAATGCAACTTTTTATGCAGTTGTCAAGAAAGAGGCTTAAAGAAAGAAAACACTTTTAGGACTAAACTCACAGGGTGCACTCAGTATGTGCTTTGTACAGCTCCGGGTATGCTGGTACAACAGGAACTGGGAGGGAAAATCCAGATGATGCAGCAATGTTAGCTTATTGTGTGCACAGAAGAGACCAGTCTTAAGGTTACAGCAGACATGTGAAGTCTCCCTTCTTTTGGCAGGAGTCTCTTTTTGGACATATTTTTACAAATACACTGGCCAAGGTGCACAGCAGACCCTGGTCTTTATATTCTTGTTTCTTGAAAAAGAAGTGGAAGGCATGGAAGAAGTTTGTGTATAAAAAAAAAACAGAAAAAAGCGAAAATATTAAGATCAACAGATTTGACCTTCACATGTGCTTGTATGGTGTCTGCAGGAAATCACGATGGTGAATTTAAGAAGTGTGTAATCTATCCAGTCCTAGGAACACAAGGACAATAGAAATGCAAGGAATTATGGGATTGGTGACTTCGACAGTTAACCAATCAAATCTTAGGAACATGAAGATAGAAGTGCAGATAGTTGCGGGCCAGGTAGCTTGGTATGGAAACTCACCTGTTCTGGGTAAAATCAAATTGTCCTCGGAACAGACATGAGGACACCACTGCATACCTGGGTACTCACTCACAAGACCCCACTTGCTGGTCTTGCTGTTAGCAGTGTCGTTTATGATGTTCATTCAACCTCCCCCAATAAAACACAGAACAAATAACAATAAAAGTGACTCACAATGCTTCATCCATGAATGTAGTTTAAGCAAAATTATGTTTTAACCCTTTCCCCCTTAAACCAGCCAAAACTGGCTTGTGGTCAAATGTCGTCTGCTTCAGTGTTTTCAACTTATTTCAACAGTAGTGAAAAACAATTTTGACTGAGAATTGTAGATGAGCCCTGTCAAGATTACATGCCCCAGTTCAACAACTTTCCTTGGCATAAGTTGGGCACTTAGTGCTCAACTCATGCCAAGGAAAGTTGTTGACTCAAGTGTCAATTCAAGGGGGAAGGGGTTAATGTACCTCACATGCTAGGATTGAAATCAATTGGTCAAAGGCTGAACATGCTTTCATTGTCTAAGGTCTTGTTGCAGTTGGTTTTACTATACATGTACCCACTTCTGATTGGATGATAGTGACATACATGTAGTTCATGCTTTACTTGAAGTGAGGTGTGTCTGTACATCATCATCATTCACTGCTATGGAAAATGTTTTTGTTAATGCAAATTAACAAAAAAAAGAAAGAGCTTCAGCAAAAGATTCTGGAGTATTTTGTGGAAGCAATAATATAATGTGACACCAATCTGTATAATTATGTGTATTTTGTATGTTATCATCATAGAAATGGACTCAGCTATTGTTCACAAATTCTAGCTCATAAATACCTGTGGATAATTTACATTTTAAATGAGGTGAACTTTTTTTATGACCAAAGGATATAAAGTTATTTTTCCATTAATCTTTGAAAAATATGAATTGCATTATTAACCTTCAGGGTGTCCACAACGCATTTGTTTACTTTAATCAAATCATTGTTAAATAGAATATTATGTTTAAAATTGGCTCCTTGTGAAATGACACAATATTATGTTGTCCCTCCTGTAACATTGTGCTGTTATTAGAGTTCCTAAAAAACTGAAGCATGTAGGACTCAGTCAACAACGTACATATTTCCTGAAAGGAGAAAATAGGATTACACTTTAAAAGAAAGAATAAGAAACATGTATATAATGACTGTGAATTTGTAACAGTGGAATTGATGGGGTTAACAAGGTGCCCGTTACATGGCAGAGTATTTGTTTTGGAATGCTAAGTGACAACATTTATGTACAAATAGTAAAGGATGAATATGGAATTCCACAACAGAAGTCATTTTGCAAACATACCAGAAGAGACATGGCAGCCCATAACTCTTCATTTCCAGTTTTACATACTTTCATAATGAAATCCAACAATGTATGTCACCAGATTTCCCTGTATTGTATTTGTGTCTTTTTGCCCAGAACCACTTCCTAGTAGTCATTACCCTATTCTCTGGTCCAAACTCTTTACTCTCCATAAGCTAACCTGTCCCTGTCTGACCTATATACATATGGAAATACTATTGTCCATATTGCACTCGTTCCTATGTAAAATTTTGACATAGGCTGTATCAGCCCAAATAAATTAAAGGGTCTTCAGCGGGTAACTACTGAACAAGTTTCGGAGCCTATTACCCATACATGTCTCTCTGAGAAGCAGCTCTTTGTCTGAGCTAAATATTCAGCAAAGACAATCCACATAATAATGAATAAATAAGAATGTGGCAAATGATAAATTAGCTAAATACCTGAAGTTTTGCTTATAAATGCAGAGCTTCATTATGAAAGAAGAATACCTATCAAACAAACCATAATTACTAAAATTTGTATAGTACAGGTTCAGATAAGAACAATTTGACTTACCCCGCAACCAATATGTACCCTATCTAGCTGGACAGCATATCATAGTTGCATGTAAAGCATACTGTATTCATTCCAGTTGTAGCACACACCCTAATATAAGCACACCCTCTACTTTTTTAATCTTGGGGCTTTATTAAAAATTCAGTATTTTTCAATATTTTAAAAAATTAACTGCTTCTGATGAAAGAAGAGGGTTCATTATCGTTATTTTATGCTATATGGATTCTATAATAAATGTAATTGATTGTGGTATTGAAATTAAAACGTGTCATTATCACAAAACTCCTCAAAAACCATGTGTGCTCCAGGAAATCTTTACATTAGCACAGTGTGCTACTATTGCAATGAATACAGTATTACTTATTGTGCATGTTATGTTCGTTTTGCAAACATGCCAGAAGAGAAATGGGGGCCCATAACTGTTCATTTCCAGTTTTGCATACTTTCATAATGAAATCCAACAATCAGATTTCCATGTATAAACAAAGCATGATATTGTGTATTGTCCATATTGCATATTAGACCATAACTTGTAATTTGAGAAAATGTCAGTACTATGGTACTTTGATAAATTCCATAGTTGTGGCAAGTAGTTTACGTCAGTTGTTGACTTTAACATCACAAATATGTCGGCTTTGTGTACTTTTGTATTGCCTGCTAAACAGACCATGATCTTGTTTGTCCGTTCCACTTGTGTAGTAGGGATAACAGAGCTTGGTGTGCTTTAGGAGGCAAACTTTCATAATGAAACGACAAATCACTACAAAGTGCTGTTTTGTTTATAAAAGCACATCTGTAAACATATGATACTTGGTAAGTGGCAGATTCAAGTACTTTCATAGTTACATATGTTTGGGTTGTGGAGCCACCGCGGAGCTGAGGCCAGTATTTTGCCAGAATGGAGGGCCTCCCAGGTTGTTTCAACAGCCATAATCATTTCCCTGCTCTCTAAACATGCTTTGATGTATGTGTGGTCAACGTGGAGTAGCAAATGTGGTAAAAACCTGCACAAGTCCATGTTGCCGATCCTATCTCATTTGGAACATGTCAGCGAATGTATGTATCTCTTCTTGTCAATCAGTTTGGTGTTAAGCAATACCTAATGGAGATGACCTGTTTGACCTTTCCACTCAGGTTACTGGATCAAAGGAATAAACTTCAGCTGACTGGAGGGTCCGTGGTTGCAAGTGTCTCATGTTTGATATGATCACACAAGTTGAGGAAGTTGGTGACAATGCATTTGATTACTCTGAGCCATGAAATTTCATAAAAAAAGTTGTTCATGTGATGTGTAAATTGGTGCCCAGAGTTCCACACACTGATTAATTAGCTCCCTTATTTCTTGAGAGAAAGAAAAAAAATGAATTTAGGGAAGAAATAGGTCCTGTAGTTTCTCTTTAGAGACCACCTGATTTGGGAGACCACATTCATCAGATCACTGGTCTCATGGCTTCCATTTCTCAAGTTTTATTGAAAGACCACTTGTATCAGGTTACTTCTTTCAGATATATCCTGGGGATGGTCTCTCAAAGGAAAGATTGTTGCATGTTCAGATAAAATGTAACATTGTTGAGTGTGTGTGTGTGTGGAAAAAAAAAGATGTGTTTTAAAAATTGGTAAAAATTTCTGCTCTTGTGATCACATACAAATGAACCAGTGTGGGTTACTCTCAGCAGCCGAGTCAACCTGCTATGATCCAAATCTAATGGTCCTAGTGTGCGTACTTCATGGCACAGACTTATATATAGACACAATAATTGTATTGATATACTTCACTTGGGGCAGAAAATGAGTTCTAGTGAAAAAATGAGAGGAAAAAAAATACACCAGACAGTGCAATTGAAATCAAAAATGAAATGCCTGTAGGCTATATTGAGACTAGACAAGAGAAACAGACTTCCTTCTGTGGGGCTGTATTAGCTGCTTGTCTGTCAGACCTGGCTTGGTGAAAGACAGGTGGACTGCAAAACTACTAATCTGTCTGCTGTGTTGGTTCTGAGAGTAGTTCCTGCTGTGTTCAGTCAGTGGACAGTAGTCAGTGGTTGCAGCAGAGCTGAAAGGAGAAGCTATCTATTAGGGGATAGCTCAGTGGGCAGTCACTGCATGGCCAGACTGCACTTAGTTTTCTAATAAAGTAAAATAAGACTCTCAAAGAAGTTAACACTTTTTGTTAACAATATTAAAAGAATGAAAAACCTGAATTGAAAATGAACAAAAATTACAAAGAAAGAAAGAGAGAGAGAGGGAGAGAAAAGAGAGAGAGAGAGAGAGAGAGAGAGAGAGGGAGGAAGGAAGGAAGGAAGGAAGGAAGGAAGGAAGGAAGGAAGGAAGGAAGGAAGGAAGGAAGGAAGGAAAGAAAGAAAGAAAGAAAGAAAGAAAGAAAGAAAGAAAGAAAGAAAGAAAGAAAGAAAGAAAGAAAGAAAGAAAGAAAGAAAGAAAGAAAGAAAGAAAGAAAGAAAGAAAGAAAGAAAGAAAGAAAGAGAGAGAAAGAAAGAAAGAAAGAAAGAAAGAAAGAAGAAGCCTGGTTTGACAATGAATGAAAATGCTTATGTTTATGTTGGCTGACTTGTCACTCAGCTGAACTTCTAGAATGGTCAGTCATCTGTTGTCCCTCTGTCCATTGTCATCAATTCTCATTTTCATCTTTCACTTCTTCTCCGAAACCATTGGCCAGAGTCTCTTCCAGCTTGGTGGGGATCTACCATGGGTAGATTTCTACCAAGTTTGTAGAAAGTGAATGGTCACATTTTGATGCTTTTTGGATTTGAATGAATCAGTTTGGTCAATTTTTGGCAGAATCTTTTGGAAAAATCTCCCAAACCACTTGGTTTTATTTAGCATAAGGACACTTCTGCGGACCCCTAGATATCAATTTGTTCAACAAGGGGCACTGCAATTGGTTCTGTTCTTTTTTACAAATTTTTTTGTTTTCACTATTTTTAACTGCTTCATCAAAAGTGTCCCTCAGATTATGCTTAAACTTGCTGGAAATGTAGCTTGTGGAAGGATTAAATAAAGTTGTTCAACCAGGATGTGATGTTGCAGGTCCCTGATGTTAATGTTAGCAAAATTGTTACTAAAGCAATAGCAGGAAATGTGACATAATGTCTTATACCTCAGGAAAAGTTTTCTGCTGGGCCCAAACAATAATAGAAATTATTTTATGATCAGACAACTCTTGGTATGATCCAATTGGTTACCATGGTGCATGTGGCAAAGTTGAAAATAGTTTAATGACTTGCGATGGAGTGCCCGGATCAGTGGAGTCCTGATATAGATTTGTGGGCGTGGCCAAATCAATGGAACGTAACTGCTAGTCCCAAACCAATTTGGCCACACCCGCAAATCAATATCACGATTCTGCTAATCTGGGCACTCCATCTCAAGTCATTCGCTTATTTTTCTGCTTTGTCATGTGCACCATTGTAACCAATAGGATTGCAGCATTCTTTTTTAAGGTTGTTTGTTGAAAATAAAGATCTTGAATTTGGACTTTTGTCTTCTTTACTTCATAATGTAAACAGTAATCTTGAAAGAGTTACCTGCTCATAAAATAAAACAGCTGTGGGACTTTTGCTTCATTCACTGGTTAGTTGTATGGACCTGTAAGAAGAATACTTACCTCGGCCTTCGGCCTAGGTCAGTATTCTTTTTTTCAGGTTCATAAAACTAATGAGTGACCTCGGTAAAAGTCCATAATTGTATAAGATCTTAATAGGATTTCTTTTGGCATTGTTGATTTTAAAGAGAAAAAGACTAAGCAAGACCAGTGGTGAATAAATTCGAACACAGAAAAGCCAGACTGGTTTTGAATCAACAATGATTTTTGTCAGTGGCAGTTGGAACACTGTAAACCGCTGCTTATATAGCAGGGGGGTAACATTGCTAACACACTTTAAGCAGCCGTCACAGGAAAAAAAATGTTGATTTTAAGCTTAAGTGACCTTGAAAGGTCAAACTGACGTATTGACTTACGGTGGATCCTTTCTTTTTTAACTTAAAAAATGATGACCCAGAAGTGTGTGAATGAAGCCTTGATATTGCAAACAGTGATGAAGGTCTTAAAGAAAGATTACCTTGATATTAATTTGAAGGTCATAGGATGACTCTAGTCTATGCCTAAGGTTATATGAACACAGGACTGTCACAGTCCTCTAGTTTTTGCAAAGTTACATTTTGAGCAGACCCTTGTAGGGCTTTAATAGTTGCTTATATGTAGCTAGCCTGCTTGGACCAGAAATGAAAATCAACACTTTTTCTTCAGAGTTGCCTTCTGAGCAGACTGAACAGAGCAGAGAGCTGAATATGTTGGGGTAGGTCTGTTCAGTAGGCAATGTACAGAGAAAAGTAATTGAAGAAGTGAATTAACTCATTTCATACCAGTCCCTGATTTTTCCATATATTTACCTAGATTTAAGACAACAATTCCATATTTAAATTCTTCATGAAAAGAGCTTTCGTTCAAGTACCCACATGCCTATAGTCTTAAGTCAGTGGTTCTGTCACTGCCTGGCAAGCCATGCTGCAGCTGCCCTTGCGGCAGCTGCAGCATGATTTGCCAGGCAGTGCCAGAATCACTGACCAAAGCCAGTGACCATAGTGTGGAATGAGTTAATTTACAGGTGTGATGCCAGCCCACATACCTCCATACAATTCTATGCATTTAATGTTATTTTTGGTATTCATGTTATTGTTATGATTGGTGTCTTTCAGATAATTATAAACACAAGAAGTGGAAAGAGCGTGACCGAGAAAATGCCAACACAAGTGTTAAAAAGAGCCCCTTTCCTATACTTCATCGACAGAAACGCTCACAGTCCTGGGAGAGGCACGTAGAAGTGATGCTGGTGGCTGATCATCGTATGCTGGCCTACCATGCCAAAAGCCTGGAGCACTATCTACTCACACTTATGTCTATAGTGAGTACATTATATATTTACATTTGTAATACTGTAGTGAGAGCCAGCCAGAGTTGAGTCCTCACATGTTAGCATAATGGCAAAAGCTGGCTTGGGGTGTGAGAGGTCTAGGAATCTTGAGCTCAATGTACTGACACTTATGTATACATGATGGGTGTACAGTGTGTTATTTACGTGCACTTATAATACCACAACACTAAGAATCTGGAGAAGTATGAACTCGCACTCATGTCTGTAAGCAGTACACCCTTTATATGATATCGCAATGCCACTGCACCAGGGATCTTGCGCATTGTCTGCTCACACCTTGTCTGCAGTGAGTACAATGCTTATACATATATGCACTTAAAGTACCACTGTACAAAGAATCTTGAGCACTATGTACTGACAATTATGGCAGTGAGTACACTATTTGTGTGCACTTACACAACTCTAAGAATCTGGAGCACAATCTGGCCACCTCTGATTTTGTGTCATTAGTGAGCACAATACTTATATGCACATAAATACCACTTCACCAAATCTGAAACATTGTCTACTCATCTAGATATGTTTATAGTGAGTACTGGACTTGCATGCACTTATAATGCTACTGCACTAGGAATCTGGAACACTATTTACTCACACTTCCATCTTTAGTGAGCACTCTACTCACCTGCTCATATAATACTCTACAAGTAAGAATTTTGAGCACTATCTATTCTCACTTACATCCACAGTGAATACTCTGTAACAATATATGGTAAGACTACACCATAAGGATATTGAACACATTTTACTGTTGGTCATGGTAACACAACTGCAATGCACGTAAGAACCCAGAAAACTATGTCACACACACTTTTGTCTATAGTGAGTACACTGTTTACATGTATTGAAAATAGTAGTGCAAGATGAGAAATGGGAGCTGCACTGTTTATTTGCCCTTACATCTTATATGAGTATTTTTTTAACATACAACATCATTGTAATACAGGGATGATAAATGATATGTGGTCCAAAAATATGTATCATTTGACATACAATATAATTGTAATAGAGGGATACTAAATACAGAATTATGGATAGGTCTATCATTACGCGTATTTTTGCTTTAACCCATTCCAGGTCAGAGTACAACAGAGTCAAATAGCTTTCCATGGCACAAGTTGGGTACAATGTTCCGAACCCCTGCCGAGCACACCTAGTTACATTGGGCATGCCATCATGAATGGTCTTACACACAAATCTCTGCAAAAATGTTTTCTAGTAGCAAGAAATTTAAGGCAAATGACAATTTACATCCAGGCACTTTTGGGCGATCGAAGCAGGCAAGGGTTAACTTGATTAACTTGTTAGTTGTTCCCAACAAATTAGCAATTAAAGTGTGACAGTGATGACTCGCTTGTAAAATGCATAGCCTGAAAGCCATATTGGTATTTCATGCCTTCTCAAAGAGGGACTCAACTGTAGGATGGTCAGTCCTCCATCCATTTTCATTGTCGTCATCTGTTCACATTTCACATTTTCCACTTCTTCTCCAAAACTATTGGCAAAATACTCGTCAGACTTGATGGGGATCTACCCTGTGTGGATCGCTAATAAGTTTGTTCAATTGGTCCTGCTCCTATGATTTTTGGATGTTATATATTTATTTTTGCTCATATTTTGTGTGAAATCTAAAATCTCTGAAACCACTTAGCCAATTGCTTCTCAAAGAGGGACTCAACTGTAGGATGGCCAGTCCTCCATCCATTTTCATTGTCGTCATCTGTTCACATTTCACATTTTCCACTTCTTCTCCAAAACTATTGGCAAAATACTCGTCAGACTTGATGGGGATCTACCCTGTGTGGATCGCTAATAAGTTTGTTCAATTGGTCCTGCTCCAATGATTTTTGGATGTTATATATTTATTTTTGCTCATATTTTGTGTGAAATCTAAAATCTCTGAAACCACTTAGCCAATTGCTTCAAAATTTTACAGGGACACTTCTGGGGATCCCAAAACCTTAATGTGTTCAAGAGGTGGCACTTTGATTTTTTACCAGCTGATATTATGGTATGGCTCACCATCCATTGTGCATCTGTAAGTCTGTCTGTAATTCACATTTTCGACTTTTTCTCTTAAACAATCAGCCATATTCAGTTCAAACTTGATTTGAATATACCTTGAGTGGGTCTCTCCCAAGTTTGTTCACATCCTTCATGGATTTTTTATGAATTTTTGGATCATTTTTTGGCAAAATTTAGAAATATTTTCTCCAAAACCGCTCAACCAATTGCTTTAAAATTGCATAGGGAACTGCCGAGCCAATTACTTCATAATTGCACAGGGACACTTCTGGGGACCCCAAGACCTTAATTTTGTTCAAGAGGTGGTGCTTTGATTTTTAGCTCTGCTGACCAAAGGTTGAAGAGCTTATGGGACTGCTCATGTCTGTCCATCCATCCTTCCATCCGTAAACTTTTGCTTGTTAGCACAGTACCATCCACAGTTTTGAAGTTAGCCCAATATAACTTTCAGGACTTGTAGGGTGTATGAAAATCTAGGCCACTTTTGATATTGGTGGCACCATCTACAACATTAGGCAACACAGGGGTCAAAGTATGAAAATCTTGTAAAAACTCTAGCATCTTTAATTTTTGGCGGATCTTCATGAAATGTGCTGGGATTCTGGGGGAGGTCAAAGTCTAAGTTGCTAATGATACTAGGGGCATTACTATAATTTAACGGAAATTATGAGCCAGAATGTGTTTTAAGCTATAAAATTCCATATTTGGAAAAGTAATTGGATTAGACTTGCCAAATTTATTGGATATAAAGACCATGTCCAATGCTAGAATTGTATTTAATATCAGTGACCCGGACCTATTTTTGTGAGGCACCTGATAACCTGCTTTTTGGGTCACCAGTACCCAGTAATTGTTAGAGTGTGGCTCTTTGTCCACATATTTTTTTTAGGCCCATATAATTTTTAGAAGTTATAAAATATATGAAAATCTTCATCGACATCAATGTTGGTGGCGCCACCTATAGTAATATGTAATATACAGGTCAAAATGTGAAAAGCTTGTGAGCATCCATGAAATTTAGTGGGATTGTTAAAGAGGTCAAAATCTCACTTGGTTATGATACTAGTGGTGCCACCTGTAGTTTGATGGAAATTATGAGTTAAAATGTCTTGAAAGATACAAAATTCCATATCTCGAAAATTGTTGAAGTAGCAAGCCAAATTTATATAATGTATTGATCATGTCCAATGGTAATATATTATGTAAGATCAGTGACCTTGGCCCATTTTTAGTTAAATTGGAAGAGGTGATTTTGCAATGGTAGGCTGTAGTTTAGACATTAGTGGCAAGGAGAATTGAGCCTCTAGATCAAACTTGCACTTGAGTAAATTGTATATAAAACTCTCCTTGGTGACCTATGTTATTGGTCACCATGACCCAATGATTGTGTGACCTTTACCTATTATTTAAGATCATTAAGCACGTAAAAAAGGACATTTAATTCAATATGTTGATGAAGAATAAGGCGAATGATGCCAAATGTACCACAAATGTTTATCATGTGGAAGTTTGATATTGCACAATATGGCTAACCTTGATTAATTTTTCAAGTTAATGGATTAAATACAGAGCATTCGGCTAATGGGCCTCTTGTTTATTTTTGCTCTGAAACCACATCTCATATTGTTCTGAAACTTGGTAGAAATGTATCATGTGCAAGCATAAAACAAAATTTTCATCAGCAGTAGTGACATGCTGGATCTTTGACTTTTAACAAATTTTCACTGCGGGTATACTTGTCAGTTAGCGCATGCATTCCTGTTGATTACCATTCAAGTTAGTGGGATTGTAATGGACAGTCATATTTTTTTAATAAACTAGACCTCTAGACTAGAGTGGTATTTATGGGTTTCATGTGAAGGTCAGCTGATGATGGGTTGTTTGCACAGCCCTGTTGTTCAGGAATTTTTGTGCATTTTCACTTTTTTGACTTTTTCTGTGAAGTGGATTCTCTGCAGGTTTGCTGGGAATGTACCTGGACTTAATCTCCCAAAATTTATTCACTACATGGTGGTGCTGTCATTTTCTGATTTTCAACAAATTGCAAAAAATTCGGAAAAATCTGTAAGGGGACATGTTCTTGTTAGCAAGTGATAATGGTCTTAAACAAAGGTGACCTTGATATCATTCTCATTGGTTACGAGGTGAGCAAATTCACAGGACCACTTCATTCTGTGCATGTAAGGTTAGCTGAGCACAGGGCTGTCAGAGTCCTATAATTTTTTTCCACAGTGAGCAGTCCTTACCATTCAAGTTCATGTTTCATCTAGTCCCATTGCAGTGTAGCAAAAATGTGCATCTTGGAGTATTTGGCAGGCAGCTAGCCAACTGATCACAAGTAAAGTGTGAACACCATGTAAAATAGCCATCAAACGACATTGATCAAATTAAAGCAACACTTACAAGTCAGGATAGGCAGCCTGCATTACAGGTTCTGAAGTGCAGCAACTGGCTTGAACTTTAAATTTGCTCACATGTTGAATGGAACAAGTTAATGGGTACTTACTTTATGTTTTCTATCAAGTGTAATTTTTGGCAGTTGCTGGGGCTGACATTGATATTGTAAATACATATATCAAGTGAAATATGATTTTGTGGTTTTTGCCTTGTTTTAGACCTGAAGCGGAAACACAAAATTCACCATTTTTATTTTAAACTTTTCTTTCCCATTGCCAAGACAGGCAGGCTTACTGTTTATTTTTTATTAAAATGGGATTGACCATGAAATATAGGCAGATGTATATTTTCTGAACACCAGACAAATAACAAGCAGGACAGTCGCAGATGAAGTCAACAGCAAAACTCATTTGCAATGTGAGAACAAGCTGCCCGATGTCGTGTTGTCCATGGTTCAAATACATCTTTGAATTTCAAACTTTTTCAACCACTTCCTTTGACAATCATCACCTGATAAAGATCATGTTGCTGCTGACAAAAGTTTAATGAAGAGACTTGAGTGGGATACACCGTCAGGTTGTCCTGCCTGATTAAGGGGGTCAGTAAATTACAAAGGAGGGAAGAGCTTTATACAGCAGGAGCTCAACAGTGAGTTTAAGGTCACGCAGGTCCAGAATGTAAATTCATTTGAAACGCATACAAGAGTTACATGTGGAAGAAAAATATGATAACAGTTTGTAGACGTAGAGAATCCAGCCCATTGAGGATAACGTTGGAATCATGAGTTGTTGGATTTTCATGTTTTTCCTCCAACAATGAGTGACCCCCCAAGGTAATTCCCAATGGGCCACCCATACTGGATTTTCTTTCTCCTATGTCTAAAAAGGGCAAACACGCACTAAATCGAAGTTCCATTGGAGAAATATCTTTTAAAAGGATGCTATTTTAAAAGTGGGAGGAGTCGGTAGTTTATTTAATGCACCATGGCCTCTCATTGGTTTGTCTATTACTTCAAACCAATGAGTGACAAATCAAATGAAAGATTACAATTAAAACCTTGTCCTTCATACCCATGTAGGATAACCCATATAGGATAAGTTTCAGACATAGGAGAAATAAACAGAAGTATTTGCACAATCTCTTATCATATATTCAGTCTTGGATGAAACAGGTGTATACATTTTGCTGTTAAATGCTTCTTCTGTCTTTGTCATTTCAGGTAGCTGGTATATATAAAGACCCAAGTATAGGCAATGCAATCAACATTGTACTCGTCAAAGTTATAGTAGTTAGAAAAGAACAGGTAAGTCCAAGCATATTTTTGTTTCGCTTTTCCCCCTGAGATGCTGTCTGAACTGTGTTGGCCTAAGCACCATTTTAGTGTTTTTTCATTCAGTAGATGATGTTCAAAGTGGCAGTTTGAGTTGCACAGACTGAATTAATCAAATTACATTTAATCTGTTCCAGTATGTGTGTGTGTCATTGTGTAGTAAGCCTTAATACTTTAAATGTTCTTATTTTCCTGGGTATAAATTTTTACAGATTTTGCAGTTAACTGAAGTCAAATTTCTCCATTTTGAACATAATTCATGTTAAACCTGTATTAAAATACTAGTGCAGTGTGTTTCTATTTTGACAGTTTTGCGCCAAAGTGCAAAAAATGCACAGCATACAGTGAAATTTTTATGCGAGTTTACAGTACTCTGTACCCCTAAACTGGACTTTTTTACTGATCTACATGTATTCTGTGTTAAAATATTTAGTATTCTAACTGGCTTAATTGTTATCAGTCCACATGAGCTTAATTACCATGAGGCAGGATTGTGTGAACTATAAAGATGGATGAAAAGGTTTATTCCTTTGATCCTCTTTTATGTGCCAATCAATTCATGGCATAAACTTGGTCAATTTTCATTTTATTACCTGAAGATCAGATGTGATCTTTGTCCTTCAGGGAGCGTTGTGACATTCCTGTTAAACTGGCTGATTGGAAGGACATGTATCATCGATACATCTATTTTTTATTTATATTAGGCAGAAATAATTCAGAAAGGAAGGCTATTGTATTGCATTTTTTTCCCCTTCTTTTTAACCCCTCGGTCAAAATAGACCAGAGGGGTGTTGCCATCACCTACACTTCCATCCGTCTGTCTGTCTGTCTGTCCATGCCTTGTTAATGCCATATCTCCAAAAATATTCACTTTACAGAGACCAAATTTTTATCACAGAGGGTCATTGAGGTTTTTCAGGTGCCTATTTAAAAGTAGGTCACTAGGTCACATATTAGGTCACAGTACTACATTGAAATAAAAAGGGTATTAAGACATTACTTAAAAATATTGAATGTAGCTTCATCAATTCTTTATGACAATTGGTCCTAAGGATGCCTCAGACACCTATCAAAAACTAGGTCACTAGGTCACATATTTAGGTCACAATGCTGCATTGAAGAAAAATGGCGTTACCATGATACCTCCAAATATTAAATCACTCATTGTAGCTGCACCAATCATTTATGACGATCCTAAGGATGCCTCAGACACCTAGTAAAAACTAGGTCACTGGGTCACATATTTAGGTCACAGTGCTGCATTGAAAAAAAATGGCCTTGCCATGATATCTCTGCTCATTGCATTTGCACCAAAGCTTTGTCATTACGTCAAACAGAAATAACCTCCTTGTTTCACATGCAGGTACATGGTCTTCCCCTAAAGTACCATTTCCCATTTATCAACCCTGGCCAAGGGGTTTTCAGTCTCTGACCAGCTTCAATTTTTTTGAGGGTGGGGAGGTGGAGTTTTGGGACATATTTAAGTTTTTAAACAGAGCCTATCTCTCATAGTTTGAACCTGTAGACCAAACAAAAAGTGTTAGATCTTCTAGCCACACACATGACCGCATAAAGTGGGTAAACCTGGCAAACCTAAAATAGGAAAATACAGAAGAACATCTTACTTGAGGGAAGGTTAGATCCACAGAAGTCCTGTTTGCTACAGTACTAATTAGGGAGCATTCCTTGCGCCAACAGTTGTGATAGCTGCAGGTAAGGGAGCATTCCTTACACAAATAGTTTAGATAGCCTCAGAGACTGTATTAGTTTCCTGATGGGGAAGATTTGCTCACAAAACAGTGACCAGTACCTGGTTCTGCATGGCTACCCCTAAAGATTGTCTGGCTATGCAGTTCACATTGGCATGTTGTACTGAACCCTTTCCTGCTCAAATCAACCAAAGTGCCACAATGTAAATTGTGTGCCTCAATGTTTTCAGCTCTGCTGACTATAGGTTGCAGAGCTTAAGCGATCACTCAGGACTGTCCCTCTTTCCGTCTATAAACTTTCATTTTTGAGCGTGATCCAGTCCACAATTTTCAAGATAGCCCCATGTAACTTTCAGGACTGGTCAAGTGTATGGAAATCTAGGTCGAGTTTGATATTGGTGGCACCTCCTACAGTATTATATAATATTTAGTCTAAAAATATGAAAATATTGAGAATGCTGTTTTTCAGAGTTTTTCATCATGTCAATCAGGCAAAAGGATAAAAACACATTGAAATTTGGTAGTACCACCTGCAGTATTACGAAAAATATGGACCAACAGGTGTATAAAACACATTAAATTCAATATGTTGAGAAAGAATAAGGCTAATGATATGTGTATCATATGTAGAAGTTTAATGTTACACAATATGTATGACCTTGACTTGCTTTCTCAAGGTCACAGAGGGAATACATTTGAAAAAAAATTTGTTGTTATGGTCATTATGTCTGAACTTGTGCACATGTATCATTATGCCATTACAGGAATATTGTACACACAAAAGTCTAGGATGTTTGGAGTCATGGTGGTAATAAATGGAACTAGCATCATAGATATTAAAAGTACATTAATTTCTGTTTTGATTATAAATTGAGATGGAAGTTAGACCAATAGGCAAATTTTATAAGAATTTCGGGTGACCTTGACCTACTTTTGAAGATCAATAAGGATGTAGTAAAGGGACACTAAATTTGACATGTTCAGAAAGAACAATGACACCAAATACGCCACAGTGTGTATCATATTGCATAATATGAGTGACCTTGACCTACTTTCTCATGGTCACGGAGGGAATAGATATCAGGAAATGATTTGAATGTGATGCCCATGACATAATAAATTGAGATGGAACTGCAAAACTTAAACCAATTATGCATTAGGCCAATGGTCAAGTTTTGTAATATGTTGGGTGACCTTGGCCTGTTTTTCAAGGTCAGTAAGCACTTAAGGAAAGGACACTAAATTCAATATGTTAATATAGGAAAAGGGAACAAATTCTGAATGTACCACAAATGTGTGTTCATGTGGAAGTTTCATGTTCTATCATATATGGATGATCTAATTTCTGAGGACAATGGGTGAATGCACTTCAGGAACTGAATTTTTGGTGATGGTCATCAGATTATAATTATGTCAGTGGAGCAATATCCCTGTTGTTACTTAAATTTCCCATCAATGAAGACCATTTTTGTGTAGAAATGTAGACAAGACATTATAACAGCACATTCCAGGTCAGCAGCTTTATGTATGGGTGCAGGTTGGTTGCATTGCACTGCACCGGCACCAACAAAAGCTGTTGCTGGAGTCTTATGCTAACCAGGAAAGGTCAATATGAAGTCAGAGTCAGGTGATGTTTAGGTGCCCAATGAGTGGCCTGGGAAAAAGTATGACCTGGACAGACAGTGCATTTGGTTGATATCCAGAAATTTCATCCAAATTATTGACAATACATGTATCTAGAAACATGCCAGAATCTCTTTATGCAGACAAGAAGGGATACAAAATTGCAGTTTTTGTGCAGATTTCTTCTTCGTTTGTTTCACTGGGAACAAGTGAAGATCCATCACATTACCATGGAAAAGCGACTTTTTACCCTTCGGCCTTATGAGGCCGACGGGTATTGTCGTACCCGGCACCGTCCGTCTGTCTGTCCGTCCCTCCCATGGTTTCACCGCCATAACTTCAGAAATTTTTAGAGACAGGACTTTTAAATTGCACATGATATTACACTCCTATATGGCCTTCTTTGTGTGCAAGCATAGTTGACCTTGATGTAATTCTCAAGGTCACACAGTGGTCACATGTGCTAAGCAATGTTACTGCTCTAACTATTGAAAGCCTGTATCTAGCAATCTAAATCTTACACACATGAAGCTTCATAGAGTGATCTAGAAGCCTATTGAAAATTGAGGTCATAGCTTCATATTTGACGTACTTTTTTTATGTCAAAAGTCAAGTACACAGTGGTGGTATTGGTATAAGTAAGGAAGTTTTTAAGTCAGTTACATGAAATTTTATACACACATGTATCACAACCAAAGAATGTATCATGAATCAAAAGTAGGTCACTAGGTCAAGTATCTGGGTCAGTGACCTATTCATTGAAATTGCAGTTACCACTATAACATCAAAAATTTTTCAGACAGTCCTTTCAAATTGCACATGATAGTGCACTCCTATATGGCCTACTTTATGTGCAAGCATAGTTGATTTTGACATATTTCTCAAGGTCACACAGTGGTCACATGTGCTAAGCAATGTTACCGCTCTAACTATTGAAAGTCTGCATCTAGCAATCTAAATCTTACACACATGAAGCTTCATAGAGTGATCTAGAAGCCTATTGAAAATTGAGATCATAGCTTTATATTTGACGTACTTTTTAATGTCAAAGGTCAAGTGCACAATGGTGGTATTGGTATAAGTAAGGAAGTATTTAAGTCAGTTACATGAAATTTTATACACACATGTATCACAACCAAAAAATGTGTCATGAATCAAAAGTAGGTCACTAGGTTAAGTATCTGGGTCACATGACCTATTCATTGAAATTTTTTTTACCACTATAACTTCAGAAGCTTTTGAGACAGTACTTTCAAATTGCATATGATAGTACACAATGATAAGGCTTGCTTTGTGTCCAGGCATAATTGACCTTGACCTGATTTTCAAGTCACACACGGGTCACAAGTTTGCTGAGTGACATTGTGCATCTTGAAATCTAAATTTTTAAAACAAAAGAAGCAACATACGGTGATCTACAAGGCTATTGAAAGTCAAGTTTATACCTCTATATTTGACCTAATGTTTTTGAGGTCAAAGGTCAAGTGTACAATAGTAGTATTTGTTGAATTTATGACAAGATATCCATTTGTGAAATTATTTGATGAGTGGCAAAATGGCCGTGATCTCTTACACTTCAGGCTACCAGCAGCTTTCTGATCATACACTATACCTGATACTATGGGACACTATTCCTATTCACTTACAGCAAATGAGATTGAAGGTGGCCGAAGGGTACTGCGCTCTTTGAACGGTATTTTTTTTTCTTTTCTTGGTTTGTTTCTGGTGAAAGTTTCAAATGCTTAGTAGCTCAGCTTATTTGTAGTTCAGTTTTGAGCTTATAAGGAAGCAAATCTGTTTGTTTACTGTCCACTGGTGTTGTTGTATACATTATTGTCATCACCATGTTACATCTACAATTTCACACTTTTTGTTTTCTCATATTTCTTAAGTCTGCGTTAACCTGCAATCTTTCATCATGATGACAAGTTACAAACTGTCATCTGACTGCAAGTGATGACATTCAATCCCACTGCATCAGATTGCCTTGTCCTTATTCTGACATCATCAACTGACACTTAGTTTCGGGTAGAAGTCTTTGAAAAGATATTGGTTGCTTAATGATGGTCTTTTCTCAACAGAAGAATGAGGTCAGTGATGCCTTGCAAGCAGACTGATCCTGGGCCTAGAAAAGAGGATGTTAACATATGCTTTTTGTCTGAAGTAGTTGGCTTGGGAGTGAATGGAGAAAAGTTAATTTGGACATTTTTGGATAAGATGTCATGCAGAGGTGGGAGTACTGCACAGTAAGAGAACTACACTGAAATATTCCCACCTGTGTGTGGATACATCTCTCTGCGACATTCTTCTAATGATGAGACAAGCTGACAAAATACGTGTAATCATTAGTCACATACCCTTACAGGGTTTGACCCTCAGTGAACCGTCACCTGCCTGTTTGACCTTGAATGTACTTTGACCTGTCTAAGGGCTAATTAAGTTGTTCCCAGGCTGTATTAGCTGCTGCATCCTCAAGAAAAATATGGTGGATGCTGTGAAACAGTGTTGTCACATTGTGACCTGTTGACCTTTGACTTCTATTCAGCTGTTGTGTAAAGTGACCTGACCTTTCCCATTGATGTCCAGTACTCTGGTCCCTAAATTTTCAGCCTTTTTTTGTCTCAAAGTATAGGACAGAAACAACTACAAATTATATAAAGCAAGGTTTTTACAGGAACGTAGGGTTTCGAATTTAGATCATTGGTACCTCATGTATGAAAATTGATTATTTTTGATAGAGACATTTTTAATGCAAGCTTAGGTTAGGTGTAAAATTTTACTGCTTTGTTTAGGAAACAAAAATCAGTGAAAAATTGCATGCCAAAATCTTGCCCCCCCCCCAAAAAAGTAAAGTGAGAACCAATAGCCGAATTCTAAAAAGAATAAAAAGGTTAAAACATCAGGAACTACTTCAGTCAGATTTCCTATGCTGCACAAGAATGACTCAAATGTCCCAGCCAGTGATTTCCTGCTTTAAAACTTGAGAATTTAAAAGTCGCACCAACTAGTTTTTGTCCAAGAGTCACTCTGACTGCAGATATGGCAGCAGTAAAAGTTTGTGAAAGGAGTATTCAGTGACTTAGACTTGACAGACTGCGTATGGCCGCACCTGTTGCTACCGACAAAGTAAAAAAAAAGAGAGGATGTGAACCACATGTCAGGTTGGACAACTTTCTTAACTCTTTACAGCCAAGGAGAGTGGTTTTTACATAATTTGGCAAGTCATGCTACAGCTGCCACAAGAGCATGATGCATTAGGCAATGCACAATCCCCCGATTTCAGGTGAGGCTTGTCAGAACTTAATGAAAACTCTTTTCATGACAAATGTCCAAATGCAAGCTTCTCCTTTCACTCTTAAATCTAGGTGAACATGCAGAAAAACAAGGACTGGTGTGGAATGAGTTAATGCCACATGGCTGTCTCTGCCAGGCTTCAATCATGTCCTAAATATCCCACTTGTACATTAACAGATGTGATGGAGATCCCTCTCACACCTGGGCCAACCCTTTCCTTGCCACTTTTGGATTATCCTGTCAGAATTTTTCTCTTCAGGGTTCATTATTATACAATTATTTTGCCAGACCAAGGGAATTTTTTTATTCACGTCAATTTATAATTCATCAGTAGTTTGATGTTGGAGACACTGTATTATTTTCCTGGATTTCTTAATCAGTTTATTACTTCGTTGCATGGTACACTTTCAGAAAAGTTATGGCTCTCCTGTGTCATTATCATTGTACTGAGAGTGCTTAACTTGTTTTATGCATCACCTGGATATTACATTTTAGGCTTAGGCTGTCCATCCATGTTTCAACCCATCCGGTCGGTGGTTATTACTCTGACCTGTCACAAAAGCCTGAACAGATTTTGCTCAAATTTGGTATGCAAGTACCTTATAGGGCAAAGATGAACTGATTAGATTTATGGGTCACTGTAGCATATTTATGCATTATGGTGACCTAAGTGAGGAGCCTGCATTAAGTTTTAGTATTGTTTGGGCAAAGTATACTTGATCCTGAATGGTTTGCAAGAATTTGGTATATAGGTACATCACAAGATTAAGATAAAGTGATAGGATACTTTATCTCAATTTTTACTTTGTAGCCAGATATCAAAGGTCAAGGTTAAGTGGCCATCGTAAATGTTTTGGTCGCACCTATTTGGGCTTATAAATGGTCAATCAGAAAAGTTCTTTAGCCCTCCAAGGTGTCCTTACATCATAATCATACACTAATAGTATTGTTAGTTCCTGATGTTTTATAAATGCATTGACCTGAATTTGATCAGTTGTGGCCTACTTATTGGAAACACTTTGTCCCTCAAACTGTTTTGATCTTTGACTTGTAGGGCATAACACTGAGATGAATTGATCAATTTTGTGGGTCACTGTAACCCATATGTCAGGGGTGTGACACCAGGGGTATGGGGGGCATATCTGTGAACATAGGCACTCACAATATTTTTAGTTTAGTTGATGCACTTATATGAAATCATACATTGGATGAGAAAGTGCTTAACCCTGGTTATGCCACAACTTTCTTTCAGAAACGCTGCCCAACTGCCATATACCGATTTTTCGGTATGTTGTGTTATGGTGTCCTGGCAGTTGACCAGGGGATACCGAAATATAGGTATATGGCACTACCAGAGTTAAAGCCTAGAAGAAGACTGTTTTTTTTCCATACAGTCCCCAGGTTGACAGCAGGCAGATTCAAAAGAGGATTTTTGAGAAGGTTTTATCATTAGAATCATAGACAGCACTTTGTAAATCAGCAGGCTTAGGGTCCAGTGACATTTTAAATCAATTATGCAGGTACATGGAATTCCCCAGGCTTCCTGCTCAAGGGACACGAAAATTCCACACTAGAAAAACTTGAATATTTCCCCAGATGTTGTTCTTGGTTAGTAGATTCCACTTTTTACCACAGTATCATACGCATGTTTTATTTCATAAAACTTTTTCAAGTTTCCAGTGTAGAAAATTGACAGCAGATGGCATGAGGACTGTGTTGAATCTCCAGGAGGGAGAATGAGTAGCCATTGAGAGTTGAGCTGACTGCAGCATGGCTGCGTGCTCAAAGGGGCGCCCTCTATAGTCTCCATGAAAAAAACACATATATCTCATTTAGTAACAGTATGATTCCATCTGCCAAAAATTTAGTGCTGTGCATGAAGTGCCCAATTTTTATTTTGTCAGAAGATGACTCCCGGCCAAGGAATTATTTTCACTCATCACCATATGCTTCACTGGGGGGAAAATGTATAACAAAGTTGTGTTTACACCTGAATATGTCTCCAATGTGAGCCCTCAGTAACATTATATAAAGAGCATTGTTTTTGTGATGGGACTTACTTTAACATGATATGAACAGCTAATACCAAAATGCCATTTGTCCTGCAAAGTTTTGTGTTTTTGTGTATGTCTGCCTATGGCTCCAGTCACTTACCTCCAGTATCATTCATACAACAACTGCAAACATGCCATGTCCAGCTATACAAAGATTATGTGGATTCATATTTATGCCTGGGTGCCAACCCAGACATTTTGCTTTTCTAGGAATTCTGTTTTTCTTTCCGTTTTTCTTTCTTCTTTACCACCAGATTTGCCCGGAGTTTTGTCGGACCCTATTATTCTGAAAACCACTAAACTTGTCATGGTGACTGACCTACCAATGAAATTTTGCACCTGGTTTGGAGTAGTCATGCATTGAAGGGCAATTGAAATTTTAGAGGCTCCATATCTTCCAAAGTATTGCAGATAGACACAAAATTTTAATGTGCATGTATAGGTTTGTGACAGCTACCAATACAATGGACAGCAAATGAAAGTTGTGGAATTTCAAATTATGCTAATTAGGGGCATTGAAAAATTTGTAAGTTGAATATCTCCAAAACTATTATAGATAGAGTAGCCATTCCAACTTCAAATTATAGGTTTGTGGCAAAGCTGCATCCAATGAACTATAAATTAAAGTTGTAAGATTTCAATTTATGCAAATTAGGTGAATATTCAAATTTAAAATCTTTGAGTAGCTTGAAAATATTATAGATAGAGGTGTCATTCGAAATGATATTTTAAAGGTTTGTAACAAAGCTGAATCCAATGAACCATAACTAAAGTTGTAAAATTTTAATTTATGCAAATAAGGTGAACACACAAAATTTAAATCTTTTTTGGATAACTTCAGAACTATTATAAAAAAAAAGGTGCCATCTTAACTTCAATTTAAAGGTTTGTAACATAGCCAGATCCAATGACCAAAACTGTAAAATTTTAATTTACGCAAATTAGGTGAATACACAAAATTTAAATCTTAAATAACTTCAAAACTGTTGTACATAGAGGGGCCATTCCAACTTCAATTTGTAGGTTTGTGACAGCCACATCTAATGAACCATGAACCAAAGTTGCAAAATTGTAATTTATGCAAATTAGGTGAATATACAAAATTCAAATCTTAAACAACTTCAAAACTATTGTGCATAGAGGTGCATCCAATGAACCAGGAACCAAAGTTGCTTTTTCTGTCCATTCGTCTATCCGCTATTCATGTCCAGACCATAATTCCTTTGTCGTTCAACTTAGATAAATGAAACTTTACACACAGGTGCATCTGGACGTAGGGATGTGTCATGTACCAAATATAGCTCACTTGTTGAAGTATATGGGTCACAGTGACAGATCCTTGTAAAATCATGTCCGGGCTATTATTCCTTCATTATTTAACTTCGTTTCACGAAACTTCATATACACGTTAATCTTGACCTAAAAGTGTGTCATGAAACAAAAGTAGGTCACTAGGTCAAGAATCTGGGTCACAGTGATACAATCATGTAAAACTACATTGCAATTCATGTCGGGGCTATAATTCTGTTGTCCTTTGACTTAGAATCATGAAACTTTACACACACGGGTATTTTGACTTAAAGGTGTATCATGAAACAAAACTAAGTCACTAGGATAAGTATCTGGGTCACAGTGATACAATCATGTAAATCTATATTATACTTCAGGTCTGGGCTATAATTCTGTTGTCCTTTGACTTAGAATCATGAAACTGTACACACCGGTGTATCTAAACACAAGTGTGTGTCGTGTGTAAAAGTAGGTCACTAGGTGAAGTATCTGGGTCACAGTGACATATCCTTTTAACTTCATGTCCGGGGGTTTAACTCCTTTAATCTTTAACTTACTTTCGTGAAACTTGCACATGCATATATGTTGACCCAAAGGTGTGTCATGAAGTAAAACATGGTCACTACATCAAATATCTGAGTCACTGGTGGATCCTGGTAAAATTGTGTCCAGACTGTAATTCCTTTACTCATTAAGTTTCATGAAACTTCATACACCCACATATCTTGACCCAAAGGTGTGTCATGGAACAAAAGTAGGTTATTAGGTCAAGTATGTTGGTCATGATGAGGCCTATAGATAATATAGTTTAGAAAAACAAGACCCATATTCATAAATTTCAAACCAAACAATGACAGCAAAGAGATTCCAGAGTTACCAAAGCATCAACATTCATCTTCCAATAACAATGTAAAGAAAAATTTTCACTCCTGACTTGAGATAGGCAGTTTCCCATAAGAGGCAGCTGGTGGTTTTAAACTGGTCCTCTCAACCTTTGAAATATTCTTCAATAAACTGCAATGCAGTTGTTCGTGTCCGGCTATAATTCGATTGTCCCTCAACTCAGATTAATGAAACTTAAGACACAGGTACATCTGGACATAAGGGTGTGTCATGCAACAAAAGTAGGTCAATAGGGAAAATATCTGGGCCACAGAAGTATATCCTGGTAAAATCATGTCCGGACTGTAATTCCTTTACTTATTAAGTTAGTTTCATGAAACTTTATACATACATATCTTGTTTGTCATGTAATAAAAGTAGGTCACTAGGTAAAGTATTATACATTTCATCTGTCTGTCTTCTATTCATATCCAGGCTGGGCATGGATCTAGCAATCTCTGATTGCATTTTATTTGGGATTGTAGATGGTTGACTCTGACCTAATTTTCAAGGGCACAGATCACTGTAAAAAAATTCTTCGTGATAACTTGAGAAGGATTTGGCAAAAGTTTATCAAACTTAGTCAATTTATCGATATTTAGCAAGACTTGACTTCAGATTGAAGAAAAGTGACCTTTGAGTTCATTTTCAAGATCAATGTCCATGCAAAGGAAATTTGTTTCTTAGCACTAACTTCAGGGGAAGTATGCCACTAGGATGAATATATGGCCAAACCCTCGCCACAAATGTCAGGGCCGGTGATTTAGGAGCAGATGTGTAAAGGTCGTAAACACTGATTCTTTCAGGCAGTGAAATTTGAAGAATTTTTTTGAGTCAAATGAAATCGTTAACATTTATTTGGCTCATTGCAATAAACAAAGCTATAGATACAAAAATTCTGTCAATATAGACAAGGGAGGAAGAAGCAAAACAATTTACAACCCTTATGGGCCCTTCTTTATGATGCAGTATTAATTACTTGCTATACATGTACAGTTGGTACCTGGTGAATTTTGCTGGTTTTGATTGATGGTAAGGTGTTCCAGATAATTGTTTTACTCCCCTGCGACATCCAGTTATGTGAAGATTGTAGATTTGTCTAGCAAAAAGGTCAAGAACAGAACTTATTCTTGTCATTAAGCAGAAATGGAAAGTATTTGTTGTTCCAGTCTAAATAGCTCTCAGTGTTTTGCAGGAGCAATGTCATTAGCAGATGAACCCTTTCCTGGTCAGAACAAGACTTGAGTCAATTGCTTTCCTTGGTGCCAGTTGGATGCAATTTGAACAACCCTTGCTGAGGAATTGATTTAAGACTGAGTCAACAGCTTTCCTTGGCATTGGTTGGGCACTTAGTGCTTAGTGCCCAACCCATGCCAAGGAAAGCTGTTGATCTGGTGCATATGATCTTGATAAGTCTCATGTACATTTCTCAGTCAAATTGTTTTTCACAACTGTTGAAATTAGTTGAAAACACTGAAGCAGACGACATTTGACCACCAGCCACTTTTGGCCGGTTTAAGGGGGAAAGGGTTAGGTAACAAGGTTAAAGCCGTGCTTTTGGGATGATTTTAGTGGGAAACAGTTAAAGTTAATAATTAGTCAAAATGAAAGGAACATTACTGTTTTGGAGGCCATCCAAGCTTACTTCATGTGACATGCAAGATCTGTCAACCTGAAACCTATTTTAGCCCTCATTGGCAACAGTGCCTCAATTGTTCTTGCCCTTTGCTTTCATCAGGTATTCCCATGGAGCACAACAGATTCAAAACATCCCTCCTCACTTACATTTTTTATCAGCAGTATTGCACTATTTTTAGTTGTTAACCTTTTTTTCATTATTCTGGAGTTATGTTGTACAAATGTGTAAAATATGGTTTTTGCCCGTTGGAAGTACCTATATGTGGGAGTTAAGTGAAACTTGATCCAGTGGGGGTTATGTCTTTTGTTAAATTTGAGTGCAGCTGATTGTTTCTGTTCTTGTTAACCACAGTGTTGACTGATGGAGTTGCAGATGATTCTTGATGAAATCATGGCTGTTTTCCAGGTTAAGCCAACCTAAAAGCCCAAATGGTACTTCATACATGTGCCAACCCCTTTTCTTGATGACTTCCTGAATAGTTTTGTTTAGCCTTTAACCATTTTTTCACAATCAATTACAGGAACAAACAACACGCAGGAAGAAAGAGAACTCCAACAATTGAATCACAATTTACTAACAGGGTTTCTGCAAGTTTTTTAAGGGGTACAAAAATATTTCAGTATGATGCATAATCTGCTGAAGAAAGTATGATATTTGTGATTTTCACATACATCAAAGAGTACAATATCTTGGAATGTCACTGTATTTTAAGACTTTTGATGGTAAGAAAAGTACCCTCAAGATTTTCAAGGGTTACAATGTTTTTCCCCCCATTTACTCACTGGTGGAAACACTGAATAATTGAGCAGAGCTGGAGAAGGGACTCTTATATTAATCCTGTGGTCCCTAGAATTTGGTAATACAGTGGCTTTAAAGCAAATGATGCTAGTCTGAACCATCATCTCTTGAGCAGTTTTTGTCACAAGATGCCCGAGGCCTACATCCTAGAGGTGATTCCTTCACTTTTAATTGATCGAATGTTGTTGTTTCAGGCTGTTTCCATGTGTTATATATACTACAGTTTGCATGTCAAGTTAGAAGCAATATTCTATGGTCTTATACTTTATCATTTCAGCCTGGTCTTCATATAACTGAAAATGCAGCCGAGACGCTGAAAAATTTCTGCCAGTGGCAGTATAAACAAAATGACTTTGATGATTCTAGTCCCCTGCACCATGATACAGCAGTACTTATAACTAGGTAAGTTCACTTTTTTCTAGTCCCCTGCACCATGATACAGCAGTACTTATAAGTAGGTAGGTTCACTTTTTTCTAGTCCCCTGCACCATGATACAGCAGTACTTATAACTAGGTAAGTTCACTTTTTTCTAGTCCCCTGCACCATGATACAGCAGTACTTATAACTAGGTAAGTTCACTTTACTCTAGTCCCCGGCACCATGATACGCAAGTACTTAAAAAATAACTTGACAAAGCAGTGCAGTGCTTATAACTAGATAGGTCTTAACTTCATGCTAGTCCCCTGCACCATAGTACAGCAATACTTGTAACTTCAAGTCCTCACTTTAGTAACCCTTTCCCCCTTATATTAAGACTGAATCAACAGCTTTCCTCACATGGGTTGGGCAGTGCCCAACCGATGCCGAGAAAAGCTGATGACCTGGGTCATGTTGTCTTGACAGGTCTCATCTTCAATTCTCAGTCAAATTGTTTTTCATTGCTGTTGAAATCAGTTGAAAATGCTGAAGCAGCTGACATTTGACCACCAGCCGGTTTTGGCCGGTTAAAGGGGGAAAGGGTTAAAGTCACCTGCACTATGATACAACACTACATATAAACTGCAGAAGGCCTCACTTTTGTTGTAGTCCCTTACATTATGGTACAGCTATCATAACTAGGTACAAGTAAATCCTCGCTATATTATGTTTTCCCTGTACAAAGCACAGGAGACATCTTGTAGTTGCATCCATTTCCTCATCTTCTTGTTCTTGTGTCTTATTCTTCAACACATGGTTTCCTGGCAATAACTCAAGAAGCATGTCACCAAATCTAATCAAAGTAGGAGTGTAATGTAACTTACCAAAGTGTAGGTTTGGATTGCAGATGGATGACCTTGACTTAATTCTCAAGGTCACAGAATCACTGAAGTAAAAGTTGGTTTGGGATGTTAACTAATGGAGTTTACAAAATTTAATGTGTGAAAACTGAAGAAATATTTCACCAAATATAAAACGTAGCAGGATCATGTATCTTATCAAGTCCTGGCTTGCGATTGCAGATGGATTGTCTTGACCTAATTCTCAAGGTCATGATTATAGGGTCACTGAAATGAACATTGGTTTCCAGACCATAATTCAAGAAGGATTGAACTAAATTCAATCAAACTTGATAAGATGATGTATATACCAAGGCGTAGTTCTAAGTTGCAGATGGATGACCTTGACTTTATATTTCCAAGGTCACAGGGTCACCTACCAGACTGGGAAGACCCCGTTTGCAGGAAATTTTTCCCTTTCATGTCTGATTGGACTAAATATTAGGCTTTCAACACTATCAGGGAGCTACTACATCAACCATGCCTTCTGTCAGCTGTGTTTCAAGTTCCATAGAGTGCAGGGAGGTGCCAGAGCTGAAGACTTCTGTAATAATTGTCACCCAGCCAGTTATGCCGTAATGGAGGATTCGATGAAAAAAATAAAACATCTCAATTCAAAGGGTTGTGATAACATCACTGGGAGATTTTTACTCTAGGCAGATAGCACCCTGTTCAGAACGCATCCTTTCGGCTATGCCCAGACCTCGTTTGCTTCACAAAGTTGTTGCCCGTGGTTGTTTCACCCTCAATCAATTAAAGACAGCATTTCGAAAGGAAAAATTGCCACCAAATGAGGTCTCCCCAGTATAGGACAGTTACATAATGGTTGTTTTCTGAATGAAAAGTCAAGGATTTCACCAAAGTTCAGGTTGGGATTGCAAATGGGTGACCTTGACCTAATTCTCAAGCTCACATAATGTCTTGAGGGAAACACTAGTTCATGAAGGATTTCATAAAATTTAACCAAACTTGGTAGGTTGATCTATCTTACCAAGGCCTAACAACACTGTAGGTTTGGATTGCAGATGAATGACCTTGATATTCTCAAGGTCACAGAATGACTTACGTGAAAGTTGGTTCCCAGATGATAACTAAAGAAGGAGTTCATAAAATTTAATCAAACTTAGTAGGATGATGCATCTTATCAAGGCCTAGTTTTGGATTGCAGGTGGTTGACCTTGCTCTAAATTTCAAGGTCACAAAGCCATTTAAGTTGAAGTTGGTTTGTGTGTGATAAGAAGGACTTAGTCAAATTTAACTAACTTGTCAGGATCATGCACCGTATGAAGCCCTTTGTCGAAATTGCAGGTTGATGACCTTGACCTAAGACTCAAGGTCACAAGGTCACTTCTATGAAAGTTTGTTTCTGTGTGATTCCTTTTGAAATATTTCACCAACTGTCATCAAACTTGGCAGGATCATGTGTCTTGCCAAATTGTGGCTTTGAATTGCACAGGTGACCTTGACCTAATTCTCAAGGTCAAGATTACAGGGTCACTATGGTGAAAGAGGGCCCCCAAGGGGGGTTGTGATCATGATTCACAGGAAATTTAAATGTACTTTCATGGCTAAATCCAAATCATGAAAATTACAATTACGTGAATTAATAGTTGTAATCACTAATCAGGCTAAGATAATCTTAGATTTCACAGTTCATGAGAAATAAATATATAGATAATGTATCACGCAAATACCGCTTGGAGCCCCTGTAAAAGGTGGTTTCTAACTCAAGAGGGATTGCACCAATTTTATCAAAAATTGGTATTGAGTGATCTATATTTCCAAGGCTCAGATTTGGAGTGTATATGGGTGTTTACCTTAGCAATAATGAAACAATGTATGATTTACACATTTTCAAGAAGTCCCATTGAATTATCAAGATGAGTAGCCATGATTTCTATCTCCACATCAGGCACACAGGAGTCTGCCAGTGACAGGGAGCCATGTCACTTTATTTAGCAAAAGAAGTCTGTTCTATAGTTCTGTTTGTCGTTTGACATGCTCTGTGTCCCAAGTGTAGGTAATTGTAAGCAGACATAATATTAGAGTTACACTGTTCCCCTGTAATTAAGGTCTTCTCATTAATGCTAGGCCGCTGCCTGACTGGGGGCCATCTCTTGATGCCAAAAAGGTGTTGTTCCCATTATTTTGTACTCTTTGAAAGGTTATCAATCTAATGTGGCTACTTTTCTGTCAAATAAAGACCATAGTCTTTGATTGGGGGGGGGGGGGTTTATACATTTATATGTCGATTTTTTTTATTTTTTTCATCAGAAAGAACAAACGTTACTTGTTGAATGCATGATAGCATGTCAAAATTTTCCCAAGGCTTACAAGGAAGCTGAGAGATGCTTGTGTACAATGGCTTGTATGGAGATTTGTGTTCTGCTAACAGCCTTATTAAAACAGTACATGTGTATTTCTATTTCACATTTTTCATAATTGAATTAAATCCAGATATTTTAGGATGATGCAAAATTGTGCAATTGTGGATTTTTCACCAATTTCTCACTCAAAATAAGCAAATTTTGTGTAGAAGTGCATGAACTACAACAGCCCGCAGTATAGTTGGTGGAATATACTGGGTGACTTGTTTGGGGTCATAAAATCACAAAGTTGTCAACAGATGAGGAATAGTACAAGTTTACAGGAATGTGGCAGTTTGAATACATGTATATGTATAAATGCTATATGTAATTCACATAAGTGATCGAAGGTAAAGTTTTTAAAGCCTCGTTTCATTTTTTGCTGAAAGTGACAATTAGAGGAAAAACTCGTGGAAAAAATTAAGACCTGCTTGGTGAACATAACCATTAACTCTTTCAGTGCCACATTTTGGATTTAGCTCTTTCCATGGCATGCTTTGGGCACAATTTACCCAAAGGGCAATGAGGAAAGCTGTTGACCTGGACTGTAATATTCCATGTAACTACAGGCATGCTGCTGCTTCAATAAAAGATCTTTTTGCAAGGAACATGAATCTAGCACCCTTATCAAAATTCAGAGGAGTTTATTTTAAGTAGTTCAATTTTAGTCACAGTTGGCACTGAAAGAGTTCAATTTACTCATTCCTAAACTGAGGTGAAGAGCTTTTCTCAGCACTCCTGTGCTACAAAATCAGTGCACGAGGAAAGTTGTTGAGCTGGACAATTTACTGTCTCTGAAACTACTGAATTCAGACCAGACATGCTAGTGTTTGAAACAGAGGTTCTTGCATATATGGTGAATTTAAAGATGAAGTCATTATAATTTTTCCAATGAGTGTGACTGTTTTCATGACTGGCACACAAAGGGTTAAGAAGTATACGTAAAGGAAAGATGCACACAGAGGCATACTGCTCAGTGATCACTAGTGTCCCGAGATCCCTGTGTCATTGTGTGAGGAGTGTCATCCTTTAGGTATAGAACTGCCCAAATTCAGTAAATGTAAATTCACAGTCATCTAATTAGACTGAGTAAGCATAGCTAAAATTAACACAAGATACAGTACATTGGTTCAATATTCCCAGTTACTAAAGCAGGGCCAGAGTTTCACAAAATTTTGCGAGAATCTATTTGGATTTTTGTCATTTAGTTTTCTTTTTAAAGAAAGACAAGTTTAGGAGAATTTGTACGAGAATGGATTCTCAGATTCTCGCTGAAATTCTGGCCCTGCTAAAGACCAGTCTCACTGCAACAATGAAAAGGTCTTTAAAGGCAGTTGGCCTCTCATGACAGATAGATTTACATGCGTATGGGAAGTATAGGACTTGGGGCAACTTGTAAACTGGTCTCTTTGGAGAGGGCAGTCTCTGATGTTGGAGTCTCTCTTGACAGGGATTTCTATACATAGAGTTTATCTGCAGAGGTCGTAGTTCTGCTGGAACATACAAGTACCGAACCCTGGGCATGAAGGACGGGGACCCATGCCAGCATCTGTTGTCTATTGGCTGAACCATTCAAGGAATGGTAAGCACCCCTCTCCTCCAGTCAAAACATTAGAGTGTACTTATCAACTTTTAGCCTGGCCAATTACTCACCCAGGTAATCATGGCTCCCTTTCATTACCCAGGTTTCACCTCTGACAACTTCAAGGTCATGGGCCACCTGCCAGTGGTGTGGCATTGAGCTGGGTACCAGGCTGTTCTTTGTAGTCTGGTGCCCAATTTTGTGGTACATTTGAGTGAAATGGTGCCTGTCAGGTGGGAGGGGATTAGGTGAAGTGGAGAAATATGGTGGGATATGGTCCTTGAAGATGTTTGTTGTTGTTGTCAGTGGACAATTTAGGTGCGAGATATATATGTAACTTCTGTGCTATCTTATTGAAGTCAATCTCAGAACTTAGTTTTTCAGATATTTGGGATAATTCTGTTGTAAAAATGTCACTTCTGCAGGAGTTTCCCAGTTTATTAAAATCATCTACTTGAATTCACCTGTTCGCAATCTTTTAACATCATGGAAATAAAAAGAAGCTCAATAATTTACAACATATACAAGTACACAAATAAAGCTTGATCTTTGGAACCATAGAGAAAGGAAACAGATTTCAAAATGTCATTGATGTTATTTTTAGACTTAACGTTAAACCTTTACATTTTGAAATATGAAAAAGTGCTCAGTTGAAATACTCCACCTATTCCCAGCCAAAGGAACAGAACTAAAAGCAAGAAAATTACAGTGAATTGCTTAGGAAAAATTAATAGGAAACAAAGATTTGCAAACACAGCAAATCTGCTGTGTGAGTTAAAATTTTGCACAGTTTGATTGCAATAACGGGTATGCTTATGTATAGCACAAGCATAAAAATTTATTTTGGAATGAAATTTCTGTCTACAATATTAGCTGCAGATACATGTTTTCAACCTAATTAACATAAAATTTTTCACTGAATGCTTGCATAGCACAAACATATAAACTGAAGTTGGAATGGTGCTTCTATTTATGATACCCAAAATTCTCTAATTGAAGCCGCGGCTTGTATTAGAATACTTTTTTTTTAATTTTCCAAAATGAAGATGATGAAGTCAGGATGCATCTTCTAATAGAGAGTTTTCCCTGCACCATGACCTGATGAGCTATTATGGTTGCTTCATGAGTAGACGTACCAAGAACAAAGATCACATAACATCATGAGGTTGAGTAATAATAAAAGGGTTGCATTTTTAACATGCAAACTCTTTATTCGTAAAAATACCACAGATAGAAAGAAAGGTAATAACATGGGTGTGGAATATTGATAAAATGATGTAAAAACATGTGACAATCAAGGAAATAAAAAACATAGAATGGTCACATAGAGTGCAGAATTTGCCTGAGTGACATACATGAAACTTTTTATTTTGATCAGCAGCCTGAAGGCAGAGTGCGTCTTCTATTAGGGTTTTTCTGCTGAACAAATGATGGATATTACAACCTTAGATGTGTCAAAGTTGGCTTGTGTCTTCTGATAGAGGTGTGTCTTCTATTACAGAGAATTTACGGCAGTTTTCAGGATAGTGATCATGTATAATTAAACAGCACATTGACCAGAATCAGTATAGATTAAAATGCTGCAGTTTTCAGTCACTGCTTTGGATAGGCCTTCAGCACAAAGGTATAAATGGAAGCTGGGAATAGCACCTCAATCGATAACACTTTTAAAGATATCCATCATTACTGAACATCCCAATTTTGTGTAAATTAGTATATGTAAATTAACATGCTACAATTTTCAGTCACTGTTCATTGGGTGCAAATATAGCTCAAATATATAAATTGAAGTGGAACTGGAACATCTGTCTACATTAGTTTTGAAAATTGGATCATCAGTCAACACTTCAACTTTGTATATGTATTGACCAAAATTAGCACAATTAAACACCTGCAGTATTCAGTCAATGTTCAGTGCATGCACTTTTAGCACAAACAACTAAAATTCAAATTAATGTGGCACGTGTATATATAATAGTTTTGAAGACATCCGTCATTATTTAACACTGAAATTTTATACATTTGTTTAAAAATTTGCATGAATTAAAATCTCACAGTTTTTGGTCCCAGTACATTAGATGCACACATAGTGCAAACATCATTTAAAGCTGGATTGTCTCCCTTATCTATAATAGTGTTGAAGATATTCATCATTCTTCAGTACTTCACTTTTGTGTATTCACATGAATGAGCACAAATTGACATGCTACAGTTTTCATGCAGCACAAACATCTGTGTCCATGTGTGGAATAATTTGGAAGCCAGAATCAACTGAAATCTTTTTTAAAATGGCCTTATTTTGCAAAATTGGCTTCTGAATGAAATTTTCAGTGTACATGCTATACCCATGCAAAATTTGATGTCTGTGGGTCATGCTCACAGTGTCGGACTTAAAAATGATACAAAAATGGAGTGAAAAGAAAGAAAGAAAATAAATGTTTTGACACACAAAATGAAGTAGTGTTTTAAAATAGATTTGAGATGAACTTTGTGTAACAGAGTTTCTAGGTAAACTTCAATTGCATGCCTGAAAATATGAGATGTAAAAGCCATGAAACTTTACAAGCAGCGTATGCAAAAATGAATTTATAGTATGGGACCAAACTGCAGGCCTTCCTAGTGTGCACATAAATATATGTACATTCAGATCGGCCCACATGGCCACAGTATGCAGTCAGAGGATGCAGTCAGTGGAACACCCAAACAGTAAAGGTCACTGAGTACAGCTGGGTCCCCACACAAACACAAGACCCATATTTTTGCTGCCTGTGAAAGGACAAGCTGTAACCACAAGATGCCCCCCCCCCCCCAATATGGTTTCTCCAAAAAAAAAAACCAGTGTATTAAAACATCTTGTCAGCTGCTTTGAATAATGTGGATAGACCATAGACCTGTAAGTGAAATATGTAACAAAAACATTGAAAAAATTTATAAAAGAGGATACTGCATTGTCCCTGTCAAATAACAGGCCAGTTTTAGGGAGGCTTTTTAGAGATTTCGAGAAAACATCAGATGTGAGACGTCATGTGTTGAGAGTGTGAGTGCTGGAATTTCAAAAGAAAACTTTTTGTAGGTCAAAGTTCAAGTTGTAAGTACGGGCCATAGGTTGTTTTGAGACTGTGCACTCTGACTGAGAGGAGGGGAATTAAACTTACATGTAACTCTGATCGAAATTTTAATATCTGATGATTGTGTCTTGCTTTTGTATGTATCACAAAGATTTGAAGTGTTTATGACAAAAAAAAAATCTTCCTGCCTGACAAGGCAATTTTTGCAGGAGGAAGAGTCGCATCAGTTGCAGTGGGTTTAGTCTTTTTCTGTAGATTAATGCTGTTATGAAGGATTACAGCAAAAATGTGTGGAAATAGGTGCACTCTAATTAGTACTGATCATTAAAAAATAAAGGTAATAATTTGACTTTTCTGGGTAGCACAACTTTTCCAGACAAAATTGCTTCTGTCAAGCTCCAGATTTCCATTGCTGGTCACGTCCCATGATGAGGGTATAAAGTAACTGTCACCATACTGGCATTAGGGAGATAAACAAGATACTTGATCAGATTGACTCCAAAGAAGGACATATGCAGATGCCCAAGCTTGCTTTACCAACTTCAAAAAATCTAATTTAAAAAGAACGCTTGACTTTAAATTTTGATGCCTATCTTTGTGTTGAGATTGTGTTTATGGCATACGGCCACTTGTGGATGATATATATCCCCATGAAATGTCTGCCAAGACTGGCCACAATAGCAGATACAAGCCAGACTCTGTATGTGTGTTTGTAAACCATGTACATTGCTATCAAGACAGAGAAGAGAAAGATGGCAGTTGTTCACTGTGGGTCACACACAGATCCATTCATATAATTTACAGGTCTGACCCTTATCCAAGGGGAATATTTTTTTTTTTATCCTGCAAACTTTTTCTGTGTGCCTCATTGTGGATTGTTGTCCACGTGGCTTTATGCTGTTATTGAAGGGAAATGGCTGTAGGCTCTGGGTGAATTCTCTATGACCTTTGCAGTGTGTAACAAATTTCATCCTATGTAGTGGACAACTTTCATTTGGAATATTTCTTTCATGAATTAGATAACAATGAAAGTATTGTGAGAACAATGTTGGCTCAACATTAAAGCAATATTTTGGGCAGGTCCAAGACAGACAGAGCAGCAACTGTCTTTACTAAGAAAACAAAGTTTGGGGTTTTCTTAGGTATTGAACCACCCGTCCTTAACCCCCCGCCACCCCCTTTATTAAGTATACATAACTCTGAACTAAAATACTGCTCACAAAGTACCGCTGCTTATTAGGAGTTATAATTTATCGAGCCCTGTAAGTGGTCTTGCAGGCCAGGTTTGACTGTACATATGTACTGCTATTAAAGTACTTGAACTGGTAACAAGACATGCTGTGTCTTCATTGGGGTTTCTGTGAATTCATTATCTTTAAGATAAATATCCTGACCATGAACCTCTACAGATCATGTGAAAAAATATCTTCGGAGACAAAAAAAACCTTGCCCGCACTGTACTGTTCGATAATTTAAACCTTGAGTAATTTGGTGCAGTTATATCAGCATTCCAGTTTTTCCCATTAGAATGGTCCGGTGCCACAGAGGTGGTCTGCATCCTTTTTTGGGGGGAAAAATGAAGAATGGTTTAGATGATTCATCAACAACTTTCATTGGTGCAATCTGGGTCCAATTCTTAGTGTATGCATTCAAAGTGCACGGAGGAAAACTGTGGACTTGGTCCCTAGAGGGTCAAGATTTATTTGTTCGTCCTATGGCTAAAAAGTTTTACGGCCCCAAGACAGGCAGTGGAGCACACAACAGAACACATGGAGGTGGATTTAACTGTAATGCCAAGTGATGATGTCCTCATGACAATACAACATTGTGTGACAGTATTCTGTGACCTGTCCTCACTTTGGTACACTATGCAGTCCTGCTCAAAGGTTATCAGCGTATGGATGTTTTGGTCTGGATCTGATGTGGGTCTGGATCCGATGTGTTTTCTCATCTGGAGAAATTTCCGTTTCTTTTGTATTGTCAGAGGCTACCCGTGAACACTAGAAAACCCTCTCAATTTGCGCAACCAGTTAAACATTGACAAAATATTACCCATATCTACTACTGTTTAGTGAAGTCTTCCAATAGTGTGTGTATTTTACATTTTCCTTGTCCACTCGGGGGGGGGGGGGGGGGGGAAGCAAACAAACAAACTTGTAAGGATTCTTATTCATAATTAGGTACCTCAGTTTTCACTGAAAACAAGACAAGGAGAAATATAAAGTCAAAGGCGGATGTATGTCTGTAACAAGTATTTGATCTGGTGTAGTATTTGCCAGGGTGACAGGTAGCTTGTTGAAAAGATGAAACAAAGTTTGGAGACAAATAGGCATAGACACTAACCTACACTACCACCAATCAGGAGGCTTGATTCAGTCTGTCAAGTCTCCGTTTTAATTGATGAAGACAAGTAGTGCTTTAATAGTGAGAGCTCCTGTGCAGAGGAGGGCTGACAGATCACAGTAAAATGAAAATTTATATTTATTTACTGCTCTTCAATTTGATATGTGTGGTTCATTATTCTGAATATCTGCTGGTGTTTTGTTTTAGTCCACCAAGGTTGGCTGGTAATCAGTGTTGCCAACTCTCCCGGGTTACCCTGGGGCCTCCCTGAATTTTACGCTGAATATTCTTGAAAATTTGTGAATTTTTGACAACTTGTAGCCACCTTCCTGAATTTGATCAATGTTTCCCTTCTTTATTTCATATTAATTTGTCAATTTCTCTGAATTTTACTTTCTATCTCCCAGATTTTCAGTTTGGCAGGTTGGCAACATTTTCATAGTCAACCTTTTCCCCCTTATATTAAGACTGAGTCAACAGCTTTCCTTGGCATGGGTTGGGCACTAAGTGCCCAACCCATGCCGAGGAAAGCTGTAGACCTGGGTCATGTTGTCTTGACAGGTCTCATCTTCAGTTTGCAGTCAAATTGTTTTTCATTACTGTTAAAATCAGTTGAAAATGCTGAAGCAGACAGCATTTGACCACCAGCCGGTTTTTACTGGTTTAAGGGGGAAAGGGTTCAAGCCTAAGGTGGAAAGCCTCCATGTAAGAAGACATGGGCTTGTTTTGGTGCACTGCTTGCTATGCCTGTTGCTTCATTTTGTCCATGAAGAGATTGCCCAAATAGATCCTTTCCTGTGGTTGTTTCCTGTACTTGTTATTATGATAGTCTCTTTGTACTCTGTGACATACCAGGCTTTATCTGAAGTGAATAGCACTTAAAGAGAACATTACCACATGTTGCAGCCAACTTATTTTATCAATAAGTGACAAGATAATAGAGGTTAAAGCAGGAAAGATTGACTCAGGTGCCAGTGATTATGAAACGGCTTCCTCAGAAGATACAATGTGCACCGACTGTGGAATGTCCTGGGACGGTTTTGTAGGAAATGAAGACTCCATGTTCAAGCACAAATGACAGACTCAGGAAGTTGTTACTGTGGGGCGTACATTCTCAGGGTCCTGGCACCAGAAGTATTAGTGGTTTATTACTGTGGTTTTCCTGTGCTCTAAACACTCATGGTAGCTCTCTATCTACACTGCTTGCTTGGTCACTGAACTCTCTCTGGCCTCTAGACATTTTTGTGGTCCAGTAGCCCGGAAGATGTTCACAGTCAGATCTTCCTGTAGTCCTGTTGTCCATTAGGAAGTAACTCTTATTGTCCAGAACTCAGATTCCTGTGTCCTGGTACTGCAGAATTGTATTGCAAGCACAGATTGATAATTACCACTCTGGTTGAAACTTGAAGGGCATTGAATATAAAGTAAGTCCAGGGTAAAGTTGCAGACAGAACATAGGGCCTACAGCAAAATTTTTGTTGATGGAGAATGTATCTATTTGCCAGCATTTCATGTGTGCAGTCTAAGAGTGTATGAAGCCTGGGGTGGGGGTGGGGAAAACCTTTGTAAAGGGAGGGACTTAAATTGGCAAAATGCATCTTAACAATCTTCAACCCCAGTCAATGCTTGATTGGTGGTAAGCAAACCAAAATCATCTGACAGGTAAAATGTTGTAGACATTTTTTTTTATTTGGTGTGTTCGTTCCAGAAGGCCAAGAATAAAGGTCATCATAACCTAACTTTGACCTGGTGGAACAACAATTCAAGCACCCAAAGTATGGGTATTTACACATGTTGATACATATACATGCACATAGAAACTCTGTAAATGGCAGTCAGGTTATTTTGGATGTAAGTTTTGGGTAGGACCGCCAGGGCAAGTCAACAACTTTCCTTGTGACTTTGGTCAATGTGTAAAAAAACTCCTGAGAAAAAGTGTTGACTTGGTCTAAGGGTTAAAGCCATACAACATGCATGTTAGCTTAAAATAAGCTACATACATTCCTCAACATGTTTCTGTCAGAATTGACTGCTGTTTCTTCATGCTTGACTGTGCACTGTGCATTTGCCTTGGGAAATGATGGACCTGCCAAGTGGTACTTGCTGGTGTTTGATGTAACCACCAGGGGGCAACATAGCATGGAGGCATATTTCTTCATTTTTTTTTCTTTTTTCTTTTCTTTTGCTTTTTTTTAACATAGACCTTGAATATTGAACACAAAAGCTCACTAAAGGTTCAGGTTGAAGTTTACCATGTATGGTTTTGCAATTTTACATTTACCCTTGGGATGTGATCATCAAGACCTGTCAATTTTATATGATATGCCATAAAGGGTGCATTCCTATATTGAACCAGTTTTAAATTTCCAAAGATTGATAACCTATTGAAGAAATTTTCATAAATTCTGTCAGTTGATATCGGCATAGTTCACCATACACTTGGCATATAGCTGTGATTGAGTTTCAGGTAGTACATAATGTGGCCACAAGAGGGCAGCATAGTGTGGGCCCTTTTTTTTCTTCTCCAAAGTCTCTCCTTTTATTATTATTTTGGTTTGGGGTTTGTTTTTGTGTGTGTTTTGTGTTCTTTTTTTGTTTTGCTTTTTTTTAATCTATGTAATGTCCTTAAACCAGGTAGCCCTGATTAGCATGCAAGCCACTGTCCATGGTAACCAAAAGACGTTCACACCTATTCCCACATACATTCAGAATCAACAGAAATATGCGATGAAAATTCTGTACCAAAAGCAATAAATGTCATTAATAACAAGGGTGACTGACAGAGGGTCACAATTATGCAATAATGAAGAGGATATGAGTGAAAATATACAAGTTTACTGAAGACAAAAGTAAATGCCTGGTGACATTTATATACAAGTTGTGTGAGTTAAACTTCAGTGAGCAAAGGTCTATATCATGATATAACTAGTGTCCTCTCAAGTTTCTTGTTTACAATGATATCACTGATATTGAATGGTCTAGCTAATATAAAGTTGCTTGCCAATGATGTTTCTTGATTCATCACTCTCAATGGTCCCATCAACTGTGACATGGCCACAAATAGTGATCTAAAATCTATTGAACAGACTCACTCGTCAGTGGTGAGTCATCTTCAATATAAGTAGTAAAACCAAATCGATGCTTATTGGTAAAAATAAATGTGAAGTCCAACACCCCCAAATTGTTTTCCTCAGCAACTCCTCATAAAATAAATCAGGACATAAGCTTTGTGTTGTTCTCGATTCAGACATATCATATAAGTTCCATTGTATGCAAGGCCAGGAAATTAACTGCCACACTGAAGTTACTGCAATATAAACCCGAAAGACATTCATTGGAAATTATATATTTGACAGATGTCAGAGCAATACCAGAGTATGGGAATATAGTGTGGAGTGGATGTGCTCCCACAGATACATCATTACATGTACTTGAGAATATTGAACTGGATGCAGCATGAGTTGTAACCAGGGCAAATGGTAGCACATATACATGTACCTTCCAAGGTTATTCAAGGTCAAAATTGACACCACAACCACCACCCCCTCCCCTCCCCTCAAGGTATTTCCTTTCCTGTCAGTGTTTATAGGAATCGTGGGGTAGGATCCACCATTACTGAGATAGAAACCAATCTATCAATTTGACCTTTCAAGGTGACACAAGGTAAAGATTAGCAGTACCAAAAGAAAACCCATAGGTGCTGTCGTATTAGTGTTTAATAGTAACTATGAGTCTAGGATTCACCCTTACTGGGCTTTAAGCCTATGTGTAATATGCGCTATCATTCCTATAGTAACCATGCTGACATGGACATGTCCCTGGCTACTAATTGCTACATGAAAACTTGTTGCAAATTGGAAATGCCAGCATCACCATGTAATGAACACATTGTGTGCACATTTAGTTCCAGGTATATTCCCACCAATTGGCCAAGTGGTTTTGGGGAAGATGATGATGATGATGATGATGATGATGATGATGATGATGATGATGATGATGATGATGATCCTTTCAACAAAGTTGATAGAGACCCACATAAGGTACATCCCTACCAAGTTTGAAGAAAATCAGGTTGATTTTAGAGAAGTTGAAAATGCAGCTTTAGGTGAATGGACAATTGACAGATGGATGACTGACACACAATGGATGACTGACCATCCTATAGGTCTTGGACCAGTAACCCCTCAAGGTCGGGTCAACTGATCCACAACTTTTGATCGAGTACTAAATACTGTTGCTGTGTCTATTGGATGTTGATATCACAGGAGCAGAGCATCCCAAATTAAGTCCCATCATAATTTTGGATAGGAAAATACTTATCAACTGTGAGTTTTAGAAAGGCACTGCTACTCTAGAAATATTTTAAATCATTTAAGAACTTTGTGTATTTTTGGAGACATATTTGGCGCGGAATGCTCAATCATGGAGTTAAGGTACACAAATGCACTGGTAAAACAAATCTAATCACATGACACCCCCCCCCCTCCCATTTTCTTGGCTTTAACTTGCTGCTACCGGTATAAACTTGAAGTGGAATGCAAAGGAAGTTGTGGTTTTACATTTGAAATAGGAGATATAAGCCAGCGAATGTCGCTATTTTAACATGTAAATGCATTAGGCCTTGGTTACTGGTCCAAGACCTATAAGCTCAGTTAACTGACACTGGTTGTTACTGAAGCAATAGCACCACTGGTGGTATATTGGCTTGTATATCTCAATGATGATGGACCCTAGGCCCATGGTTTTAATTAAATACTGATAGGAAAGTAGTATGTACTTACATGTATGCACAAACTGTCACTATGGTCACAGTGTTTCTTGGCTTTTGATTACAGGCAAAATATATGCAGATCTGCAAGAAAATGTGATACATTAGGTAAGTGTGACTTCTTCCTTTGTTAATGCTTCCATCATTCAACATGTTGCAACATGAACATCAGTCCAACCCTCTTTTTGTACATTCCTACCTAGGATCATATTCATGTGTACAGTTTCAAATATTTACGTCCCCAAAGTATGTGGGGGTGATTGTTTGCATGGTTTATTAGATGCTTAAAATTTGAACCATTATATCTCTTTCTCGACCCTTTCCCCCTTGAATGAGGGATTAGTTTATGACTGAGACAACAGCTTTCCTTGGTGTGGGTTAGCCACTCAAAGTGCCCCGTCCATACCAAAGAAAGCTGTTGAGCTGAGGGAAGTTATCTTGGTAGGTCTCGTCTATAGTACTCATTCAGACTGTTTATCATTGCAGCTGAAATTACTCAAAAACATTGAAACAAATAACATTTGAACAGCAGCCTGATTAAAGATGAAAGGGTTGATGACTTTCAGTTTTTTTTTTTATTTTACGTTCAAAATATAAAGATAAAACTACTAAATGATAATTGATAAAAGTCGTCCATTGTAACCCTGAGTTTATCGTGTGCCAAGATTTGATATAAACTTTGATTTGCTATTCACCATCTCATAAATTATGCAAGCAGTGTCACCTTGGATGGAGGCCTTTTTCCTTTGATGTGAGTGAACTAATATGTTTACACTGGCTACCCATGGGAGACAATGATATTAACTTAAAGCTCCACAAAAACAAAAACAAAAAACAAAACAAAAAAAACAGAAGAAATTTGTCTCAAGTTTTACCAACTGATGTAAAGAAGAGTCCCAGTAGCTTCTGTCAGGTACAACTATGGCTTAAAATGTGATTTGTCCACTTCAGTACTAACAACTAAGAAAATAAGTGTTTATATACACATGTGACATGATCGGAGGCTGAAAGAGTTAATTTGTGTGTGATCTTCAAGCCAAGAATACAAACATCTGTTATGAAGGAGTGGAAGTGGGAGGGGTTTGGGGTCATGGCAATTGACCTGTTATTACCTGGTTGGAGACTATGGTCTGCCTCATCTTCAGTAGTTGTAATTGAGCATGCTGCACTCTGAATCCCTTCTATTAAAACTGTATGCTCCCTGTGACCTACTGTATTAGAAGATACCCACTCTTACGCACTTTCTGCCTTTAAAGTTATATATCATTAGTGAGACTTTCTTTGTTAAAGTTTTTTTTTTTTTTTTTTTTTTTTGCGAAGAAAAAGGTTGATAATTCATCCATTAAAAAGGTGACAGTTACACAACCTCATCAGGACTTTTTTGAGATTAAAAAAATATGCAGACTTTTTCTCATCAAAGTCTTGTGATTTTCAATGTTTTTTCTGAGATTTAATAACTGAGGGATTAGTGCTTCAAATCAAATTAAATCAAGGAAGAAGTATATATATATATATATTTCTTGCATGGAATAAAAGTAGTCAATTTTTCTGAAGGGTTTTGTTTTTATAATTTGGGATACCTTTGTGAATAAACGTGTGTGCACATGCACCTTCAGATTTTATTTCCAAGGCAGATATGGATGTCTAGAAATATATACCCCAGAAAAGGACATTCTAAGCAATATGAATGATCAGGATGTACAGATTTTGAGGTAGGGTTGATTAAAATATAGAAGCCTTTCTGCTTGAATGTTTCAGGTTTAGCAGAATTAGGAACAATGTGTGATTCTCATCGAAGCTGTTCCATAAATGAGGATATAGGTCTCAGCGCAGCATTCACTATGGCACATGAGTTAGGACATGTGTAAGTATGTGGGGGAAAATGTCTTTAACCCTTTCCCCCTTAAACCGGCCAAAACCGGCTGCTGGTCAAATGTAGTCTGCTTCAACGTTTTCAACTAATTTCAACAATAATGAAAAACAGTTTGACTGAGAATTGCAGATGAGACCTATCAAGATCATGTGCCCCAGGTCAACAGCTTTCCATGGCATGGGTTGGGCACTTAGTGCCCAACCCATGCCAAGGAAAGCTGTTGACTCAGTCTCAATTTAAGGGGGAAAGGGTTAAAGATCGTCAGTCAAGAACTTACTTGTGTGTATTGACAGAGTTTAAGTGTTAGTCTAAGTTTTTTTATTGTCGAGTTCAAAATCATGAACATAATTTTCCTTCTCAAGTACAAAACTGGAAAAAAAAATTTAAAAAGTACAAAAATAAAAAACAGCCACGTAAATATATGCTCAGTCTAATAGATGCATGGGAACTTCAAACAGGAACACATGAAAAGATGACTTGTATACAGTATGCACACAATTAATTTAGATGAATGTTCAACCCAAGAATAGCAATAATACATGTAGCTGGAACTGCTCCAGAGAAAATAAATATTTCCTGTCACTACCTATGGTAATTGGATTAGCTTTTCTGCTCAAATTGACCAAAACTTCTTTTCATGTCGTATAATTCTTCACTGTTTCACTTTTAAGAAAGCAGGTATTGTGAAGGATAACAAGGTTATAAAACTTTTTGTTAGGTGTTTTCTGTGGCACGCTTAAGTGCTTAAATGGCAGTAAGGCATGCGAAAAATATGATAATGCTTCTCCACTTAAAGTGGTCGATGGTGACTTCTAGTTTTGAATGGTGCTTACCTGAGCTTGGTTCAAGTCCAAAAAGGCACTGCAACCTTTCATGTACAAATGTAAAGTTTTCAGTCTTTACGAGTGCCATTATAGTACATCTACACATGCGTTGTGGGTTTATGTGTACAATGTAGAAATTTTTCTGTGATAATACAACTGTGTCTTATGTCCATTGCAGCTTACTATTTCTGCATAAAATGTTCCAAAGTAACAGATGATCATGAACCAACTGGAATAATTCATGATAACTGTGGATACAGTCACCAGTTCAATACATGTGATATAATGCATGTTTGATGTGCCTGGAGATTAATGATAATAATATATGGCTCCAAATTCCTCTAGGTATTATGTCTATTTTCAGGTTTAACTTGCCCCATGATGATGACTTGAAGTGCCTGCAGTTCCCAGAGCAGAAGGCGGGCATGCATCACGTGATGGCCCCTACCCTAGACTACAATACTGACCCCTGGTCCTGGTCTACATGTAGTACCAGGATGCTCACTGAGTTCCTTGAGTAAGTTTCTACTTTTGGCAGGCACAGAGGGAGGTGAAGGGTATTTTTATGACAGGTGAACATATTTTATTGTGAACTACAAATCATCAGTGATGTTTTGTTTCATGTTATTTGGGAACCTTTTTCCCTGTGTACTTTAGATGTATACTCAGCTCAGCTGATCCTCACCACACCACACACCCAACCACCCACTCCTGAATATTTATGTCTGTGTGCCACACAGACATATTGTTTTCCTTCCTTCCTTCCTTCCTTCCTTCCTTCCTTCCTTCCTTCCTTCCTTCCTTCCTTCCTTCCTTCCTTCCTTCCTTCCTTCCTTCCTTCCTTCCTTCCTTCCTTCCTTCCTTCCTTCCTTCCTTCCTTCCTTCCTTCCTTCCTTCCTTCCTTCCTTCCTTCCTTCCTTCCTTCCTTCCTTCCTTCCTTCCTTCCTTCCTTCCTTCCTTCCTTCCTTCCTTCCTTCCTTCCTTCCTTCCTTCCTTCCTTCCTTCCTTCCTTCCTTCCTTCCTTCCTTCCTTGTACGACATTTCATTTGAAAAGTATCATACATGGAAACTCCAAACTTGGCACAGTTATACTTCTATAGATGAAGTCAGGCCTCTTTTTATAATGAGAGGTCATGCTTTTCAAAATTCTGCAAATGAGGGCTAATTACAGTTTTAAATCTTCAATATCTTATATACTAAAGTAGATGTAGTTCCAAGTGTATTAAAGTTCGAACATATCAATACAAAGGCCATCTCAAATGTCAAGGCCTAATGTCATGTCAAGGTCAAAGATCAGTTTTGGGTCAAAATGTCATTATAAAGCCAAAATGTCATTGTAAAGGTCAAGGACCACTTCAGGTAGAGGTCATTTCAAGGTCAAACGCCATTTCAAGGTCAAACGCCACTTTGGATGGTGGCTTTCTTGTAGCCATAAGTTGGTCAATTTTTATCCAGTTTTGATCATGTTGGGTAAAAATTGTAGCTATTGTAACACTGCACATTTTTGAAGTCTCGCCTTTTTTTAATGAGAGGTCATACTTTTCAAAATTATGCAAATTAGGGCTAATTAAAGTTTTAAATCTTCAATATCTTATATACTATATATAGATGTAGTTCCAAGTGTATAGGAGTTCAATCATAGCAAGGTAAAGGTCATCTCAAATGGCAAGGTCAAAGGTCATGTCAAGTTCAAAGGCCAATTTACGGTCAAAATATCATTTTAAAGGTCAAGGTTCACTTCAGGTAGAGGTCATCTCAAGGTCCAGGGTCATTTCAAGGGCAAAGGCCACTTTCAATGGTGGCTTTCTTCTAGCCATAACTTGGTCAATTTTTATTCAATTTTGATCTTGTTGGGCTCAAATTGTAGCTATTGCAACACTGCACATTTTGAAAATTACATGTGACCCTTAAAGGTCAAAGGTCAATGTCATCTAGACCTTTGAATGTTTCACTAAGCCATAGCTTGGCCAATTTCCATCCAATTCTAATTATGTTGGACTTAAATTGTGGGTATTGTAACACTATACATTTTTGCAATTTACATGTAACCTGTCAAGGTTAAAGGTTAAAGATTAAAGGTCAAAGGTCAAAGGTCATTTGGACTTGGAAATTTTCATCCAACCATAAGCCTAATGGAATGTAAAGTACCAAAGCACAAAAGTTATACCATTTAATATTTACAACTTTGGAAGGCACACAGACAGATTTGCTTTGAAGCAAATCTTCCTTTTTAGTTTTATATTTATACTGTATGTATATGTATATATATGTGTGTGTGTGTATATATATATATGTATACACACACACACACACACATATATGTATATATATATATATTAAAAAAGTTATATCAAACTTATATTATTATGAATCAACTTCATTCATTATGTCTTTGTGCCAACACAGACGTATTGTTTTTCTAGGAATTCTTTATTTCCTTCCTTCCTTCCTTCCTTCCTTCCTTCCTTCCTTCCTTCCTTCCTTCCTTCCTTCCTTCCTTCCTTCCTTCCTTCCTTCCTTCCTTCCTTCCTTCCTTCCTTCCTTCCTTCCTTCCTTCCTTCCTTCCTTCCTTCCTTCCTTCCTTCCTTCCTTCCTTCCTTCCTTCCTTCCTTCCTTCCTTCCTTCCTTCCTTCCTTTCCAGGCAAATTTGTCCGACATTACATTTGAAAAGTATTACACGTAGAAACTCCAAACTTGGCACAATTAGGCCATAAAAAATTAATATATAATTTTTCAGGAACCGCCGCATCGATTTTCAAGGCCCATCTCACTTCTTTTTTTTTCAAAAAATCAATAAAAATAAAAACAAAAATCTGCCAGCATAGCTATTTGTTCCCACTTCAGATGTTTTTTGGCCATTCATAATTACGGCAATACCATTTTCGTCACGCTGTTTGCATCTATGCTGGCCGTTCTTTTATGCCGAGCATGTCGTGCTTATCGTGCTATTTGCATCTATATTGAGATGTGCTGTGAAGCAGTTTGTGAAGTCGGACCGGCAACGACCGGGCATCGCGGGTACTGTTATTTATACAGGTAGGAGGAATATAAAGTATTGTCATCCGATGTTATATATTAAAATGCTAAATATAGAATTAGAGCAAGACAAGGAAAATTTTTGGAAAGCGTGCATGACTGAATAAATGCAGTTGTAAATGATTCACACCACACTGGCGACAGCTTCCACTACGAGCATAACGAGTATTGGGCATGGAGCCGTATTTTGCCAAAATATTGAGGTGGTCTCTTAGTCTAATATTGGATTGTTTTCTTAAAATTGAGACATAAAAATTAAAACACAGAGTACAGATGTCGATGTTGTGATGAATATGACTTGCCGGTATCTGGTAGAAAATAGCTGGTTTTGTGGGAATGGTGTCTGTCTTGCCTTGCCCCAGCTCCAGGGAACTAACCCCCGCGGACTGTTGGCTAGTGGCGCCGCTAGCCAACAGTCCGCAGGAGTTAGTTCTGTATGAGGTAGGGCTTGTGGCTTGGTGAGCAAAGAACATAAATTTTGCGATAATTCACCTGGTGTTCTTCCATTTCTAGGTTGTGGCTGCGCGGTCCATGGGTGTACTGGCTACGCCAATCTGGGAATCTGCACAGAGCCCTGTATATGGCTGCATGCACATCAATGCCTTGGACCACTTTAACCAAGCTTGCATGGACACTCGTAGTGTGTCACACAACACGGATAATCACTCAGAGTGATACCGATTTACTTGTGAATTTTAATGTAATAAATGAACATTTAATATAAATTTGTCACATTGTCAGTTATATATTGTGTAGTATTAGATGTAGCATTGGGGAACCTCCATCTCATCTATTTTTCCTTTTTTTCCTAGGCCACCTGTGTCACACAGGACCGCGGCGCATAAGCGGAGAGCCACAGTAATGTTATTATGATTAACCTGAACCTGGGGATATTTGTCATTCATCTAAGTAACTGCGCCCAATCAAGACTGCATATGTAGTTTTACAAACTAAAGGCGGTTACAAAAAGTGTACCAATTTATTGCTACAATATCTGTAATAAACTTCCAAACGGCATCCCATTTGGTTCTGTAAAAACCTGCAAGATAAAAGCATTCCAAAACATACCGACATGTATAAACAAACCAAGTAATGGCAAGATGAAATTTTCAAAGAGCCAAATGACCTTGACCTTTGCCCTTTTGAGGTTACATCTTCTTATAAAAATGTGCAGTGTTGCAATACCTACAATTGGAGTCCAGCATGATTAGAATTGGATGGAAATTAGCCAGGTTACGACTGGATGAAACTTTTAAACGTCCAATTGACCTTGACCTTTTACCTTTAGAGGTCACATGTACCTTTCAAAAATGTGCAGTGTTACAATAGCTACAGTTTGAGCTCAATGTGATAAAAATTGGATAAAAATTGACAAAGTTATGGCTAGAAGAAAGCCACCATCTAAAGTGGCCTTTGACCTTGAAATGACCTTTCACCTTGAGATGACCTCTACCTGAGGTGAACCTTTGACCTCAAAAGGACATTTTGGTCTAAAATTGACATTGACATGACTTTTGACCTTGACATGACCTTGCCATTTGAGATGACCTATACCTTGCTATGATTGAACTCCTATGTACTCGGAACCACATCTACTATAGTATATAATATAGTACAGAAAAAAATGATCCGTTTTCATAAATTCCAAACCCAACAATGACAGCAAAGAGATTCCAGATTTGCCAAAGCATCAACATTTATCTTCCAATACCATTGTGAAGAAACAAATTTCACTCCTGACTTGAGACAGGCAGTCACCCATAAAAGGCAACTGGTGGTTTTAAACCAGTCCTCTCAACCTTTGAAATATTCTTCATTAAGTACAGACACTAGTGTTTCGATAATGTATTGGCCTAACCACCCAAAACACATGTTTTATTACTTCTGCCAAAAAAAAGAGACCTAGTCGGCCTATCACTTTTTTGTTCTCCCAACTTGTCAGTCAGCTAAGATTACAGCAAAGGAGTAAATTAGGCCTACATCATTTTTGTGATATTTATGAATCTGGAACATTATACACACACTCTACCAACACTATAACTATGAGTCGAAGAACACAGCCCACAGCACAACATAGCCAATGAAGTATTTAGCAAATAATACAGAAAAACATGATCCATATTCATAAATCCCAAGATATTAAAGTTTAAAACTTTAATTAGTCCTCATTTGCATGATTTTGAAAGCATGACCTTTCATTATAAAAAGGTGAGACTTCATCTTCAGAAGTATAATTGTGCCAAGTTTGGAGTTTCTAAGTATCGTACTTTTCCAATGAAATGTCGGACAAATTTGCCTGTAAAAAAAAAAAAAAAAAAGGAAGAACTAGAAAAAAGATTTGCATCAAAGCAAATCTGTCTGTGCCTTCAAAAGTGGTGAATATTAATTGCTTCATGTTTTGTCCTGTGATACTTCACATTCCATGAAGCTAATGGCTGGATGAAAATTTCAAAGTCCCAATGACCTTCACCTTTGACCTTTACAGGTCACATGTAAATTGCAAAAATGTACATTGTTAAAATACCCACAGTTTAGGCCCAACATGAACCAAATCAGATGAAAATTGATCAAATTATGGCAAAATGAAACTTTAAAAGGGCCAAATGACTGTGACATTTCTCTTTAGAGTTTACATGTTCTTACAAAAATGTGCATTGTTGCAATACCTACAGTTTGAGCCCAACATGATTAGAGTTGGAGGGAAATTGGTTAAGTTATGGCTGGATGAAATTCTCAAAGTTCCAAATTATGTTGACCTTTTACCTTTAGAGGTTACATGTAAGTTTTAATAATGTGCAGTGTTACAATAGCTACAATTTGAGCCCAACATGATCAAAATTGGATTATAATTGACCAAGTTATGGGTAGAAGAAAGCCACAATAGAAAGTGGCCTTTGACCTTGAGATGACCTCTGCCTGAAGTGAACTTTAACCTTTAAGATGACGTTTTGACCTCAAATTGACCTTTGAACTTGACTTGACCTTGACATGACCTTCACATATGAGATGACCTTTGTCAAATGACCTTGACCCTAGTGGTCACATGTAAATTTTTAAAATGTGCAGTGTTAACATAGCTACAATTTGAGACCAACATGATGAAAATTGGGGAAAAAAATGACCAAGTTATGGCTAGAAGAAAGCCACCATTGAAAGTGACCTTTGACCTTTTAAAGAAATTAGCTCTATCCTGATTCAAGCTATCACTAAAATAATAAATCAAAGTTTAAAAAACGGTATTTTTCAAGACAGACTTAAAATAGCAAGAGTAATTCCCTTATATAAAAAAGATGATGGATTATTTACAAACTATTGTCCTATTTCTGTACTTCCTGTTATATAAAAAATCTTTGGAAAAAATAATATTCAATCGAATTGTTGAATACTTTGATAAAGCTGATTTGTTTCATAAAGGTCAATGTTGGTTTAGAAAAGGACACTCAATGGAATTTGCTGCTTTTGAACTTGTACATGACTTGATGGTAAAATTACTATGTATAACTCATTAATACATCCACATATTAAGTTTTGAATACTTCTATGGGGATTTAAACTTTCCAAAATTGGAAAACTTCAGATAAAAGCAGTACGCTGCATAAGTTGTTAGTAGTAAATACAATGCCCATTCAGAACCAATTTTAAAAGCTCTCAAACTTTAAATATTCAAGACATATTTACAACAGCTAAATTAAAATTCTATTATGAATTTATCCATTATGATCTACCCATAAGATTACTCTCTTTTCAATTCACCCCAATAAAAGAAAAACTATAACAACAGACATTGTGATAAACTTTTTATTAATAGAATCAATAAAATCTTTGCAAAACAAAATTTAATCTATGACATTCCAGTTACCTTGAATCAAACAGATAGTAATGTTATAGGAAAAATGCATACTCGTAGTTTACAGGGTTTTTCACTGTATATTAAAGACAATTTTTTGAATAATTATCAAGACAGTTGTAATATATATAACTGCTATATTTGTCAAAATAATTGAAAATTATATTTTCCCACCTACATTCTGTGTGTAAATTTTGTTATGTCTTAAAGATTCTTTCAATATTTACTGTTTCAGTATCTGCCATCTACATTGTGTCAATTGTTTAAGGCTTAAAGGTGGCCCCTATGAGAGTGACGTGTATTTGTCTTAATAGAAGTCCCCCTAGCCACATCAGTTTAACTTATTATGCACATGTGTCTTCATATTGAAAACATCATTGTATTGATTGGTTAAAATAAATGAGTTCTGGGTTTGGACATTCATTTTTCTATGAATGCTGTCCGTTATGTGTCAATCACGACAATCATCTAGCACAGCACATGCAGGAACGACATCAGGATTTGTTTGGCTTGTGCTGGCAGGCCTAAGCTGGCAGGTCTAAAATCTGTGCCCTAAGAGGCCTAACATGTTCAAACTGTTTGCGTCACAAGAATAACGAGGTGAACCACTCAGACATAAATATTAAGGTAGCCTGCTGTGTTTCTTGGATGTAAATATAAGAATTGAATGTCCTTTCGGTTGTATTCCTCATCATTTGATTTCAACTTGACGACAGGCATTTTTACATGACATCGCTAAATTAGCGACATCATTGAAAATGTTTATCATCAAGTTGCAATCACCCACCAATCAATACAATTAAAAGAACGTTCAATTCCTAAATATTTCTCATGCACTGAAGTTATGAATCAGGCAATTGGATGAACAGTTGAAATTACCTCAAAATCTTTTCACAGTATTCTTGATTTTGATGATCCTTATGGTTATTTTTCTGTTGAAGTGCTGGCTATGGGGAATGCCTCAATGACAAACCAACAGAGAAGAAATTTGTGGAAAAAATGATGCAATCACGAAAGAAGATGCCCGGAGAGGCTTTCAATGTAGATCTGCAGTGTCAATTTGTCTTTGGAAAAGGATCCAAAGTTTGTCCATACATGGTGAGCATACACTAAATGTTAACGTGTAGGTACCCAATCTTTTCAGCAGGGCCAAGATACAGTATGGGTGTTGCAAAACGTACCATCAATACTAGCATAGAATATTCCTTACCAGAAAACCTATGCACAAAAGTCCCAAGTTAGTAATGGCCACATACTTATGCCAGTTGCTTGAAAAAAATATGTGCACCACTACATCCTGGCCTGGTGGCAGTTGCATAAAATCATGCCGTGGCAAATCTCCACTTGCAAAGTAATTGTCTGACATGTCGTGTCACTAAGAAATATTAAATTTTGTGAGGAAGTTGTACGTGCACTATGCATGTACAAGAGCTACAGTGCCCCCCCCCCCTTATGAGGCCCCTCTCACCAGAGGCCACCCCTCTTGAAAGGCCAGCATTCTGGTGCAGAAAGTATGGGATTCCCAATAATTCTCCCCCTCAAGAGAGGCCACCCCACCTTTATAAGGCCACCTTTTGGCTGCATTTGGAGAGGTCTTATGAGAGGGGGACCATGCACTGTATTAGCAAAACAGACAGGGTCATGGCAAGTTGTGCTTTGATAGCATGTAGCTGGCAATTGCATGGCTGGGATTTTCTGGCACATCAGATTTAACTCTTTCAGTGCCACATTTTGAGCAGTGTCAATAGCATTCCTGGGTGTACTTGGGGAGCAATGGACCCAAAGCATGCCAAGGAAAGCTGGACCATTATATTGTCTGTAACTACTTGCACGCTGGTATTTGATTGAAAGGTCTTTTTGCAAGGAAAAATGAATCTAGTACCCTTATCATTCAGAGCAGTTTATATTTGAATGAAAGGTCTTTTTGCAAGGAAAAATGAATCTAATACCCTTATAATTCAGAGCAGTTTATATTTGAATGAGAGGTCTTTTTGCAAGGAAAAATGAATCTAGTACCCTTATCATTCAGAGCAGTTTCTTTTAAGTTGTTTGACTTGAGTGGCAGCTGGTTCTGAAACAGTTATAAGCATAGTGCATGATGCAAGCTTGTTGAAAAATCTGACTTTGCAAGCATGGTCTGTTTTCGTGCCCACAAGATGGATGACCATGCTAGCAATTTGCGCTTTTTTTTTTGAGATAAAGATGTGTAATGTACTGTGGATCTTGCAGAATTTTACAGTGTTAGGGTAGATCTTTTTAGTGTGGTGGTAATCTTTATATTGGAAAATCAACTTAAATCATGGACTGAAACTGGCAATCTTGAGAGCTCTGTTTGTTATATAAAAATTGGAATGTGCCTTTTGATTAATTAATAGGCTTGTACTACAATAAATAGATGGACAGACCTGACTGTTCAATTCTCACATACTGTATTCATTCCAGTCAGCACACAGTGCCCTAAGAAAAATTTAATTGGAAAGTATGCCTTAAAACAGGTAATGGACTAGAATTGAGACTGAAAATTGGAAGGGGGGGGGGAATTAAATAAAAGTGCCATACTTGCTGCATGGAGAAGTGGCCTCTATAGAGGGGGTGGCCCTTCTTCAGGGGGCGGTAAAGAGGGGGACTACTGTAGTTCAGGGGGCCATATAAGAGGGGGACTTCTGTAGTTGTTACATTTCATTTTATTTTGTTTTTTGTTTGTTTCGATTTATTTTGATTCATTACTGTGATGCATGGAAAATCTACATTGCATATTAATCTTTTCCATTCTTGACTATGGGTTTCAGTTCATTTTCACATTCAATTTAGTGTATTTTTATTTTTCATAGAAGAGAATCTGTTTCATGATGGAAGAGGTCCAAGTGACTGATGTGTCTTGTTTCTCATTCAGCCAGCGTGCAGCAGGTTATGGTGTACGGGTCGCTACGGCTTGATCCATGGATGTCGCACGCAGCACATGCCATGGGCAGATGGCAGTAAATGTGGTTATAACATGGTAGGCACAGCCCCTGGTATTGCTGACACAAAACTACGCCAGTTGCTTATTTTATATTTGAAAAAAAAGTAACAAAACTTGTAGGTGAATTAAAATTTGAGAAAAAAAGGATGAGTTTGTAAGCTTTGATTATCAAAAGAAGTTCAAGATTATTAAGTAAATAATTATGCTGTTGTGTATGGTGAGATATGATATGCATGATCCAAGCATATTTTTTGTCTAGTTTGATTTGTCATTATTTTCTCAGTGTGAAATTCATATTGAACATGTTGTAGCTTTATCAATGTTGTGATTTAACCGGAAATCAAGTTGATATGTCTTTTGAATTCTGAATTGATTTTCAATTAAATATATCAATAAAATTCCTATAGTTTTTCAGTAGAAGTGCTGGGTGACTCATTCCTCGTCTGCTTCCATATGGCCTGTAATACAACTTGCTCCATGTAATTACAGTGGTGTCAGAAGGGTGGTTGTGTTCCCAAAAGACGTTTGTTACCTACGGCTGGGCAATGGAGCAAGTGGTACGCATATGGGGAGTGTTCGCGTACCTGCGGTGGGGGAATCAAGAAGGCAATCAGGAAATGCAACAAACCAACGTTAGTTTACGGATTTCCATTTGACCAAATACAAAGAACAACTTATTTTTTTCTCCATCTGTTTAGTTCTAGATGTTTATTTTTCAAGAGACATTTACTGTATTGCAAGAAAAAAACGTTTGGAGTCCTTCAACAATGTGCTGGGAAAAAAAGAACACTGGCATGTCCGTTGAAATGATGAAAAAATGTGGGAAAAGTTGATGAAACATATATGGTTGGTTGTTAACAAGGCTTCACTCTGGTTTTGATTTCAGCGTTGTTATCTTATGATGTTCTGTGTAAAACTATAAGGATATCATTTGCAATAAAATTCCCCATCACAAATTTTATCTTTTCAAAATTCCATGCATCCAGTAGTTAAAGTAGTTACAAAAATAGATTGAACTTAGTAGTTGTATTTTGAATGTATATGGATTATATTTTGTATTTTGAGATATATTTATATATATTGAGCTGAACAGCATATGATAGGGTATTCCATCTGCTTGCAGACCACGCCATGGTGGTCGGTACTGTATAGGAACCAGAGTCAAGTATAGATCATGTAACATTAAAGTAAGTGCCTACCTTATTTTGCAAGTGGAGTTGGTAGCAATTCTGTGATACATAGGACATTACAAATATGAATTTAAAATTTTGTACTTCTGTGTTAGACAGTGTTTTCATTAACACCCATATGGGGGGTATTTTACCCTTCCAGATTGTGAAATACCCTTTGAAAATAATTGAAAAGGTCAAAACTCATATTTATTTACGTGCAATGTCACTGAAAATTTGTTTTCTGCCCCTGAATTCACACGATTATGACCCACAAAAATTCTGTCTAATGAAAACACTGTTAGAGGCCAGATCAACAATGTTGCGATGAAGTAGATTTACAGTAAACCCATAATACAACAACAAAATAAATAAATAAACAAAAAGAGTGAATAAATAAACTTTAAAAAATGCATGATTAATTATCCAGCAAAACAATTTGATATTGAATTAAGTATCAAGAAATACCAACAAGAATTAAGACCTTATTTATAAGATAAAAGTATGACCGAAAATGATATGATCAGTATAAGATCACATTTTATAGTTGTGGTCATGTGACCAGCTACTTAGTCACCTTGACCTTTCAGGAGTGCCCTGACAGCAACATGAGCTTCCGTGAGCTTCAATGTGCCAAGTTTAATGGTCGCCATTTCAACATCAACGGTCTACCTCCCAGTGTCCGCTGGGTGCCCAAGTACGCAGGCAGTAAGTACCATGGAACCAGAGTTAAGACTACTTGGTAATGAGACCACTTCAAAATAAAACAAGTCTTTTTGGCAACAACAAATTTTAATTTTAAACATATGTACAAATAGTTCCAAAGTTTAGGCCATCTCCAGGTAGAGGCCATGTACAATTATTACCAATGTATTTAGTCTTGAAATTTCTGTTCACTGACAGTATCCTAAATTATCCAACAAACAAAAGTGCAGATGTTTAATTGTATGAAAGCTGTTGACTCTGGAGGGCAACAAAATGGAATGAAATTAAACAAAAGATATTGTGTGAAATGGTCCAGGTTAACACATTCCATCCTAATAATGATTTTTCCTGGTAATATCTAAATGTCGTCTCTTAATTGTATTTTACTAGTTTAGGGATTATTTTTCCAAATGCGCCCAGAGCGCGCCAAGAAAAGCTGTTGACTCGGTCTTCTATTGGGGTGGAATGAGTTAATGGAAAAGATGTTCCTGAACATACAGGTGACTGCACCAATTTCATGGTGTCATATCGTGGCTCTTTTTTTCTTTTTTTTTGAGAAAAATATACCATAAACATGTTGATGACCATCATTCTATCAGTATATACTGTTGTCCCTGTTTGTTTTTGGTGACCAGTCCTGCTGAAAGACAGGTGCAAGTTGTTTTGCCGCGTGTCGACTAGTAGTGCATACTACCTCTTGAGTGACAAGGTGCTAGAGGGAACAAAATGTGGCCCTGACACCTCAGATATATGTATCAATGGACAATGTCGGGTAAGGCCACTGATTATTGTTATGATTGCTTGTATGGTGCTAGAAATTTGTTTGCCTTCATGCATTCAGCTGGGATAATTACGGAAATAGTGTTTTTAAATTCCTTTCATGAAAGGGTTCCATTGAAGTAATAACATGGATGGTTTAAAGTTGGTGTTTTTGCATTTCCAAACAGGTCATGTAGTAGCTGCCAAAAAATGGCAGCTGAAACATGACCTGTCAAACCATGTGAATACCAAGGACCGAGACCTCTACTGGTGTAGTGCATATTTAGCTGAAAAGACAGAATCATTGTCTTCAATATTCTATAACTCTTTCAGTGCCAATCATGTCTTGAGTCAATCTACTTAGGTCAAACTAGTCTAAATTATCATTAGGATCTTGGATTCCTATTCCTTGTAAAAAGACCTTTCATTCAAGTACAGTAAGCATATAGTTCCAGAGAGAATACCCCAGTTCAACAGCTATTATCGGCGCACATTGGGTGCACTGCACCCAATGCGTGACAAGAAAAGCTACTGACTCAGTTCAAAATTTGGCACTTAAAGTTAGAAAAAAAAAACTTTGTATGAATTTCATGTAGAATATTAACCATTAAAGTGGAGCTAGCCACTTTAATAGCTTTCTGGCCAAAACGCCAGATTTGGCCCTTTGCATTTTGGACTAATGTGCAAAATTTTGAAGTGAGCACTTTTACAGGTAACTATTAACTCACAGTAGGTTAAAATCTCGGTCAGTGATGTTTGCAGTGCGTACCAAGTTGACCTTGTAACGAATGCAGAGTAAAGTGCTAGACAATGTAAACATCTGAGACTTTAGACCAGACATGTTCATACGTAAGTGAAAGCTCTTTTTGTGAACAACTTGAATGTACAGTCCATGTTAGACCCTGATAATGGTATATAGCTTTAAAAAACAACAAAAATCAGAGACTAATACGCAGTGAGTTAAGGTGGTACTGAGGCTGAGCACTTTTTCAGATTCCAGGAAGACTTGAAAGGCCCAAGTTTTTTTTCAACCCAGAGCGACATAAACTCTGAAATATTTTTTGTCAAAAACTGTGATGAAAAGAAATGTGTGAGAGCAGTAATTGCTGGTAATATTTTTTTGCCAAACTTCAGATGACTTTTTATGGTGTATAAATAGTTCTTTTTAAATGAGACAGAGGAATAGTTGTGCAAAAAATGTGCATCTTCAAAACCAAGATGCACACACAGTAATCTACCAACTGTATTTTACTTGATGGGCACCGCAGTTTAACTCATTCCATACCAGTCCTTGATTTTTCCATATATTTATCTAGATTTAAGACGACAGTTGCACATTAAAATTCTTCATGAAAAGAGCTTTCATTCAAGTACCAACATGCCTATAGTCTTAAGTCAGTGGTGCTGGCACTGCCTGGCAAGTCATGCTGCAGCTGCTGCAAGGGCAGCTGCAGCATGACTTGCCAAGGCAGTGCCAGAACCACTGACCAAGGCCTGTGACCATAGTATGGAATGAGTGAAGAGAAACGGGTTAAAATTGTGTGCATGAAGAAGAAATGCCAAGATGTGGTATCCATTTTGAATGAAGTCTTCTCTGGATGTCTTTGTGTTTGTTGCAGTAGGTGGATAGAAATAATGCAATTATATAAACTTTGGCATTCAGTACATAGAATGATGATGATAGGAAACCTTCTGTTAGTCTTTGTGAAGAAAAGTGATTCCTGTTGATTCATGTATTTAATACTAATTTTGCAGAAAGCCGGATGTGACAATCGCTTAGGTTCGGAGAGCAAGCGAGATCGCTGTGGTGTCTGTGGGGGCGATAATACATCTTGTAGAGAGGTCTGGGGAACATTTGAAAACAGAACTGTTGAATTTGGTGAGTATGAATGCACTTTGAAATTATTGATGATGTCAGGCTGAAGATTCAGTGAGGTAAACAAATCAAAGAAGTTCGATGCACCCAATTAAGATTGGGCACTACAATCATTGAAGAAAGGATCAACATTTCAAAATACGTAGAGGGCAGCATTTTTTTATTACCTTCAGCAGATGAAGTGCCAGAGGATATTGTCCCCTGCTTCGTCCGTCCAATATAGAACAACCAGAATGTAACAAAAATATTTGACAAGAGAGACCAGTTCAAATTTGATATTATCTCCTACCCTGATCTGACAGGAGACATTCCAGAGAAACACGCATATGGAGTTTGTATCGGACAAGTGATACATATTGCTAGAAACACCACACTTTTTAACGATTTTGTCAATAGAGTCAGAACTTTGTCGCAAAAACTACCACACCAAGGTTATAAAAAAACAACAACTACACAAAACTCTGTTGAAATGTTTCCAGAGATGTGACCAAATACCTAATAAATACAACACTAACTCAAGAACATTAGTCAAACTGTGTCAAGATGGAGCTTGAAATGACAAAGTGTAGTCCTCAAAGTGTTTAGAGTGGTAAGAGGGAAAGTACCCGGGGTGAAGTATACTTAACCCACCTAGAGAATTTTCTCTACTCCATCTTAAGTTGGAAAACCATGATCATACTCACTTTTTGCAGGATTTCTTTCTTTTCAATCTTCATCCAGTATAGTGGAAGAGGTGGCTTCCAGCTAATACCTTAGTACACTTTACCTCATAACACCTCAAGTCAACTTTATGGTGCTAAGTGGCGTCAACCCTGATGACCTTACCATATGTAAAAAAAATACTGACTGCAGCTTTACCAAATTTTATCAGAGATGCATCTTATGATGGACCAGATTCCTATTTAAAACTAGCTTCCTCTTTGTATTCATAAACTTTTTATGAAACTTTAAAATATTTATCTGCAAGGCCGTCTGAGTGGTGCACAAGGAGACGATGTTACCATGATATCTCAACAAGGATCCAACGCAGCTTCACCAAATGTTTTTCAGAGATGCACATTATAGGGAACCACATTCCAATGTAAAACCAGCATCCTATTTTTATTTTTAAACTTGTTATGAATTTTTACCTCAGCTGACTTGTCAGTCAGCTGAGGTTTTGTCAGGGTCCGTCGTCCGTCGTCCGTCCGTCGTCCGTCCGTCGTCCACAATTCACATTTTCGACTTCTTCTCAAAAACCGTCTGCCAGATCCACGTCAAACTTGGTGCAGATGTGCCTTGGGTGGGTCTCTACGAAGTTTGTTCAAATGGTCACGGTCCAGTGATTTTTGGATTTTTTATGAATTTTTTTGTTCTTTTTTGGGTAAATCTTAAAAAATCTTCTTCTCCGAAACCGCTCACCCAATTCCTTTGATATCACACAGGAACACTCCCTGGGACTCCTAGTTCTTAATTTGTTCACCAGGTGGCGCTGCAATTTTTTTCTTATTTTTTATGAATTTTTGTGTGTTATAGCTATTTTCGACTTCTTCTCCAGAACCGTCACTCAGATTAAGCTGAAACATGGTGGATATGTTCCTTGTAGAAGGGTCAAACAAAGTTGTTCACTATGTGGGAATGCTGCAGATTCCTGATTTTATATGATTTTTTCAATTCGGGTACTTATCGGTCAATGCAGCTTTCCTATTGATTTCTATGGAAGTCAATGGGCATTCTAATGCTAATTCACATTTTTGCCTTCTTCTCCAAAACCGTCATCCAGATTAGCTTCAAAGTTGGTGGGGATGTACCTTGGGTGGGTCTCTACCAAGTTTGTTCAAATGGTCACGGTCTAGTGATTGTTGGATTTTTTACGATTTTTTTTGTTCATTTTTGGGTAAATCTTTAAAATCTTCTTCTCTGAAACCGCTCACCCAATTGCTTTGATATCACACAGGAACACTCCCTGGGACTCCTAGTTCTTAATTTGTTCACCAGGTGGCGCTGCAGTTTTTCCTTAATTTTTTTATGAATTTTTGTGTTTTATAGCTATTTTCAACTTCTTCTCCATAAAGCTGAAACATGGTGGATATGTTCCTTATAGAAGGGTCAAACAAAGTTGTTCACTATGTGGGAATGCTGCAGATTCCTGATTTTTAATGTTTTTTTCAATTCTGGTACTTGTCGGTCAATGCAGCTTTCCTATTGATTACTATGGAAGTCAATGGGCATTCTAATGCTAATTCACATTTTCGACTTCTCCAAAATCGTCATCCAGATTAACTTCAAACTTAGTGGCAATGTTTGTTGGGTGGGTTTCTACCAATTTTGTTCAAATGTTCATGCTCCAGTGATTTTTTTATTTTTAATGAATTTTTTTGTTCTTGTTTTTGGACAAATCTTAAAAAATCTTGTAAGTCAATGGGCATTCTAATGCTAATTCACAGGACAACTGACACAAAATTTACTGTTTACTTGATAACTTGAGATCTGTTTTGAGTTAGCTACACATGTTAATTATTCTGTATGAAGGTCATGCTCAGACAGTACATGAATGACCGTGGGGTCACAGTGCAACATACATGAATTTTACTCTTCATTATAACCTGAGAACTACTTGAACTTTGATGTTGCACATGTAAGTGTTCTTCTATAAAGTTCAGACTTACTCAGAACATGGTGTCCTTGATCCTTTCCCAAGTTCCTAGAGCTGCAAGTGTGATGAATGTCAAGATCAGCTGAGCATGGGCTGTTCACACAGCCCTCTTGTTTGAAGTATTTATTTGATTGCTGTCTGAGTGACACACAGTACAGTGGTCTCTGTCACCAGAACTTACCTCAAGAGCACACCCAAAAGTGTTTTTTCATTTCATAGACAACAATATGGACCATGTACGTAAAATATTCTTCTGTGAAGTCTCAAAAAAATATGCAGAATTGAGTCAAAAAAAGATTGTAGGTGCAGAGGGTAACCCATTCTCCGAACACGGGATATTTGGAGTAATATCAGTATTCGTAAATACACTTACCTTTCGACCACCATTGCCAAGACCTCTGTGCCTGGGCATAACGCCCAAGAAATCGAGTTGAGTTGTTTACTTCCTTGATCCTGAAACCTGACCGTCCTGTGGCGCCATCTCTCGGTCCATGCCATTGGCGTACTGGCGGTGGGTCTAACGTCACTGGTACACTGATCTCTGTTGACCAGCAGGATCGGAAGCTTGTTAGGAACCATCGATTTGTGTGAGGAGGCGATTGTGTAGGGAAAACCTTAGAACTACGTGAAGATGAGGCCGCGGACAGCAGAATCCATCCAATACCGGAAACCCTCCTTACCAACCAGCATGGGACCGCACTGAACCCCCCGTCGCTCCCCAGCCAACATGATAACTGTCTGCCTCATGGGTAGACGTTATCGGTTTCTGCTGCAGCGGGCCTGGAGATCTTACTGGACCTAGTCCCGAAACTGGTGGGTGCCAGGGGGCTGTACATGGTTCCGTGGGCAGCGATTCCTGTTTCAAGCCAGCAACAGGCCGGGGTGTCAGGACAAATTGCCTGATACTGTTCGAGATTAGATCAACTGGGCATGAAGCCCTAAAAGACCCACTGAGAAATGCGCCAACCTATAGGTCTCCATCAGGTCTGACAATGAGAGCACCATAACCTGGAACACATGGCTGCTCTGATGGGATCCAAAATTCCTAACGCACCAAGTATCGGAACCTACACAAAGGAGATGGTTGGGCCGGCAAAGGTGTACATGTCATCTTCGAGCACTATCATGTCACGCAAGCAGAGCTCACCAAAAGTCGTAGATGACCACCAGCAGCAGGCCCTGCAGAATTTCGACAACAGCCATGTTCCACAGGGCGCGCCAGGAGGCATTAAAGGCTCTCACCTTATGAGCTCTGGCAGAGACAAGCTGTAAGGCAACTGGCATTTCTAGCAAGGTGTCATAGCCCTGAAGATCGTCTGCTTAATCCACGATGAAATCGTGTTTCTGCAAACTTGCCCCTTTCATGGGTTACTCAGTGGTAGAAAGCAGGCTGACCTCTGTCCTTTGAGTTCATCCATGTGAGAAAGGTACCAGCGAAGAGCTCTCTCCTCAAGCGGCATCCATTGCATGGAGGGTAAAACCCTTAAAGGCTGTAGCCGGATCTCAAGCCACTTGGTTCTTTGCAAGGAAGCCCAAGTGAGGCCTTGGGGTCACCTGGGAGTGATCAGGTGACTATTGGAGTCGGTCAGCAGCCAGAGCGGGGATCTCGCTTCTCCTAGCCCCTGAAGCCAGTGTAAATAGAAAACAAGTTTTTCACATCCGGTACTTGATGGAAACCGGCGTGGGGTCCTCAAGGCACTTAAAGGGCGACCTCTTCAACATGACTAAAACCAGGGGTAGGTTCCACCTGGGAAGGACCTGTCGCATTGCTGGCCTGTCGATGTAGAAGCACGCGATGAGCTCTGACATATAAGGATCGCTACCAATACGCACGTCTAAGATGTTGGCAAAGGTTGAAGGGATGGCTGATCGAAACCCCTTGCCTTAGACTTCCCACTGATATAACAGGAAGATAGCAATGTCCGCAATATGTGGAACCCAAGGGTAAATTTGCCTACTGGCATACCAGTCGGAACACACATTCCATGAGGCCGAGTAAACATCTAGAGAAGAAGATTAAAGCCCTCATTGGGCTATTCTATCTGAGACCAACTGTGAGAAGCCTCTTTCGCGGATGTGCTGTGAGATAATCGCCAAGCTTGGAGGTTGAGTACTTATGGGTTCCAATGGAACACGTTCATCGGTGGCTGAACCAGAAGCTTTGGACATGCAGGTAATCATAGCGGAGGCTAAACGCTTAGTTCCAGTAGGTCTACCGAGCAATTGCTCCGGGGCTGCTATGAGGCGATCAGCATCAGATTGCAAACCTGAGACCGAACCTTGTGCAGTACCCTTTGAATGATCTGGCAAGGCGGAAAGGCGCACACTCACAGGTTGCTCCAGTCCAGGGCTAGAGCATTTACCGCTAGGGCTTGGGGGTTTGGGTCAGGCAAGACATAAACTGGCAGCTTTACATTCTCACAAGTCGCAACCAGATCCTTGGTGGAGTCCCCAATGGTGCCCACATGGCATGAATGAACCTGAGGTGGAGCGACCACTCCGTCCCTACTGGCTGACCTCTCGTCGAGAGTTGGTCGGCAAGGACATTGGCATGTCCCGGGAGGTGTCTTGCGTATGTGCAAACATCATGGTTGTAACACCATCTGAAGATGCGTCCGGCCAACTCTGTCAGCTTCTGGGACCACGTCCCGCCCTGCCTGTTGAGGAAGGCTACCGTGGTCCTGTTGTCGCACATTATGATGATGTGTTTGTGCTCCACCAGGTATTGTAAGTGGAGGAGTGCCAAGCGTATCACCTCCAGTTCCAACCAGTTTATGTGGTGAACCACAAATGATGCCAGCCAAAGGCCTGATGCCATCTGGCTCTCCACGTGGACTCCCCATCCAACCTAGAAGAGTCCGTGTGAATGGTGAGGTGGGCCTGAAAAAGCTCCAGCATCTGTCCTTTCATGACATTCTCCCTGATGGTCCACCACCCAAGGGGTGGCCATTGAGGATGGGCACCAGGGTGTAATAGCCCTGGTCTCTCATCTATCTGCCTCGCAGAGCGTGCTGCAAGGGGCAACAATGGAGCTGGCCTAATGGGACTTGGGAGTCCATCGAAGACAGGGAGCCCACAGGGGAGCCATTATTGTATCCAGTGGACCTTGCCAGTCAGAAAGGGCCTGAGCAGAGACTGCAGTCTGTCCAATCTGTCCTCCGAAAGACGACAGATGTAGGCTACCAGATCAAACTGGATGCTGAGGAAGACTAAAGATCTGCTCTGCCTGAAGACTGGACTTGGGTCAGTTCACCATCAGGCCCAAGCATTGGCAGATTTCCAGAATGGTCTGTGTGAGACACTGCAAATCCAGGTGCCAAAGCTCCTGGATAAGCCAATCATCCAGGCACACATGAATGTGAATGGCTTAGCGGTAAAGGTAAGCAACAACTGTCTACATGAAGCTGGTAAACACCAGTGGTGCTGTGATGAGACCAAACGGAAGCACCTTGAACTGGTATATTTGACTGGCAAATGCGAACCGCAGATATTTCCGTGAAGTCTGCACGATTGGCATGTGGAAGATCACATCCTTGAGATCCAGGGACGTTGTCCACTCCATGGGCCACAAGGCTGCTGCCATGGACTGGAGTGTCTACATCTGAAAGGACAGGACTTCCTGATAGGTGTTCAGCATCGAAAGGTCTATGACTGGGCACCATCCTCTGTCCCTTTTGGGGACCAGGAAGAGTAGGTTGTAGAAGCCAGGAGAACCTTGGTCCTCTACCGGCTCTGTCACACTTGCTCCGGAGCGTCTGAACTGCCTCCAGGAACGGCTTTGGGTTCCAAAGTGGGTGGAGCAAAGCACTGTGGATTTCAGCTCAACGTAGGGCTGTTTTCACCGAAAGGCAGTGTGTTGCTGTGCCTCGACATGTTGAGGATGAACGAATTGTCCATGATAGACTCCCATTGCACATGATATGCGGTGAGGCAGCTGCCGACCAGGCGCGGCGCAGAGTCTGACAAGGTGGCGGTTGGCAATCCTGATACCTCTTTCGGTATACAAGAGTCAAGAATGCAGAGCCTTTCCCGACTTCTTTCCTCTGCTGGAAGGCTTGACCATCCTGGATTGCTGTCCGCCCTTCCCAGGTCATTGTGCCCCCGAGGGAGCACGAGTTGAGGGACTGGTAGACACAGTCTGACAAGTACCGCGCTTCAGGGCTGAGGCGGTCAAGGATGACAACGACCAAGTCGAGTTGGGCAGACCTTGGAGTGTGGCTGGTCTGCTCAGCAGGCCCAAAGGTCTTTCGCCCGGAGGACCACTGCCGCCATCTCTCCTCTGAACAGCGTTCCCGAGAAGGGGGGCCTCGTGCAGGTTCTACGATAGATCAGGTCAGGCAGCTTTTGACCCTGGAGGTAAGCGTCCGTCCATAACAAACGAAGGTTCTCCTCCAGCATGCAATCAGTCGGCACCTTGTGATTCTCCTCCAGCATGCAGTCGGTCGGCACCTTGTGATCAACAGCTCGAGACAACGAAGTTGCAAGGAGTGTCGCCGGTCTAACCATTCTCGCACTGCCCCTGTGATCTGAACAGAGTGCTGGAGGTCATCAAGAAGAGACACCAAAGCAGCCAATGACACATCGGAGTAGGACGCCGAAAGTACAGAACCTCAGGCATCTTGTTCCAATCGTTTGAAGGCCTCTGGAGACGCAGAAATGGTTCTGAGCTACTGAGCATCAAACTTTTTCCAGTCTAAGTCCACTGGCAGTGAACCCAATAAGAAGATATGCTCTGGCACAGAGAACCACCTCCCCTGGACATCCCGCTTAGGGAGGAGTCACCCCTGCCTCAGATAACCAGACGTCGGCTGCTCCAAGGAAACCTGTGTTCCATGAGTCTTGGCCGTGAGCTGGTTGTAGAACTCAGCTACAAAGGGCAAAAAAGGTATGGGCATACGTTGACACATGTCCTCCAGGGACAAGCCCTGGCACAACAGTGCAACAGCACCTGACCACTTCTCTGCTGGTGGGACCACAGCTTGGTCACCAACCAGGCTCTGAATAAGAGCTTTGACATGGTCAAAACCCATGGCAGGGAGAGGTGCCTTGTCCATGGGAGCAGGGGCCAAAGTCAGTGCAGTGCCCACGGTTGCTGGCTCTCTGCGCCTGTCAGAGCGTGAATGGCAAGCCCTCAGCCTTGGTCAAACTTGATGGCAAACGAATCCGACATCTGCAGCTCATACTCTGCCTCGGCATGCAGGTCCAAAGACCCTAGACTCACGAGGGGGGCAGCAATGCCCAAAGCCTTGTCGAACAACAGATTGTCAAAGGCATTGGGACAGCTACCTGTGACTGCAGGGGATCTGTCACCATGCCAGGCATAGGGGTAGCAAGCACCTGCCCAGAAGTAGTCGCTGCCACAGACGCCACCTCCACTTGCTCCTCCCATGAGGGGAGAGAGAGGGAAGGCAAGGGAGGCTCGTATGTCATGATCTCGGCGGCTGCAGGTCCAAGCGAGAGCTGGCTCAAGGTGGAAGCAGCAAGCTGTTCCGCCGACAGAGTCTGCTCAGACTTTGCAACAGCACTGGTGGTGGCCAATGCGGAGAAAGAGTGAGGCAGAGAACGCAGCTCAAAGGTGGGGACAAGTGGAATTGCCAATTGCTCACTCAAGGGCAAAGCCGCAGGAGGTTCAGGAGGGAATGCCGGTACTGGTTGGGGGGGGGGGGAGGTTCCGCCCGACCCACTAGGGCCAAGGCCCACTGGCAGTGGAAGGCTCCCTCAAAGGCCTGGGTGTCTTCCTCCTAGCTCCCCGGTGCCTTTGGTCACCACCCGAGCTCTCAGAACCGGGAGCTTGGGAGAATTTGTGGAGGCACTAATGCCTTAGCTGGCACTTGGGGCTTATGGTCCGAGCACTCGGACCAGACTGGCTGGGGTGCTGGCTTTCCATACTTCCCGGACTTATGATCCGAGGGGTCAGACCCGAGCGCTTTGACTGTCTGATGTTCTGGAAAACCCAGGTGGGGGGGGGGGCACCCATAGGTTTCCACTCCAGATGCACCCGTTTGCAAGTTGCTGTTTGTCCTGGCGCTTGGATCTGGAAGACCGAGATCTCAGCAGCTGCAGCTGTTGCTTGGCAGACTTCTTTGGAGAGGAGTCCAAAGAAGAAACAGTCTCCTGAGAGTGGGCAAACAATGCACGAAACATCTCAGCCTGCCGTATTATGCTCTGTGACATCGCCGCCAAAGCATGGACATCCTTTGGATTGCTGCCAAGAGCAGATTAGATAGTCTATTGGGGAAAAGTCTTTGGCGCAAGATCCCCATGTAGTGATCTCTTGCTACTGGATTTTTGACTCTGACATTTCTGAACCTTCTCCCAATGGGTATCTGGAGAAGAAACATCTGTCCTCTGGGACTACAGACGAGCCGAAGCAAGTTTGCGCTCTTCCCCATCAGACACGAGACACATGAGAATGTGGATGAGCCAGAGCAAGTCAACACTTTTTTTCATTGGTAGTCATTGGCAAGGACTCAACGGAATCAGACATCTCAGCTTGGTGTTTGGCAGCTCTTGCGATCTGCTGCCTACACCTTGCGCGATCTGACTTTCTGCATACCTGCTCACAGAGCAGCCATTTGTCCTCTCCCCAGTCCTGACAGTATCTGCAATTTCGCTCCCAAGAGCAAACTTGGCCCAACTGCAGGTGACAACCATAGCAGTGTGGAAGGTCATCCCAAGCCACCATGTAGTGGTTCTTGGAATCCAGCGTTTGTCTGCAGATGCAGACAAAGTGGTATCCTGATCAACGCCCATGGACTGCCTCCGAAAGGAAGAAATAGCCTGGTGTGCACTGCTTTCCTTCTCGCTGCGTTCTGTATGCCAGGACACCATCTTGAAAATTTTAAGTACAAGTGAAAGGAAACCAACTTTGCACTGAGTATTTGAGTGGTGTCCGATCACAGAAATCAGGTATCTAGGTATCCAAAGATTCCCAGACCGCTGAGAAAAGATTTTCTGCAGAATAGGGTTTGCATAAAGCACAAAAACAGTGAGCATGAACGATCGTTCACAGAGCTTCAACTCACAAGGCAAGCCAGTAGTGGCACCCAAAAGAGGGAGGAAATTACGGGGCGCATGTGGACTGGACATCCACCATCAGTTCCACATGGACTGAGAGATGGCGCCAAGGGACAGTCAGGTTTCAGGATTAAGTGAGTAAACAAGTTGACTCAATTTCTTGGTACGTTATGCCCAGACACAGAGGTCTTGGCAATGGTGGTCGAGAGGTAATGTTACATAACTAATGCTATTTTTTAAATTGTTGGGGGGGGGGGGGCGGGTAACACTTTGGGACAAAGCAAGTATGTGTAAAATTGGTAATAGAGGGTGTGTTCTTTTAATATGTTTCCTGTTTAGTTAACATTGGCTAATTTACTGATTCCTAAATGAACAAAATTTAGGCTGAAATTGTTGAAGGCGTTTTGACATCTGGGTGTGTCTGGAAGATTTAGGGGGGAAACACGCTGATTTCTTTATGATATTTTTTTATAGGTTACAACATGGTGGTCAGATTACCAAAAGGTGCAACAAATATTGATATTCGCCAAAATAGCCATAACAATCAGAAACAAGATGACAATTACCTCGGTAAGTTAGAGTTTATCATTTTCAAGCACCACATGTGTGGAGCAGGACCATAATGTGTGCCCACACACAACTTATAAATTAGCAAAAGGGATATCATCTGATGCTGAATGTACATACAGGTACACTAAATTTATTTAATTTTGTTGTATTTTTATTTTTGCTCAGTTCACTGATTGCACAAAATCATGAAAATAACAAATACAACAAAATAGTCTATTGTCACAGAGGTGAAAAAGGAACTGGGTCTGAAATAATTAAATTAAAACTAAAGTTAAATGCTTGATATACAAAAACTATGAGAGTATTTTAAGTCACGAAAATAAGTTTATTTACAATACTACTGTCTTACAGCCACCTGCATGTTATTTTCCGTGAGAGAAAAATTATCTAATCTGTTGTCACCTACTTCATATGTGGTGTGCATGGCAACTTTCAGTGTTCATGAAAAAGAGAGCGTGTGCAAATAAGTAAATACAAAGGATACAAATGCATGTTGGAGTAAATATAATATATATAAGTAAATACAAGGAACAGGAAATTATAATAACTGGTTCACACTGTGTGAGTATGTGTATGTAAGTTGTTTATTATTACTTTGAAGCAAATATATTAGTATACATTAACTATCAAAGAAAGACTTTAATGGCACAAGATATAGTGAAAACCTTTTGACACCCCTTTAGCTTTTTCATTGGTATATTTAAGTTAAATGGCAACCACCGTGGAAAAATTCAATAAGGTGACACACTCACCTGTGGAGTTTGTATGTTCTGTGGGATATGGAAAGTACATGCTTGCATGGTTTTAGGGTTCTACCAGTAATACAATCTGAGTGATGGACGATTCAAGCAAAATTTTGTTTGTGGTGTAACTTCTGTACATAAGTGTTTTGTGCAAGCCAAATACTCATATTTCACATGACTTGAAATGTGTTTAAAAGGCAACACTTTCCCCGCAGCCCCACCCTTTTCCTTTCTCTGAGTGCTTTTATAAAATGAAAAAGAACACCTATTTCTACTCATGCAGCCTTACGTGATGGAAATGGAAAGTACATCTTGAATGGAAACTTTGTGGTTAGCATGTTCAGCAAAGAGATTAAGGTAAAGGGCAGTGTACTGGGATACAGCGGCTCATACAACATTCTGGAGAGGATTAACGCAACGCGGATGATTCAAGAAGACATAGATCTTCTGGTAAGTTACCCTGCTTTCTTCCATGTTGTACATTTATTGTAGATCTGTACAGCACTTGCAGCATTAAAAAAACAGTACAAGCTTTGTGGATCAGAAGAAGTAAAGCTTAACATTGTGGTAGGTTTAAAATCACCATGCATACTATTCATCATAAGACAATTTTTTCTAGTTGGCAGATCATACATATAGCTGCATTAGGGAAGGGTAATGAGCACTGCACCATAGGATAGCAGCTGTGGGGGTTACACTTGTGAGTAGTTGGTTCATTTCCAACAATGTTTATGTGGCAAACCTCAATATATGCTATGTATCTGGTATTATTCTTAGCAGAAAACACTTAAGAATTGAACAGTGTGTTTGTGTCATCCATGCCCGGTATTATGACATTGGACCCAGGGGCATATTCCATGAAGCGCTTAAGCTTCAATAAGATTGAAGAACACAAAGACAATAAAAAAAAAACTCTGAACAACTTTTTTACTGGAATAGCTGCTTCACTAGTTAACAAACTCCCAACACTTCCAAAAAGATATGATACAGATTCTTCATTATTCAAGAACTACTGCAGGCAGAAAGAAATTGCACCCAGCTTTTTTTAAGTTGCATGAAGGTGATGAAGAATTTGTAAAGAAAGAATTATCAATCTTGAATGCAAGTAAAAGTACTGGACTGGACTATCTACCTACAAGGTTTCTCAAGGATGGATCAGAAATACTTAAAGTACCTGTACCAGACATCATAAATTTGTCCATCCAAACCAATATTGAACCTGAAGACCTTAAACTTGCCAGAGTATCCCCCTTTTTCAAGAAAAACAATGAACATGATGTTTGCAACTACAGACCCATCAGCATCCTCCTAGTAGTGTCAAAAGTTTTGGAAAAAGCTATTTATGTTCAGCTAAATGATTATCTTACTATAAATGACGTTCTCTATAAATTTCAGTCAGTACTTAGAGGTGGTTTTTCAACTGACAGCTGTCTTATTCATGGCAACTGTGTCGGAATGGTACTGCTCGACCTTCAAAAGGCATTTGACACTGTTGACCATGACATCTTGTGCAACAGACTGGGTGCCATTGGTGTAGGGTCAACTGCTTAGTTCAAGTCATACCTTTCTGACTGAAGACAGACTGTCTGCGTCAATGGCCATTTTTTCTGATCCCTCAGGAGTAACATGCAGCATGCGTTAAGGAAGTGTCCTTGGTCCATTGCAGTTTCTTTGCTACATTAACGATTTTCCCATAAGCGTCAACTGTAAACTGGCATAATATGCTGATGACAGTGCCCTTCTGATATCTGGCAAGGATCACGTTGCCATAGCAAACTACGTAGGCACAGAACTGCAATCTTGCCAACAATGGCTCTGTGATAATAAACTCTCACTCCATCCAGGTTAGACTGAATGCATATTGTTTGGATCGCAGAGGAAGTTAAAAAAAGCCAAAGAATTTCAATGTTGCATGCAATGGCCAAACGATCCAACAAGCTAAAACTGTAAAATACATTGGAATTCCTTTGGATGAAAATTTGTCTGAGGACTCCATGGCACAAAACATAATTAAAAAGACAAATTCTAGATTAAAATTTGGATACAGCTGGTAAATGGATTTGCCATAGCAGACAAACTTTTGTCACCACAACAGTAACTATACACTTATACAAAACATCTTCAAATGCAAAATGTAAATTGACATCCAAAGTAAGCTTTTGCGTATTTATCAACTAAAGTTTGTTTCATATTTTGTGAGGCATGAGTGGTGATATTTTTTGTCAGTGCCTGTCAAATTATGTGGGTTACTTTGAACATTCAAAGTAACCCCTTGGGCTACTTTGGGGCCACTTTGAACATTCAATGTTGTACCAGACCCTGTGTATTTAAGTGATATATCCTGGTATCTGGACCAAATTTTGTCATCTCAAAACAGGTGGGTCACAAAATTTCACCATCTCTATAAAAAGAGGGAGGGTCTCACAAGAAAAGAAAGGTGAGGATACAACAAAATGCACCGTTTCATACCCAAAAATCCAAAATTTCATTAAACCGCCACTACAGCTTTGTATGAACTTAGATTTTCACTTTTGGCCCATAGAATATACTGAAAGCATGTTATAAAGTTTACTCAGACTAACTTGACAAATACCAACTTATTTAGTCACGTATCCTGCATTTAGTTTCAGCTGAGTATTTCACAAGCAATCAGGTGGGGGCAGATTTTGTCATCTCAAAACAGGTGGGTCACAAAATTTCACCATCTCTATAAAAAGAGGGAGGGTCTCACAAGAAAAGAAAGGTGAGGATACAACAAAATGCACCGTTTCATACCCAAAAATCCAAAATTTCATTAAACCGCCACTACAGCTTTGTATGAACTTAGATTTTCACTTTTGGCCCATAGAATATACTGAAAGCATGTTATAAAGTTTACTCAGACTAACTTGACAAATACCAACTTATTTAGTCACGTATCCTGCATTTAGTTTCAGCTGAGTATTTCACAAGCAATCAGGTGGGGGCAGTCAGGGTGTCACAAAATATCCATACCACTAAAAGGGAGGGGGGGGGGGCTACGGTTTCAAGCCATGTAAAAAAAGGGGGGGGGGGGCTAAAAAGGGCCAATGTATTTTCAGCCCAATATTCTGACCCCAGCAAATAATGCCACCCCACTACTGAGTCAGTTCAGCACCATTGTATTTCTAGAAACATTTCACAATGTCTGTTTCAATTTCATTTTAAGGGCAGGTACAAAACTGTTTTTAGGGGTCTGATACCTTTAGAGTCTCATAGAAGTTTGGGCTGCAAAAGTACCTATAAATTGTTCTTTATAGGTTTAATTTCTAACTGTTTCCAGGTTTCATTGTTAGCACAAATATATCATTATGATGCTATTTTTGATTTATACAATAAGGTTATACAAGCATGTCTGTTGGCATCTGATTGTTTACCAACTACTTCACCTCTTAATGATAAAGCAGGGACGTGCTATAGATGGACTGCCAACGGGAGCGCTAATCCCTTTAGTGGTCAACTGGGCGCGACGACTACAAAGCGTGTTCAGTAGCGCCCCTCAAGTTAATCCCCCCTGCTCAGTCCGATTGTTGTTCCATCTATGTTTCCGCGTTCGGTTGTATCGGGTTACTTACATCGGGTGTGCTATTGTACCAAGTTCAAAATCGGCCGATAAAAGGGCTAGTTTTTGCATTTTTTCTGTCCAAAATGATGCAAAGTTAGACAACTTGCGTGCGTAATAACTCCTTACGCCGTAATCAGCAATAAAAAATGTAGTTTTAGATGGATAGTGTATGCGGGTAGGATCATGAGGGTGGTTTCATTTCTTGTAGCTGAGTCCGGCGTAACGCTAAATTTTGACTTTAAAATGTGGAACACGGTGAAAAATTTTGCACATTTCAGTCAGTGACGCGATTATTCTCACCATCATCGCGTGACCTAGGCCACGAGACTGCCAGCGGCCAGCGCAGACCGTGGAGTTGTGTTTGTTTAGCACTGAAGGTGCTCGCTCAAACACCCGATCACTTGAGAAGCGGCAACATAGATGGTACAAAGGGGGCCCCGCCGTTGGTAGTCCATCTATAGCACGTCCCTGGATAAAGTAATACCTGGTTGGAATGAACATGTATCTCTTTATCGACAGGAAGCATTATCTTGGCACAATATTTGGAAATCTGTTGGTCGTCCTCATGACAGTCATGTGGCCGATATGCGGCACATTACGAGGGCATAGTATCATAAAGCTATTAAGTGGGTCAAACGTGAGTCTGATTTATTAAAGATGGAGAAGATGGCAGAAGCCATCATTAAGAACAGCTCTCTAGATTTCTGGACAGAGGTGAAGAAAATTAAAGATAGAAATGTACAAGTTGCCTCCTGTATTGATAATGCTAATTGTGATGAGGATATTTCTCAGTCATTTGCCACTAAATACTCTGAGCTTTATAATAGTGTTCCTTATGATCCAAAGGAAATGGAAACTATTCTGGAACTGGTACATAATGAGTTGCAGAACAAGTGTAGTACTTTTGATCATAATTACATAAACATGAATGATGTTATTACTGCTATAAAACACTTGAAGCTGGGTAAAGGCAGTGGTGAAGTGCAGTTATGGTCTGATTATTTTATTCATGGCTCAACCTCACTGAGCGTATTTTTGGCTTTAATTTTTAATGCTTATGCTGATACATGGAGTCTGCCCTAGCTCTATGATCAGTGGCACAATGGTACCTTTTCCTAAGAACAAAAGGAAGTCTGCCAATGATTCTGATAATTATCGTGCAATTGCTTTAGTAAAGTTTTAGACTTAATCATTATACAGAAAGAACAAAGTGTACTTATGAGTAATCAGCTTCAGTTTGGATTTAAAGCCAGAGTCTCGACCATGCAGTGTACTTTCACTATGCTTGAAACAATAAGTTATTATAATAGTAAAGGTTCTAATGCTTTTGCATTACCTCTCGACAATACAAAAGCTTTTGAGCCAGTTCATTACTGTAAACTTTTTCGGAAACTTATAAATCGCCATATGTCTCCATTGATACTTAGACTTCTGATTAATTTGTATACAAATCAAACTTTACAGGTGAAATGGGGTACTGCTATATCTGATAAATTCTGTGTAAGTAATGGTGTTAAACATGGTGGTATTTTATCCTCTGTCCTGTTCGCTGTATATATGGATGCCTTGCTTCTGAGACTGGGGGAGAGTGGCCTTGGGTGTCACATAGGTCATTCGTATGCAGGTGCTATATATCCTATTCAGATGACCTTACACTACTTTCAGGCCCCCTCTGTACATGCTTTAAGAAAGATGCTTCAAATGTGTGATGATTATGCTCGTGAGTTTAATGTGAAGTTTAATAGTTCAAAAAGTAAGCTGCTTTTTTTCAAAAGCCCTACTTCACATAAGTTTAACTTTACTGTATTTGTGAATGGTGATTCTGTAAAACTTGTGGAGGAAGCAGTTCATTTAGGTCATGGTATTTCCACTTCTGACAAAAATAGCATTATGAGTGCAGCTCTGAAGGCGTTTTGGTCTCAATTTAATATCTTTATATCTGACTTTGGCCATATTTCGTCATTCCTGAAATGTAAACTTTTTAAGCAATACGGTACTAGTTATTATGGTTCTCCTTTGTGGTCCCTAGATAGTACGAAACTAATGGACATACCCGGTAGGTGTGGCTAAGAGAAAAGCGTTAAAGGTAATATGGCGACTGCCTAACATGACACACAGAAACATTTTAGCTTGTATATCAGATAGTTTGCCACTTGAGTTACAGATTGAAAAAAGATTCATAAACTTTTTTACAAATGTAGTTAATCATGATACAGATGTTGTGAAAACTGCTGCCCGATTGTCTATGCATAATCCTTGGTCAGTTTGTGGCAGGAATGTTAGGTTTCTGCAGTCAAGATACAGTATGTTTAGAACATTAAAGGTTCATAAGGATAAAAGTGAATGGTTTCGATCACTCGACCAAATCACCAAGACCCATGCAAATATTGTAAAAGAACTTGTAGGCATTCATGATGGTTTTGTTGAGTGTATTTTTTTCAGAAGAAGAGATTGTTGCTAAGATCAGTGACATCTTTACGAGCTAGGGTATCAACTCATTGTTATTTTTTTTCTTCTCCAGACTGAGATATTTCATTTTGTTTCATCTGTACGTATTCCACTATATATATATATATATATATATATATATATATATATATATATATATATGTATATAATTCAAATTGTCAAAATAGAGACAAAGCAATCTTCAATCATTCCCTGTTCCACAATAACTTTTGTGAATACTACTCACATGATCATGATGATACAGGAGCTGTAAACATTTTGCCATTTGGTAGCATATTGTGTAAACATGCTATACATCCTCAGATGCTTCATTGTTTTACAGGACCCTGATGAGGATAAGTCCTACAGACTTTATTGGGTTATCCTGGGCAATATGATTGATACTTTTCAGTGTTCCTTTGTATCATATCATAACGTTTTATTTACACATATGATTTATGTACTGTATCTTTATTTGTACTTTTTATACGATTTACCTTCTTATGTTGTATTTTATATTGCCAAATAAAATCAATCAATCAATCAATCAATCAATCAATCAATCAATCAATCAATCAATACACAGACAGGCAACAGCATACAGACTGAAGGGAAAAAGTTGTTCAGATTATCGATTTAGTAAGTGATGTACATGTAATATATATTTCTCCCAGATTTTAGTCATTTTGCTTATTGGGAATATTGATTGTGGTCTATATTTTGCATATGAAATTATCCTTTACAATGTTTTCATTCATTTATTCATTCATTCATTCATTTATTTATTTTATGTATGTATATACAAATTTCTTTCTTTATCTATCTATCTATCTATCTATCTATCTATCTATCTATCTATCTATCTATCTATCTGTCTGTCTGTCTGTCTGTCTGTCTGTCTGTCTGTCTGTCTGTCTGTCTCTGTCTGTCTGTCTGTCTCTGTCTGTCTATCTATCTATCTATCTATCTATTTATCTATTTATTTATTTATTTATTTATTTATTTATTTATTTATTTATTTATTTATTTATTTATTTATTTATGATAACTTACTTCATTTGCTTTTTCCCGTTACTTCAAACTTGCAGCTATAATTGCTGGATAAAAGTTAGAAGGGCTATTCATTATTACTGGCCTTGTTCCTGTGGGTGATGAATCCTTGAGCTTTGCACTCATAGTCATCTGCCTCAGGATCACAGTGAGTCAGATGGAAGTTAACCCTTTCCCCCTTGAATTAAGACTGAGTCAACAGCTTTCCTTGGCATGGGTTGGGCACTAAGTGCCAAACCCATGCCAAGGAAAGCTGTTGACCTGGGGCATGTGATCTTGATAAGTCTTATGTACATTTCTCAGTCAAATTGTTTTTCATAACTGTTGAAATTAGATGAAAACACTGAAGCAGATGACATTTGACCACCAGCCGATTTGGCTGGTTTAAGGGGGAAAGGGTTAAAGTATTCTCAACCTGGCCAGTTTTATTGTTATATTTTTAATAGTACAGAAAAGTAAGCCACTGAGAGTGTATTCATGATTATGAGATAGGGCTGTGAAACTAAAGGGTCATGAGAGAAAGCAAACCATAAGGTTGCATCCCAAATAGGGGATTCTCACCAGCGACTGCGCATGCGCTACTACTTAGGGGTTTCTTACGCTTGGTTGTTTACTGAGTCTGTTTCCATACTAAATACATAGAGCACATATAGAACAAAAATAAGAAAATGTTGCAATTTTATTTTCAGACCCCTTCTGATGACTAAACAAAATAAATACATGCGTGTTCACATTGCAGTGCTTAAGCACAATACAGTAAGTAAGTTTAAAGGAGATTTCACATTTATATTTTCATGGAAAGAGACCACACAGTTACCTACAAAAACGTTGGCATAGGCATATGCTTATTTTGTATACCCTTGGACCAAATATACAAGCAGTCATATGGGCTAGCAAATATCTGAAAAAAAGCTATTAAAATATATGTTCATTAATTTAATAAATTTAAAAAAAAAAAAATCAGCATCAAAGACCAATTTTAATTCACACTTTTTTAGTATAAGAAACCGGTCCATGAGTAACAAGTTAGGAATCATTGTAATATAAAGGTAACACGATTGAATGATAGAACATTGTGACGGTAAAGAATATAAAAGAGTTCGATGCAATGAGATAAAACGTTTTTAGTACAAAATAAGTTACGGCGCTCTTTGCAAATAATTGTGGTCTAAAATAAGCAGGAAGATGTCAGGTGTGTGTGTGTGTAAAACTTCAGATGAACGCTCTCATAAACCATAAATCTGTTTGGTGTCTTTTCAAATTCTCTCTCTCTCTCTCTCTCTCTCTCTCTCTCTCTCTCTCTCTCTCTCTCTCTCTCTCTCTCTCCCTCTCTCCCTCTCTCCCTCTCTCTCTCTCTCTCTCTCTCTCTCTCTCTCTCTCTCTCTCTCTCTCTCTCTCTCTCTCTCCTCTCTCTCTCTTCTCTGTGTGTGTGTGTGTGTGTAAAACTTTAGATAAACATGCTCATAATATGTCGAACGAGGAAAAATGGAAATTTTCCTGAGCAAATGGCTCCTCTATTTCATGATCTACATTTCAACAGGTTAGCTATATTTATAGTAGCAAGATTGTTATCTGTGATATTAGAGCACCTGGATTTTAAATATATGGAACACACACACGCAAATATATATATATATATTTATTGAACCTCCTAAAAAGGAGAATAAAACCATATACATTGAAATGAATACATAAAGTGACACGCAGAACTCATAAGATGAAGGCATTATAAATATCAAATAAATCACTTTCAAACCAAATCACAATCTGCATACAGCACAGAATGATCACAATAAATATCACACAAAGCACATAAGAACCAAATTATAATTTACATACAACACAGAGTTATCACAATAGAACATAAGAAAAATGAAATCAAACAATCATGCTAATAACGCATGTCGACAATACATAAAATAAAGCAATGGTAAACTTAATACAGAGGGCAGGGGAATAAAATCAGTACAGAAGGACACCAGAAATAAAATAAAACTGAATATTAGAATTAAAAAGCCTTGGTAAGCAGTATAACTGCTGATATTCCGTGGAATTTCTCTCCTGCTATTTCGGGGAAGAGAGTGAAAATTTTACTGTGTCAGATATACCATCACACTTGACAGGATGCGTTTGCAGGACAGACCTAAAGCGCCCAAGCATAGCTTGTACAGGCGACACATTACTTGACATCTGAAGGTCAATAAGAGACCCTTTGGGAACAGCACCATATACAAGAAAATGAGATAGCAGCCTGAGACATAACTTTTTTTAAGGCGACAAGACATGAGTAAGTCGTCAGGCCAAAGAAACTGTGTCGCACGTGATGCGATGGGTCATTTTAGGAATATTTAAAGCACTTAACAGTGAGGAGTGGTGAGACCTCTTGTTTATATCAAAAACGTATTTAACTATGGATCCCTGTGCAGATTCTATGGCTGCCAATTCACTTTTACTTAAACAGACACTTTTACCTAAGTTTATACAGTTCATGCCATAAGCCAAGCTTGGGACACCAACATGCTTCCATATGTAAGCTTTTACATTTGAATTTAACCCTGGGTAACACATACCAGCACCTGCTAACCTGTAGATGGCTCGTCGTGCACTACTAATCCTGTTGTTTACACGTAAACTAGAAGATCCATCCGCAGAAAAACTGACGCCAAGAATATCAAGATGATCTACAGTGTCTATTAGTCGATTACCAAGCAACCAAACAGGTGAACGGCCTTCTTTATATATGCTTTTCTTACCCCAGACCATGCATTTAGACTTTGAAATGCCAAAATCAAAACGCCATCTGTTGGCATAACTATGACATTTATCAATTAACACCTGCAGGCCAGTGGCGGTAGCAGAGATCAATGTGATGTCATCAGCACAGGCAAAACTATTTGCTTTACATATATATATGTGTATATATATATATATATATATATATATATATATATATATATATATATATATACGTACGTACGTACATAAAGATGTTTAAATTGGTGTATAATTTTCAGTGTGGTCACACTTTCGATGCACATGTATACAACCTGGTTGCATGAAGCAAGCTGCTCGGAATGGATCAGATGCCGTACACGTTTTTGTTTCGACTACTTGTTTTTCTTAACACATACTCACAGGTTTGTCATCTTGCCCAGATTTCTTTATAATCCGCCTGATAATGAAAAATTGCCTTTGACAGACTTTCATTATCAGCTGCAAGTAAACATGGACCTGTTATTCTAATTTTGAACACAAATAGTCAATAAATTTGAGGGCTTCAAGATAGAATTAATACTAGTATTTGAGTTCAACAGCCTTAAACTAATTATGTTTGCTGCTGTCCAAAATTTGAATCTTTTATTTTCAACCCGGGTTTTAAAAATACATTACTGAACCCCAATGAAAAGTATCCACATGCCAATTTTGAAGTATTTTATTGTTTATACTTGAAACATTTCATACCTAGACGTGCTTAGAACTTAACAAAGCATTCACTTTTCTGGCGTAAAAATAATGTCACGCTCTACCGACATTAACGTCACTTACAAGCAAAAAATGTCATTAACTGCCCTAATTGAAAGTCACACAAATTTTTCTGTTCAATATGGGATGTGGCCACCTCGAGCATCAACACATGCTATACATCTGCGGCGCATACTGCTGACCAGGGTTTGAATTCTGTGTTGGGGAACATTATTCCATTCTTCCTGCAGAGCTTGGATCAGCTGGTTTCGGGTAGTAGGCCTAGGTGTCCTCCGTTGAATACCTTGGCCTAACTGATCCCACAAATGTTCAATAGGGCTCAGATCGGGTGAGAACGCTGGCCATTCCATGACATTGATGTTGTTCTCATTGAGAAAGTTCATTGTTAATCTTGCAGAGTGTGCACGTGCATTGTCCTGCTGAAAGATCGCCAGATCTTGATGCTGCTCCATAAATGGGACCATGTGCGGCTCCAGCACCTCATCAATGTACCGCCTAGCATTGAGGATCCCTTGAATGACCACTAGGGGTGTCCGGTAGCGGTTGCTGATGCCTGCCCACACCATGACAGAGGGTCCACCCCATCGATCTGCCTGACGGACACAGGCATTTGCATATCTCTCCCCAGTCCGGCGCCACACACGTTCTCTGCCATCTGCTCTGCTGACACAAAAACGGGACTCGTCAGTAAAAAGGACGGTATTCCACTGCTGGCGAGTCCACCTGGAGTGTGCTCTACACCACTGCAGTTGTCTTTCTCTTCTGGGTTGGGTCAGCAGGTTACCCCTGTAAGGTCTTCTGGCTGTTAGGCCACTGCTCCTCAGTCGCCTCTCCACAGTAGAACTACTGACAGGACGGTGATTCACCCCTTGAGTCTCACGGGCTGTTTGGGCTGCTGTACGGAAACGGTCTCGCAGGTGCATCAGCCGGATGTGACGGTCTTGGCCAGGTGTTGTCACTCTTTCTCGGCCAGGCCTAGGCCGATCATCTACGGATCCAGTTTCTTGTTGCCGTTCAATTAGTCGTTGGATGGTGCGCCGAGTACACCCCATTCTTTGTGCGATTTGAGTGATTGGGACTCCACCCTCTGCAAGCCCCAAAGCATGGTGTCTTTGACCTTGGCTCAGACGCGGCATGATCGCCTCAACACACCTGAGACCACTGGCTTTTTTCTTGGCTGAACATCCCTTTTTAAAGCCACTGAAAACATCAGGTCATTTTAGCCATCCAATAGGAGTGGTGGTCAGAAGCCATATTCGGTGCACAAAAGTCACATGCATTATGTAACAACCCAGCAAAAGTTAAAAAGTTGTCCTGAATGACCCTGATGTAGGCTCCAAACCATGCATATATGCACACACAGTACTTAGTAACTTACAAAATTAATGTGTTAATTTTTTTATGTGGATACTTTTCATTGGGGTTCAGTATATATGCTAGAATGTTAGATACTGTTAGAGAGAAACTAAGGGATTTTGGGGTGTCGCTTACGCAAGCTTTTTAAGTGCATGACGCGTGAAATACCGCTTATCTGCTCCGCTGCCCAGTATGAGCAGCCTAAGTCTATCACCTGAACGCAAATATGCAGCTTATCTGCTCAAGTACTTGATGCGAGTAGCTATGCAAGCTTTCCCAATGCATGATGCGTGAAATATGGCTTATCTGCTTCAGTACTTGTTGTGAGTAGCCCAAGTCTATCACCTTACGGTGAGAAATGACACTTATCTACTCAAGAACATAGTGCGAGTAGCTGAAGTCCTTCATCTGAGAAAGTGAACATTAAAAAAAGGGTCAAAACGGCTATTTTCCTAAGTGAACGGTCAGGAAAACACGATCTGTTAAACTATGGAAGGTACATTTAAAATATGGAAGGTACATTTACAACAAGTATAATGACACCCTACTGATGACAATTACATGTTTTATAAGTTATCAAAACCCAAGAGTCAAGATTGCGGCAACTATTTTTCTATAATTTTGGGAACCAAGGAAACATATCAAATATGCATTTATTTATGTTACTCGTATTTCCTTGCCTAAATCTTACGGAAAACTATCTTTTACGTGTATGGGCATGTATTATATGGTGATTTTTTTCTCCGTGGATGCCTTGAAAACAAATCTGTAAATTAACACATTTATGTACTGCCATGGACGTTGTTAATGTTGTTGGCATATAGAAACATTGTGGAAATCACAATTTTGTATATATTACCGGTCAGATAGATGAGTTTCCATGAACAGTGTTCACAACATTGAGAACATGTTTTCCCTGATTTATAACATACCGGTGTGCTGCACTCACCTATACTGTAGTCTGTGGGTGGTGTCGACCTGGCTGATATACTTATTTACATTGACCATCATTTATTTTTCTTCTGTAATATCTTTTTCATTAGAATGAGGCAATATAGTAATGTTTTGAAGCCCAGAGAATCTAGATCATGTACAAAGATAAAGGTTAATCACAACCTCCAATCAGAGAACATTGCACTGAGACAGGATAAGCACATTTTATCATAATGCACCTGGCTTATGTTGATCTGAAGCAATAATGACAGATATCATTATATGGACACATTCAGTTATTTTTATTTTTTTTATTATAAACATATTTATTTTCTCTGGATTGCCTAATAGTACACAAAGACTAATCTGGAGGCTTTTCCAGTTGCAAAAAAAAACATAAATGTAAACCAAATTCGAAAATGTAATTTTTCAGGGAAATGCCGCTTTTCAACGGATTGCCTAATAGTACACAAAGACTAATCTGGAGGCTTTTCCAGTTGCAAAAAAAACATAAATGTAAACCAAATTCGAAAATATAATTTTTCAGGAAAATACCGCTTTTTCAACAAGAAATGATGTAGGTCTCACCTTTTTTTTAATAGAAGAAACACTTCAGTCACTACTTAAAAAAAACTAGGTGTTAGTGTTTTCTAGTGAAATTTTTGATGCGCTGACCTTAAGTATGGCGGTCGAGAACTACCACGATCCCATAAGCCCTCATTCAATGTGGTGGCTGGTGAGCACCAGCTATTAAAGAATGCTGTTGCAAGGCATATGCACGAGCTTAGCTTTACTTTCATTTTCTGTATAAAGCAACTCTTGTTCTGTTGCTTTAAAGTCTATGAATACAAACTAAATATTCCATTTGCATTGAGAGATATAGATAGAAACCTGTCTTCAAAGGCCACCCTAGGGATGGACAAATTGTGGTCTCCTCAAGACAACAGGTTGTCTTTCATTACAGGTATAAATAAGACGTAATCAATGAGCAAACTATCCTAAAAAGGTGAGTGCATGAAGACAGGTGGTCTCTCATTGGCATATTCTTTCTAGACAGATTTCACTGTATGTTCAAACAGCGAACCCTTTTGTTGAAGAATTCGAATGTAGACCAAAAGTACAGTAAAACCTCTGTAAAGTGGGCACCCTTGGGACTGGAGCAAAATGCCCACTTTAGGGAGGTGCCCACTTTACAGAGTGTTGGCCATTTTGGGTTGTGTGGATGAGCAACAAAGATAAGGGAAAGGCTATACATATATGCATACTTACACATCTACATGTACACATGTGCATATACATGTGTGTCTATATATACATATACATATAGATACATGTATCTTAATCCCACATGAAATAAATGAGAAAAGCATTTTTTCAACATTTTGCCCTTATTTCTGGAAAATGATCAAGTAAAGATCAACTACATGTCCATGTACTATGTATAAAAATAAAGTCCATGACAGGTCAAACTCAATGATTACCAGTAGGCACATCAAACTATCAGACTGCAAGGTTGAGCAAATCACTGAGCTGACACTCATCCCCACACCAACTTCCTTTCCAGCAGAGTCAATTTTTCTCTCTACTTTGATACCTAAATCCTACGGTTAATCCACAAAGCTGTCATAAGTCATGGTGGTCTAAACAACTGTTATGCTTTGATGCTTTGTTAGTGCTGGCCTATACATGTACTGTGCTCTGTTATGATAGGGGGGTTATTTTAGCTGGTGAGCACTGAAAAATGACACTTGTACAGTTGAAAGTTAATGGTAGCAACTCCTGATGCAAAAAAATTATACTTTTACAAAGTAAAATATTTATTGAACAAAATAGTAGTGCCCACTTTAACAGATTTTTGGTACATGTTTAGGGTGCCCAATGCCCAGATTAGGGAGGTGCCCACTTTATAGAGGTGGCTTTATAATGTAGTCAATAGGAAAAATGAAACAGGACCAAAGAAAAGTGCCCACATTCGGAGGTTTTACTGTAGTGACAGTGGCATGACATAGTGCAACAGTGTGCACATGGCATTTACCTGCGCAAGAGGTGAGATTTTTTCTGAAGTCACATGGATAAGTAAATTTAACAGGTAAAAGCAGCCTCTGTTCATTTTCATCTCAATGCAATAAATACATGTCCTGCTGGCACTGTGTTTTCTGAAATGTTGGCTCTTCATTTTCTGCACTTCTTGTACCAAGAACATGGATTTAATATTAAACAGGTACCATTTTGGTAAATATTTCGTAGGTGCTCTCTGTTGGGAACGTGATCCCGCCGGACATCCGTTACAAGTACACCATTTCTGTTACGGGAACCATCAAGTTCTTGTGGTCAACGAAAATTGGCCCGTGGAGTAAATGCTCACGCATTTGTCAAGGTGACTATATGTTTGTATTTTACATGTGGGATGGGCACTTGGCACAGCACCTGTCATTGGAGAATGTAACTGCAGTCAGCAGCACTGATGACATGTAATGGAAACTGTATATGTAAATGTGTTTGACAACATAGTGATAATTTTGCATTATACAGTGGTACCTGCTGTATTGTATTTGTGTCTTTTTGTCCAGAACCACTTCCTAGTAGTCATTACCTTATTCCGCAGTCCAAACTCGTTCCTCTCCATAAGCTAACCTGTCCCTGTCAAACCTATATACATATGGAAGTACTGTTGTCCATATTGCACACATTTCTCTGTAAAATTTTGACATAGGCTATATTAGCCCAAATATGTTATAGGGTCTTCAGCGGGTAACTACTCAGAACATGTTTCGGAGCCTATTACCCGTTATGTAACCACTGCCTTGAGCAGTAGCATTGCTTTTTGTGGTCACTAGGCTCGCACATAGGAGTCAATTTCTTTGTAAAATTTACCTGTGGTGACAGGTCAGCTGCTGTGTGTGGCCACTTTTTCTTGGCAGAAGAGGTGGCCACATACAGCAGGTACCAGTGTATTGTGAAGAAATGTCTGTTACATACACACGCATGCATTGCCTAAGGCATGGAGGAAATAGTCTTGGTCACAGACAGCAAAGGGTAAAGAATCTTGCATGGCTGCGTGTAAATTAACCATTTGTCTCTCAGGAGGGATTGCTGTTGCTAGGAAAATCACAAATGGCCTTCAATCACTCATGATTTTCCACATAACAGTGATCTCAAGCAAGAGAAAATAGTAACTTACTCTCCAGCCATGTCAGATTTTATGTATTCTAAGTTTAATTGGGTGTTTAGCCCCCAAAATATACGCTAGACCAACTTTCAACGCCAATTTGTGCTATGTTTGTTTACTCTTGTCTTAGTTATCCCCCTTCACATGTGATGTAGTGCCTATAATCTCACAGCTCTCATGCACGCTTTATTTTGTCTACACGTTAATGCACTAAGTCACTGGTACAGGCATTAGTTATAACAATGGTTAGTTCATATGATGTAATAATGTTTAGGTCATGTGATATAAAGTGAGTTTCTACTTTTGAATTTCATTGTAGAAAATGATAATTCATCCCCAAACATAAAACAAATATTCGTCTCCTGTTATGATAACAGTGTGGACATTTCAAATTTATAAGTGCTTGCAAGCATTTATGAAATACTCCAGCTGCCACATAAAGGTGACTTTATGAACATGTAAGGACATAATATTAACTAAAAACTTTCAAATACACCCTGGATGGAAAAGTTGAAAAATGAAATACCTGTGAAAAATGCAAAGTTACAAATTTACAAAAAATAGGTTCCCACACAATTAAATACCTTCACAGTATATGCTATCAATTGTGTTAGAAAATTGCAAAGAAATCTGTGTGGAGTGATAGTAAATAGTATCTGTGTTAAGAAATGAATTGTAAGTTTCATGTGGTGTGAGCTTTTTATGTAAATTATTTTAAACCTTAAAACGCTGATTTAAGACTGAGTCCACAGCTTTCCTCGGGACACTTTGTGTGCATTGTGTGCAGAGTCCCTAAAAAAGCTGTTCACTAAGACTACTTTTTGCTTTAGAATAGACTTGCTGATATATTGAATGAAAGGTATCTTCATAAGGAATTTGAATCTTTTAACCGTGATGTGTTGAACTGTAATAAGGAAACAACTATAGCATTGATTAGCACTTTAAGGGTTAAAATACGTATTTTTATCACAGAAAAATGTCACGCAGATTTATTTACAGACAGAAATCTTATAATGTTATGTGTGACAGTTACATGTACACTTGTCTGATGCTGAAGTTGGTTCTGTTGAGACTGCAGGTGTGAGGCAACGCAGAGTGGTATGTATTAGAGATGACATCAATACCATTGTATCCGATCAAAGATGTGAGCTGAGGCGCTACAAGAAACCGTCACCCATCGTGGAGAAGTGCAACTCCCATTGTACTGTTGGGTGAGCATGATTAATCTGTTACCTGGAAAACAGACCAGGTTTTGTGTATTCTCTGGCCTATCCGTGGAACTCGATCTTGCTTAGGAATCAAGATAAATATTATGCTCTGTAGATTTCTATCTCATTTCTGTGATGTCTTTAACAATGTCAAGATATTGATAAATGATTGTTAACTTTTTAAGTGCCAAATTTTGGACTTTTCTGTGGAACTATAGGCATGCTGGTACTTGAATGAAAGGTCTTTTTACCTGGAATACAAATCTGAGATCCTAATGATAATTCAGACTAGTTTGATGTAAGTACAGTGCTCCCTCTTTTTAACACCCCTTGTTACAAGGCAGTTTCTGATATAACATGGTGTGTACCATAGCTCCCACTGAAATAGTTTTCCCATTACTTCTATGTGAAAAGTCCCTCTGTTATAAGGCGGCTTTGCTATAACATGGTATACCCTGTGGTCCCCAACACCAGCATTATAAAGAGGGAGCACTGTAGATTGACTTAAGACGTGATTGGCACTGACAGAGTTCAAAAGCCTTCAACCCCTAACATAAAGGACACCAATCACAAGGGACCACACTAATGCACATGGTTAAACAAAGGTACCCTCTTTTAAAGGCCATCTGTAGGACAGGGCAAAAAAATGGTCACATAAAGACAGGTGCTTTTCAAAGGAGATAAAGGTGATCTTTCTAGAGATTTGGAGTGGTCCCTTAAGACAGTCCACTATAATTTTTCACATACCTAAAGCATTTTATCCTTATAAGGCCAAAAAAAATAAAATTGTGTGTTTGGGGTTACAAGCCGAAAAATGTTGGGCTAGGTAGGTAGGCAATTTTTTTTAAAAATCACAATCACAGCCTGCAGGCACTGCAGTGATTTCTACTAGAACCTGCATGAACCCTTGGATACTGACCTTTGTAACAGTTACATACTATATTTTTTTTTCTGTTTGTAGGTATGCTTTGCTGAATCTGATCGACTTTTGCATTTATACCTGGTGCTTGAGCAAAACACCCTGCCATATTAACCGTAGTGATGGATCTGTACCACAAAGCATGGACACCCTTTGTGAAATTTCACCTGTGCTGCTTGTAGAATACATAGCTAATATGTACTGTGAGCATGGTGATGGTCTGTTTAAACCCCCCACACTTTGCATGCGCTTCCTGTTGTAATTTTCACTCTGGTTGCTTTTAGAAACTTATTTAATTTGGTATGCATGTAAATACATGTCTTTTAATATCTATTAATACTTTGCAGTTTCACTTCATATAGTACATTTTCTCTCACGCTGCTTTTACAATTTCAGTGAACTTTACAAATACATGTATGTGGTTTTAATCAGACTTCAAATCTCACAAAAACATCAAATATTTGCTGCCACAGAATGCATGCAAAGTGGGTAGGTCACAAGGCCTTAGCATTGATGTATTTAGCCATTTCACTCTTTCAATGTCATTAACCTGAGTCAGTGGCTATCTTGGGTACACTTCTATGCAATTCATGCCACGTGCATCCAGGATATCTGTTCAAATAGACAAAATTTTGACCTGATTTAGCTACTGTAAATTGCTTTATTTTCGCGTGTTTAAATTTTCACGGTTTTTCTATTTTTGAAATTTCACTGTATTTTTAATTTCACTATTTTGGACATAATTCCTATTCAAACAATGTTAAAATACTATTTCACTGTGTTTTTATTTTCACGGTTTTGTACCATCAGCGAAATAAGCGAAAATAAGAATACAGCGAAATTAAAGCAATTTACAGTACTTTAAATCTGGGCTATCTTGTCAAGAGATATGAATCTTGTTTCACTACAAAGATTCAAAGTAACACAACTTAATGTCATGAACAGCACTGAAAGAGTTGAGGTTTACACAATTATGCTAAAGTGGTGAGTGGACAGACAAGTTTGTTTCATTCATTTGGGAAAAAATAAAAAAGTTAAAAATAGCAAAAAGGATTTCAGTACATGTAGCATTAAAAAAAAAAAATAGAACACACAGTTCCTCTAGTAAAACTTTAAATTTTGATTCATAGAAGCATATTAAATGTAAAATTGAATATCTTCTCAACAGAATGGAACATTTGCATAAAACTTTAAACCTTTTTAATGTGCACTAGGATATTTTTACATCCAACACATGATTCAAACATGCAGAGTCTGGATGGCAAAAGGCAGACAATATCAATACTTGAACCAGCAGCAATGGAAACAGCTGTATTGGGTGATTATTCTCCAGAGATAAAAAAAAATAACCTTTTAAATCAGATTTAATATACTGTGATAAAATTATGATGCAGTGATCATTGCATCACATCACATTTTTCTGATTTAGGTCTTGATTTTTTCTTTGAGGAATGATTCCCCTGTTTCCATTGCTACTGATTCCAGTATCTATATTCTCTGCTTGCAGCCATTCTTACTCAACATGTTTGATTTGGCAGATTCACAAGGCTGATATACTTCCATTGTAGGTACTATTGCATAAATCAAAACAGAGCGTAAAATATTAATTTTTTACCTAAACACCAACTGATGGAATCATGCATCAGTAAATGATATAAAGAACACATTTCTGGCATTTGAATATTCAAAATCAAAATTAAGGTATTTGGCATTCCAGACCTTTGGTGATCAGTACAGTGAAGTTTCCTTCACAAGGACACACTGTGTTATAGACTTTAGTACTCCCCATTCAGTGATTGTGTGGATTCTATGACCGAGGTTGGATATCATAGAATCCATACAATCACTTGATAGAAAGTATTCAAGTGTATTCTATCACGGTCAGACTTAATTTAACTCTAATAATTACCCCAATGCAGCAATTTTTGCATAGTAGGCTTACACAGGTCTACCAGCCACCCAGGTGATCTCCGAGTAAATTGGCACTCCATTGCAATCACTACGCATAGTGCTACATAACCACTATGAATTTAAGTGTTTGTCAGTTAATGCAAGCAAAGAGTTCCATCGATTCTACAGACCTTGGAGCATAACACACACACACACACATGCACGCACGCACGCACACACACACACACACACACACACACACACACAAACACTGTTGGACTGTCAGCTAACACTGTGTTCAACTTTAACATTGCATTTTGGAATTGATAAGGACTGAGCTATAGTAGGAACGGTAGGTCAACTGTTTCAAATGGAAGTTTGCAATTCTGTCAACAGATGGCCCTGCATGTATGTAAACAAAGTGTGCAGGCCCACCTCGAAAAAAATTAACACTCCAGACTGTTTGCTTCAAATTTAAAGTATACAAACACAAAATTATAGTTTCTTTTGGATAGATAAATGTTATTCATCGTCAAAAAAAAGTTCATTATAAATTGCTTGATGTAACTGTGGCTAGTGCTGATACTTACACGGGTCAAAGATTAAAATGCAGTCATTTGATTGGCTGTTGCCCGCTGCCCATGATAGAATAATAAATTAGAACTTTTTAATGCCTTAAAACACTTAATTGTCAAATTGTAACATCATTCTTTCAGTAAATTGTTTGTTGTACCTGCCCCTTTTATTCCGACATGTAAAAGTTTACAGAGGGTTGCACCACTTTTTTTAACTTGTGGCACCATAATATTAAAAAATTCAAGAAATTAATTGTTAAACATTAAAATGTCCAGAACAATATAAAATTGTTCTTTTAAAGTCATTGTTTTAGTTGTGAACCTTAATATTTTCTACCAAATTTAAATTTGGTGTATTAAACTGACAGTATGGTTTATTTTCCACCCTGTTCAACTTCAATGCATTTTACTTTCCGTAGGGTCTAAAAAGTAACTGGCTCCAGTCCTTTTTTGATACAACCACTGCAAATGGGAAGGACAGTTTTGTATCTTTTCTTAAGGTTTTGGTCAATCTCTGCCTTAGGTATGCTGCAGTGAGCACACAGGTCTTTTCTACCAACCTCAGAAGAGTAGTACGGTATTTCAATAGGGGATCCACATGTCAAACCTGGCCTGATGCTTACTTTTTTAGACAAGAAATGGTCTGGTGGTAGCACTGGAAAGCCACAGTGATACTCAAATTCTGACTGTGATAAAGCTAGAATCATTTTTTCCCTTTCAGGTAGTCTTGTGCTACTGTAAATGATTCTTGGTTTTCTGCATGTGCAGCACTCTATAGTATATCTTGCATTTTGGGCACTTGGGGGAACTGTGCTCTTCTGTGGAGTGGCTGTATGTGCCTGATTAGTTGCAGCCTCTGAGGTATCTTCCACACTATCCACATTAGTTTTTCTTTTGGTTGGTTTTGTAGTGTCTTTCACAGGTTTGCTTTTCAAACTGGGTCTATCACTCTCATCTGTGTCCCCACGCTTCCTCACCTCTTGGTAAGATAAATAGCGTTCCTTGTCTTCACCTAATACTGGGTCTGGCATCCAATGCAGTAGTTCCCTTGGTATTAAAGGTGGCGTGCAACATTCCCTGTTGTCACATTTGACAATTTGGAATGCATACTGTCGATCTCTACAATGTCTCTGCAGGAAGTCCTGATAAGCAGACAGTTTATTTGTGTGGATTTTCTGCAAATGGTTACATTCAATACCAGGGAACAACCTGTACAAATGCTCCTGAATGCCACCTGTTACCTCCTCTGTTGGTGCCTGGAGAATTTGCACTGGCTCATCTTTAACTTGTAGTCTCAGAAATCTATCTGACACCTTCAATAGAACTGGCTGTATTGCGTCATTCCATTCATTCTTCAGATTGTCATTCTTTTCTGCAATGCTGTGTATAGCTGCCATTGAGTTTGCAGATTTTAATTTTGCTTCAGTTTCAGGTGTGCACTTGTCCCGTGCGAGAGCACAGTTTTGGAGGCCTAGATTTAGGATAGACATACACCGCTCTGCAGGATTCACCCATGACTGCCCTGGTGCACAGCGCGCATGTATGAGCATGTCCAGGTTCAGGTCAAGAAACAGACCAATGTTTGCCAGTTTCACCGACTCTAGCGTATTCCTTTGATCAACTCCCCCATCTGAGAATCTAAGCAACACCTTTCTGCCATCTTGTCCCAATATTTTGTGGATGGGTGATACATGAGAAAAGGGAGTGCTGCCCTGGAAAACAGAGTCCTTAACTGATACATACATTTTGCCACGGTAGAAGGACTGATTCACAGATTCTGGTAGTTGGACTTTGAAATACACAGATGGTGTTACAGATGCCTTTGTGACATCATGGTCAAGAGAACTAAATGTTGTGTTCACAGGTGCAATTGACTTCTTGCCACGTACCCCTGTTGAAACATAAACATCTGGCTCACCTACAGGTATCTTAGCTTTGTCATCACAGCAAAGAAGCATGCAGTGTTCACCTTATTCAATAGCTTGTTCTTTCAAGTATTTGAATTGTGCATTGCAGTAGTGTTGGTCAATGTGTTCAGCACGTAGTTGCCGGCGCTGTATTTTATACTGTACTGCTAGTTAAGATGTAAATGTAAGGGCCGAATGAGCATATTGATTTTGTGGAGTAAATTGTATTCTCACTAAGGCTTTTGACGGTAATGGTGTCCTTTGTGGAAGTTCCTTCTTTGTTTCCTCAATGAGATCCCTCATAAAAATCCACCTAGAAAGGTGTGCAACCCCATGACACCTTTCATCTTCTGCTGTCACATCATTAATCAGTTCCCCCAGCTTCTCAAAGAAAACATCAAACTTGTCACTCGGACGTCCTACACTGAGGTGGCAGCGATCTGCCACAATGCCATCTTCCCCAAGGAACAGAAGGCGAATTCTCTCGTAAGTTTCTTTGTGGGCAGCTGTGCTAGCATCCAAAGCTAAACTCTTGTAAATGTAATCCTGTACACTTGGCAACACCCATGCAATATTGTTACATTTTTCTCTGAATGATCGTCTCATTTGCCTTGAATGGAACACTTTTATTTTCTGTTTTATCTGGTCTAACACTTTGATAGGTGCAGACAACATTTCACTGTCGGACCTTTTTTCAGGCACTTTGTTTACTATGTAAGTCGTCAGGTGCGATGCCTTCTGGAGAATATATGTAAATGTCAACAGGTATAGTTAAACGCATATTTGCAAAGAATCGCCATCTCTGAGCATTTGACTCAAATGGGTTTTGAGGGTGTAATTTTTCATCAAATAAAACCGGCTCATCTGCATTTTTCACAGCTTCATTGATTAATGCATACCTCTTGTCAATGGTGTTTAATGCCGGGTGATATTCAATCATAGTATCTTCTACTGTTCTTGCAGGGGAATCACTTTCATATATCTTTTTCGTAGCACTGTTCTGCTCATCCAGAAATTTGCTGTAGTTTGACAAACAACTAGCCAGTGCTGTAATTTCACTCTCAATAACATGCCACTCCTTAGAAAATCGCATGATGGGTCTTTGAAATAAGCTATACAGGACCTCTGCATGGGATTTTAAGGAACTTGATGAAAGTGGCTGCTCCTTAACTTTTTTCCTTTTAAACTCATTGTACCCTTGGTATGCACTAAAACATTCTGGAACGGGTATAACCTCATGTGTTCTCATGGCTCTCTCATTGATGACCATGTGCTGGTTGGTTAAGTACCAAAGGTAATTGCATAGAACCTGAAAAATATATAATTTAGAAAAAAACTAAAAATCAGTGAAGCATGACCATTTGAAGTAGAACAGTCGTCGCCGACAGGACTGGATACCCCCCGCTCGGATATACATTGGTTTGTGCATTGAGACACCACCACACAATTACTAATGAGCAAGTTATGGTCCGGACAAGGGTATGGCTACAGATGCCAGCTGTGACCTTGACCTATAAACCTCAAGGTCAATGTTGTTTCATGACACAAGCTCAAGTGATAAACAACGGTAATGTGCAGTTGGAAGAAGATGTATAAAATAATAAAGGAGTCATGGCACAGACAAGGGAACAGGGTTGGCTGAGCGGTAAGACGCCCACCTTTCACCTCTGTGACCTGGGTTCGATTCTCGTCCTGGGCAGCATGTGGAAAAAGTTCCTACCACTTTAACTGTGCACGGTGGTTTTCTCCGAGTTCTTTGGTTTCCTCCACCACAGACAAGGTAGGAAGTATACGCCAACATCTGTGCCATGGAGAGTGACTCGATAAGTCAATGCTTGACTTCTTTCACAATCCATGTAAAACAAATGTGTCTATACTTTTTTTTTTTTCCACAGACGGACAGACAGGCATGGTGAAACCAGTATACCCACCCTTGCGGGGGGGGGGGGTATCATAAAGCTTTAGAAGACCCACACTGAAGAGGTGCACTTACACCAAGTTTCAGCCAAAAAAATCAGTGTTTTACAGGTCCATTTAAATAAGATCAAGCATTGTATAGTACTTTTTACTTTTAAAAAATATGAAAGAGTACTGCTCCATGTTTATCGCAATAAAGATCCGCTAGGGATCATAGCACCTACATACATACGCGCCCTCTGGGGCTACAAGTAAAAATTACAGTTCAACATAAATACGCACACACCTACTGGTGTCTTAGCACCATGACACAGAAAGTATAAATCTAACTATATAACTGTGCTACTGTTATTGCTATGTCCATCAAGTTGGCACTGAAAGGTTAATTACAATAGAAAACAGAAACAATAGAAATTCTTATACATGCTACACTGCACAACAAGTGGAATGACTTGATTACATGAAAATTCAGCACCTGAGATTCTATAAATCAGTCAAAATACACCCTTTGCAGTTAACTCGTATGTCACCTGCTGAGTAAATCTTAAGACTAGACTCTTGCGTGATGGACTGAATCATACTTTATAAGCACTTCACAAGCAAATGGACCTGATTTTAGTGGTACATGTGGTCCTTTCTTTTTTGAAAAGCCCTGAAACAGAATTTACCAACTGCACAAGCAACCTGGCCTTCTGCTGACACAAGATACAAAAATTTTGAGTTGTCATCCAGCCTTAAAAAGTTTTTGGATATACCAAGCACAGTCTCAAAAAGGTCTTTTCTTTCTTGGGTGTACATTTTACATTTTATGAGGAAGTGACATCCATCTTCAACCACATTGCATTTTGGACACAGTCTATTTGCCGCTGGGGTTTTCGGTTTGCTATATCGACCAGTTTCAATACTTTAGGTTGTGATTACGGACTCTTAATCTGGTTAATGCTTTACGGTGGTGACCAACTGAAATGTGGCTTAAATAATTTTCATAACCAAGGCCTGATTTAAATTTGGCATAAGTTCTTAGTTTGCAATTTATATCATTTATAGTTAAAAGTCAATTTTCTTTGAACAGTTTAGTAAGTTTTTTTATAATCTCCCCTGTTGATAAATGGGCGTATCCTAATAATTTTTCATTGTTTTTCATCTTAGCCCACCAATCAATGGAGTTTGTATTTTGACATGCAGTAACAGCCATCCCTAAGATAGAGTCCTTTGTCTTATTTATTAAATGACACTTGTATTTATAAATATTGTGAACAGCATCCACTGCTACTGGGAGAGACCCCAATTCCCCATATACACCTGCAGATGATGTGTGTCTGTGGACTCCTAGTGTGTATTGTGCAAAACTCAAATGCACTTTTTCTAGTGGAGAATTGTCAAATTTTTTAAACATTTTATGGAGAGATGGAGCCAGGAAAGTGGTACCCCAGATTTCTGAACCATATAGTATAATTAGCTTGATTAAGGAATTTAAAAGGCTCATTGCAATTTTTGGGGATAAGTTATTTGTATCAATAATCTTTTTGAGATTAAAACTTGCCTTCATTGCTTTGATTTTCAGTTCCGAGATAGCCATCTGGAAAGAGCCGGAATAGCAGAAGATTATGCTTAAATATCTTTGAGATTTTGCACATTCAATTTGGTGGCTTTTTATCATGAATTTTTCTTGTAACAGTCTTACTGTTTTGTTAAAAATTACAACTTTGGTTTTGCTAAGATTGATTTCTAATTTCCATTTCTGGCAGTACTCTTGCAAATTATCAAGGCATCTTTGTAAGCCCTCTTTAGTGCTGGACATAAGGACAATGTCGTCAACATATAATAAACACCTGATTTTGCGTTCCCCTAGTTGGACAACATCTCAGTGGCCCTTGCTAATTTCACATGGGAGGTCATTTAAATACAGTGAGAAAAGGGATGGGCTTAGCACCTCCCCTTGGCTCACACCCTGAAAAATATCAAAGGAGGGGGTTATACCAAACCTTGTTTTAACACGGCTTCTAACATTCTGGTACATACATTTGATTGTATTGTAGAAATTTCCCCCAACCTCCATAGATAGTAATTTATGTAATAGGCCGTTCCACCAAACTTTGTCGAAGGCTTTCTCCAGGTCAACAAAACATATAAATAATTTACCACTCTTCTTTGTGTACACATCAATTAAGCTCTTTAAAACAAACATATAGTCAGCTGTTCTGGCTTCTTTTTTGAAAGCAATTTGTTCTAAACTTCCTCTGTTTCTGGAATCAATATATTTTGTTAGTCGCTCATTTAGTATCATACTGAACACTTTTGCAAGATTGCAACACACAGTGATTCCCCAGTAATTTTCAGGTTTCAAACGGTCACCATTTTTGAAGATTGTAGAGATTAGCCCTTCATTCCAAGATTTAGGATAATTGCCTGAAACAAAGATTTTGTTGAAAAGGCATGCAAGAGGTTTACACAGTACATTTGAGGCACATTTGAGCATTTCATTTGCAATACCGTCGGAACCACCGCTTGCTTTACCAGATTTAAGGTGTTTGTCAACATTGTACCATGTCTCATATTTTCCGCCTACCTTGCCACCTCTACTTACTACTGTACCAGTTGTCCGTCCATGTATCACTGTCATTTTTCCGGAACACAATTTTGTCATTCACCTTAATTTCTTTCCAACACACAGTACTGCCAAGTTAATCAGAAACTTGTGAAGGTAAAGATGCACTCTCATGGCCTGCATTTGTCAAATTATGCTCACTTCCATCTTCTGTATCTGAATCAATATTCCCGTCCTGCACAGACGTTGCACATGTATGTTCAGACGATGTATGTTGGAGTTCTGAAGAATCACCAGTAGTTGTTGTGTTGTGACCATATTCTTCACCCTGCAATACAATTCTGTTCACATATACACATATAATAGATCCACCATGACGAAGAAAAACAACCCTACCATCTTGGTAAAGTACCTTGGCTGGACCAAGCCATTGCACGCCATTCTCTTTCTTGTAATACACAATATTTCCAGGTTCATAATGTCTTTCATTGATTCGTATTTTGTGCCTTAAAGCCTTCCGTATTCTTTCACTAGACTCAGCCTCAACAAAGGCCAGTCGCGCCGAATTCAAGGTCCTCAAATGGTTATACAGTGTTTCACTTTTCACATCATTTGTAGCAGGCGGATGTACATCATCAAATCCTGGCAAAACTAGATTCCTGCCAAACACAATCTGATATGGAGAAAATCCTGCATACATACACATGGAGCACAAGCCCAGCTGATCAGCTCTTCTATAGCCATTTTTGGATTGTCTTCCTGAAGTTTTGTGATCATGGCATCCATGATGGCATGGTTTCTCTCACACAACCTGTTTAAGAATGGGGAATGAGCAGCTGTAGTATTAAATTTAATATTCAATACGCTAGTCATTTCTTGAATTTCCTCAGCGGTAAATTCTCCACCTAGGTCATGGAAAAATTCATCTGGTATTCCATATCCAGCTGCTAACCACCCATTCATGAATGCTTGCACAACTTCATATGGAAATTTCCTCTGTATTTTGCGAGCCACCACGAGCCTTGAATAAGAATCGATAAAGTACACAATCAAAAAATTATCCCATTTCGTCGGATCCATTGTAAGTACTTGGTTAAACCTTGTGGCTAATGGTAAGGACACAATGGGCTTATTCGGACTCTTACGGTACTTGAGACATGTGTCACAATTTCACAATGTTGTCTAAAATCTTGGTATAACTTGATTTCCATGAATTGGCATTCTTCAGAAGCTCTGACAGTTTGGCATTACCTCGGTGAGCAAACTGTCTATGTAAATGCAACCACTGTTTATCTATGTCACCTTCAGAGAGATCCATATGCAACACATCAGTTGGAATATCAATCATCTCACTGTCTAGTAAGGAGATACAGTAATGTCCACTTGATGTCAAACCCAGGTTGACTTCTGTGCCAAAGGTAGTGGCACTGGCACTGGCACTGGCACTGACGGTATTGAGAACTATTCCTGCCTTCTGCATCGCTGACAACGACAACAGCAATGGAATATGACTGTCAACAACATCCATTTTAATCAGCACGTCCTAACCTGCCATTTTGGCTGGTATGGTATACAATCCCTGCAAGACAAGCTGCTCTCCGCCACCAATTTAAATTCTTGGTTGCTTGCTTCGAATGTTGTTTTGTTGTGCATGTCATCTGGTAAGCAGGACAAGTATCTTTCCATCCACGCGGAGCCACAAACAGTTTTGGAACAAGCACTATCCAAAATTGCGCACAGATCTGCCTCGTTGCCCACTTCGGTCTCATACGATGTAATGTTTCCAGTAAATAACACAACAGTGTTTGTTTTAGTTTCATTTCCGTTCTCCTGACATTCAGAGAGTAGGTGTCGGAATGAACCGCAGTAATGACATCTTAAATAATCCCCTTATTTATTCTTTGGGTTGTATTTTCCTCCTCCAGTTTGCGTTGTTTGTCTCGATGCCTGGGTGCCACCATATTGATATTCACGCCTGCCTGGGGTACTTCTGGTATTTCTGCCTCTACTTCGGGTATTTCTGGCGTGTCCACGGTATCTTTGTGAACCACCATTTTGCACTCGGTAAACCACGGCTTCTGAGACTTTACAAACTTTGGTTTTCACCGAAGAAAATAATCCACTGGTCGCACTATCATTACTGGAATTTATTTTAGAACAATCACCAACAAACTTCCGCAATGAGGCAATGGGTTGATCGTATAACGTATCTTTCTTTGTATAGTCCAAACCCGTCAAAGCCAACTTCACAACATCGGGCAACAGGTTAGCTTTGTGAAACAACATCAGTGCCAGGATAGGTGAAGGCAACTTGACATCCCTCTGCTTGGTCAATTCGCTGTATTTTATGTCAAAGTCTGATATGTATTCCGAGATCGATTTATTTCCTCACTGCACACTATCAAACGATTCATATTTTTCCCACAATAGACCTAAGTCATCCCTTTTTAGGTGACTGGCCATGAGATTGATAATTTTCGTAATGCCATCCTCTGCAGTTATCGCCTCCTTTGTGAGTTTGCTGATCAAGTATTCCCTGGTTTTGAATTCATCGCAACTTGATTCAGGTAAACTTAAGTAAAACTTCAGTCCCTCGGCGTTTCTTCGGGCACGATGTTACTTCTAACCAACAGTCCAGTTCAAATTTGTAAATTTCGTAAGATTTCTCCTTCAAGTTAAAAACTGGCAACTTGTATTTATGATCCGACATGCTGACTCGCGTGTGTTGTCCTGTCACAAATTTTCTTCAGACTTCACTGCATGGCCTCAGAAACATAACTTTTGGTTGCAACATAGAGCTGTCTGCAGGTCCTGGATCTGTTCAATTTTCAACGTTGCGCTGTGCTACCATTTGTTAACCCTTAAGACAAACACCGGTAGGTACAGGCAATCTCCTGTTTATTCAACCATGCTTATAATGCATAGAGTCATCGCCACTCCACTCCAGCAAGTATCTCCCCACTGCAACCACTCCTCGGGTCTCCCATGCCACGTGCCATGTGCCGTGGCTCATCATGACGTAATGACACAAGACATGGGCAAGGACAATACTCATTAACATATTGACAGGGTGTATTGTACCCCAAAGCACACCAAGGAAAACTGTTGTCAGGCCTATTTCTATGCTCCCTGCAACTGTACATGAATCAAAGATTAATATACAAAGAATGTGAATCCAGTATCGTTACGTCACTTCAGAGCACATCAACTTTGAGGAGTTATTACAATGAAACATGATGGAATTTTGTTTCCTTTTGTGAATCCAGTATCATTACATCACTTCAGAGCACATTAACTTTTAGGAGTTATTACAATGAAACATAATGGAATTTTGTTATCTTTTTGTACAACAGGTGGCACATATTTGACCAAAGTGAGTGCTCCGTCCGTTGTGGTATTGGAAAAATGGTTCGCCGCATTCGGTGCATCAAGCGGACATCCCACCGTAATGAGCTGGCAGAGGACAACCATTGTGAGCAAGTACATTCCAAACCCAGAGAGACTCTGCCCTGTCAAGGGAAATGTCTGGCTACCCATTGGGACTTTACCAGCTGGTCCAAGGTAACCATGGCGATAGGAGAAAAGTTACATCTACTGCATTAGTAATCCTCCACTGGAACCTGAGGGACAATACTTTGTGTTCTTACTCTTGAACACACGCAACTGGCTATCTTAATTTAACTTAAGTTAAATGTCTGAAGGTGTTTCAGAAATTATTGAAGGTCAAGGTCACATCTCTGCAGATGACCTGTTTTCAGAGGTCCATGGTCACAGACTGACAACATAGCCGTTCAAACTGTCGAACAAGCCAGGCATCTGTATTTTTGCATGAGCCAAGCATCTGGGAGTGCTTCAGAAGCCTATTGAAGTTCATGGTCATTCATATATATACATACATATATATATATATATATATATATATATATATATATATATATATATATATATATATATATATATATATATATATATATATATATATATATATATATATGTATGTATATATATGTATATATGTATGTATATATATATATGTATGTATATATATATATATATACATACATACATACATACATACATACATACATACATACATATATATATGACCTGTTGTTCAAAGGTCAAAGGTCACCAATCAACAACATAACGGTAGTGCTCTGCAGCCAGCCATCTGAATTTTGCATGAGCCCAGCATCATGATGTGTTTCAGAATTCTGTCAAAAGTCATCGATCATATCCCTATATTTAACTTAATTTTAAGAGTTCAAAGTTCCCTGACCTTATCTGTAAAAATAATCTTGGCATATATCTGGAAAATGGTGTATCTCATGGCCATGATCACTATAAAACATCAATAATAAATGTCATGTTTTTGTTTATAGCAGTTACATTTGACCTTGAGTGACCTTGAAGGGTCAAAAGAAGGTCACAAAATATTGTTGTGGAAGACGAGGCATTTTTGGGACCATGGTTACTTTTAAACATGAATAGGAAATCACACATGCTTTCTTTTGGAGCTGTTACATTTGACCCTGAGTGACACTGACAGTTCAAGTGAAGGGATGTCAGCTGATGTCTGCAAAATGAAACATCTGCTTCACTTGGAGCTGTTACATTTGACATTGAGTGTCTTTGAAAAAGTAAAATCAAAGTCAGCAGGGGTTAATTTCTATATTGTAATTGCTCATGGACCGAGGGCATGGAGGGATATGAAGTGTTGCGCACAGTATTTTTTAACGCAGCAATTTGAACAAGCAGTGAAAAGAAATGATAGAGGAATTAATAGAATTAGTGTAGACCTGTATTCCAAGACATAAAACAGGGATGAGAATTCCCCTCTTTTCAGAGGTTTCCCTCCTTTTTGGTCAGAAAAGTTTATTCTAAAAGGTTGTGAATTTGATATGAGAGGACAAATTTGATGAAATAATGGAAAGGTGGACATAAATAGGGGTGTTTCCCGCCTTCTTATGTTCTTTGGTGTTCTCATCCCTGATAAAATCAGCCTATTTTTCTGGATTGCAGTGCAGCAAAAGTTGTGGTACAGGTGTCCAGATGCGAGAAGCCACATGTAGAGATGTCAACTACAAGAAGTTGGAAGATGGTCACTGTGACCAGAAGGCCCGAGTAACCCAACAGACATGCAATGAACAACCTTGCCCTACCTGGGTGGAGGGACAGTGGACTGGGGTAGGTTATCCAGGAAATACATCATGATGTTCCTTAGGGGTGGTTCACAATTGTCATCATTTTTGAGGATGTACAGAGAGTACTATCCTTTGAGACCCCCTCCCCCCCCCCCCCCCAAGAATGTACATAAAAATCCTGCGTGGAATCCAGGGTACTTCCCCTTTCACCCCAATACTTCACTCTGGTATGTATGTCTGCATATGCCAAATAGGTTTATAAACGAGAGAAAAATGATGCTAAATTTACACTCATTTGAGCAACTCAGCTCCAAGTGTCAGAGTCTGACTTAATCCTTTATTGTTTTCGTGTAGGTGACACCCGTTGTAGCTGTACAAGGGCCAGGGATTAGGCTGGGCGGTAAAAACTTTGTCCTAAAAAAATTATCATTTTTTGACACCTTGAGAACGTGCACAGCCTCTTACCTTCCTCCCCCCCCCCCCAAGGAACGGTTTGAACGTGTGTGATGATGACAATTGTGAATGACCCCTTATTTGAGATGCGTGTTCGGCACTCAACCTGCTCTGTTGTGTTACACAGTTAAATCATCAGTCACAGAAATATGCTTAGCAGGCAGTAATGAATGCTTATGATCAGGTATTCTTGGAATTGAACTTTCAGTCCTAATCATGAAATACTCTGTGCTTGCCTGAATCATGGGAACGCTTTCAGATGCAAATTCCTTGTGAAAAGACGTTTTATTCAAGTACCAACGTGCATGAATTTCCAGGGGAAAAACATTGGTCCAGATCATTGGTCTTGCTGGGTGAAGTTTGAGTGCCACATCCACAAAGGGTGTCAAAGAAAGCTGTTTGTTCTGGACTTGCAGCCATATTACCTGCAAAATGGCCCTAGTGCAGACTGTGTAGTCTGGTGTTCTATGACACCATGATACTACCCTGGCTGTTTCTGACAGGTTGTTGAAAATTCATACTACCTAGTGCTGGAACTTTTTTCTGTACTTTTTTGTAATGTCTAATTCAATGCAGGTATGTGATTGTCATCAGCAGTGTTAATCAGCATTGGGTTGTTTAGGTCCTATGTGAAGTTTGTAAAAAAAATAAAAAATACACTAAACCTATATGAGCCCAAATACGCGTGCTGTTGCCACGCCTGTGCTTTGGAAGAGCATCATCAAAATAATATTATAAGATAGGACAGGTGTTAAAAGCAGCTATCTCATTAGGCTTAGAATAGCCTTAGGGTTTACTATGCACATTGGGGGTACCTTAGTCATGTAGGCCCAGCCAGCCAGCAGCATCCCGCTTTCATCCATAACATCGGCAAATGAGGCCCACAGCTACATTGTATTAAAAAGAGGTGCTCCTTATTTTCACCAGGTACATCATACTGTCAAGGGTTACTCCTCAACGTCCTTTGAATATGTAATATTACACAAACTGCACTCTTCAGCTGAAGTGCCTCCTTGACCGCCAATGTTTACACTTTGAAGTGCAACCTCACCACGAGGTCATGGAAGTGCATAAATTCACGCACAAGCAGTACTCAGTGTCTTGCTGCAAACTGAAAGAACATTTTGAAAGAAACTACAAGTAGCTTTGTTGTTGAAATATGAAAATATGAGTTTGTTGTTTCTTTCAGGCACAGAATAAAAATAAAACTGTCCGCATTGGTCATCCTTCCTGCCAGACTGCCTCCATCTTGGTGGTATAACCTGCGTGCACTGGCACTCAGATTGCAGGGCGACACCTCTGGTAGTCTGACAGGTCCAATGGCTAGCATTGATGGTTTTATTATTGACTCAGTCTCTGATGTGGTGATGAAAGGGTTAAGAATTGTCGCCCACAACAAACCAAATGCCATGTCCTTAGGATAGGAACAAGCATGGCAAGGGTCTGTTTAGCAAGCAGTTATATACAGCATTGGTTTGGCAGGTGTGGTGTTATGGCAGTAACAGACGTGTAGAGTAGGGTATTTAGTGCTGCTGTTAGATTTGATCCATTATGCAGTAACCAGACCACAAGCAAATGGAACTTGGTGGCAAGAGGTAGGCACCAATACTCAACAAAGGTAGCTGATGTAGACTTGCTGGAGAGTATTAACCCTTTGCTTGCTTATTGTAAAAAACATCACGCTCCTCTGAATTATCATGATGATCCCAGACTCAAATTCCTGATGAAAAGGACTTTCATTGGAGTACCAGTATGCCTGAAGTTCTACACAGAGAAAAAAAGTCCTGCGTTGTCACCAGCTTTTTTCAATGCACTTTGGGTGCGTAACTCCTAAAGTGCACCTAGGAAAGCTGTTGACTTGCTCAACAATCAAGCATTGAAAGAATAGATGATATGATTATTAATTTCCCCCCAAAAGGCACAGGTTGGACTTCTGTCAATCACAGGGGACATGCCGGCACTTCACTGTCAGAGAAAGGTCTACATCCCTTATTTCACAAAATTAGTAATTTTCTGAGAAATTTATGTTTACAAATGCCAATGTCATATCCATCTAGTACTTCGATATCTAGATATAGGAAGAAATTATCATCTGCCAGTTAAAAGTTTTCTTTATTTCCGAAATATTAGCAACATCCCACTTGTTCACATAGACATACGCGTGCATTTCAGCAGGCAAGACTTTCTTCTTCTTCTTCTTCTCGTTTCAGCAAGCGTTCAAACATGAACATTTTTTGCTGTACTGCGCATAGAAAAAGTTAATATGTGTTAGTTAGCGAAGTAAAGGGAGAGGCGAAAAATATGTTGTTAGTTGTTAGTAGGCTAAAAGCGGGTTAACATATAGACTAACCTTGTGATGCCTGGCAAGCAACCAGCCTCTGTTGGTAACTTGCCAGGGATGGAGCTGTGACAACAGCTATTGGAAGTTGATTCCAATTTAAGGTTGTTCTAGGGAAAAAGCTGTATTTATAGCAGTCCTTGGAAGTCTGAAAAGGGAGGTATGATAATGAATGGGAATTACGGGTTGGACGGGGTCTGGGAGTGAGGTATTGTAAGCTAGGGATGGCTACCAAATCATTGACTATTTTGTAGAACATATTAAGGCGGATGTAGGTACGTCTGGTCTCTAAGGAGGGCCATTGCAATGAATGCAGCATATCTCTTACACTGCTTGTGTCGTGATACCGGTTGGTGGCAAATCTAGCAGCTCTCCTTTGAACCATCTCTAACTGGTATTTGTCTTTTTTGGTGTGGGGTTCCCAAACACTTGCACAGTACTCAAGGTTTGGGCGGACTAATGCTTTATAAGCTAGGACTTTAGTGTCTGTGGGGGCTTTTTTAAGGTTTCTGCGGATAAGGCCTAAAGAACGGTTAGCTTTAGTGGTTACATTATTAATATGGGAGGTCCAGGAAAGGTCATTAGCTATAGTTACTCCTAGGTATTTGGCTTCGTTTACTGAGTCCAGTTTGTAGTTCCTAAGGGTGTATTCAAATATAAGTGGAGTTTTGGATTTCGTTATTCTCATTATATTACATTTTGCTGGGTGGAATTTCATAAGCCAGTCGGACTCCCAGTCAGCTAGGGCTGAGAGGTCTTGTTGAAGGATTTGAGCATCGGTAGGGGTTGAGATTTTCCTATAGAGGACACAGTTGGCGAAAAGGCGTACAGTAGAATGGGTGTGATTGGGGAGGTCGTTTATATATAAAAGGAAGAGGGTCGGTCCTAGGACCGACCCTTGTGGGACACCGGATTCCACTGGAAGGGGAGTAGAGGTTTCACCGTTGACCATAACTCTTTGTGTTCTATTGTCGAGAAAGTCCTTTATCCAGGTATGTATGTTGCCTCTAATTCCATAGAAGTCTAACTTGTGTAGTAGGTGACGGTGTGACACTTTATCAAAGGCCTTTTCAAAATCCATTATGACTATATCTGTTTGTTCCCTATCATTCATGTATTTGGCGAGTTCATGTATAAACGTTAATAACTGGGTTTCACAAGAGCGTCTCGCTCTGAATCCATGCTGCAGGTTATGAATTATATTATGTCTCTCTACATGTGTCATTATTTGACTAACCACTATATGCTCCATTATTTTGGAGCATATACATGTTAGTGAGACCGGCCTATAGTTACTTGCTTTTAAATCTCTCACCCTTTTTATAGATAGGGGAGATATGTGCAGCTTTCCAAGCATTGGGCACTTTACCTGTGTCTAGGGAAGTTTGAAATATACACTGGAGGATGGGGGCAATGTGAGTACCCAGTTCTTTAAGGACTTGGGCATGAATCTCATCAGGTCCCGCTGCTTTATATGGGTTCAGTTGTGACAGTAATTTCTCTATACCGGGGTCAGTTATTTTGAAAACGGGAAGAGAAGGGAATTGACTTGGTCCGAGGTCTGGGAGGGATGTAGTGGGGTCATTTCTATTGAAGACTGAATGGAACTGTTTGTTCAGGATTTCTGATCTGGTTTTGTTGTCGGATATTGTTAGTCCATTGTCTTTAAGGGGAGCTATACCAGTAGAATCGCGTTTTAGACTGCGTATATATGACCAGAACTTTTTTTGTTTGCAATTAGGGAATTCTGAGGTGATGTCTGTTGGTGGGGTTATTATGTTGGCAATATATTTATCGTAGGCTTCTTTTATCTTTTTCTGTGTTAGGTGTCTAATTCTCAGGTATTTGTGTCTATCGTTTTTGGTCCTTTTTGCTTTGCTATAGAGTTTATTCTTTCTCTTGATGAGGCAAGCTAGGTTGTGATTAATCCATGGGAGACTATATTTCGGTTTAATCAATTTCTGAGGGATAAATTCTTTAACTGCTTCTTGTAAGGCATTGTGGAATAGGGTCCATAACTTGTCTGCAGAAAAGGGGTTTACTCTGTGGGCGTCTATGGTTCTATTAGAGAAGGCGGTCATATGCTCACGGATGGCGTTGTAATTTGCTTTTCTAAATAGAAAGATATTACGAGGTTTTTTTATTTGTCTGTTTGCAGCAAGGTCAGTTTCTACGAACACGGCATCATGGTCACTGATGCCTGGGAGGGTTTCCACTCTATTTACAGCGGCTGGGGAGTTTGTGAGGAAAAGGTCCAAAATATTTTCTTTCCTTGTGGGCTTGTTAACTTTTTGTTCCAAGTTATGATTATTTGTAATTTCTATAAACTGGCGACAGATATTTGAATGTTGAGCATTAGGTTTGATAGTATCATTATTCCAGTCAATACCAGGGAGATTAAAATCTCCAGCTATAAAGATATGACTATTCAGGTTGGAAATTCTAGAGAGGGAGAGGTCGAGTTGCTGTAAGTATTCTTCATTAATTTGGGATGGAGGGCGATAGAAGGCGCCCACGTATAAAGTTTTCATACCACATATATTTATTTTCGTCCAGACTAATTCACAATCAGTATCTAATTCTGTTACTGAAGTGCACAGGAGGTCATCTCTAACTGAAATGAACACTCCTCCTCCTTGAGTATTCCTATCTTTCCTGAAAACATTTTCTTGAAATTGTGGGAGGAAAATTTCTGTATTATTTACATCAGAGTACAACCATGTTTCTGTAGCTATAATTATGTCTGGTTGGGTTTGATCGACTAGTGCTTGAAAATGTTCCCTTTTATTTTTAATAGACTGGCAGTTGATTATGATGCACCGGAGGGGTTTTTTCCTTGATTTGGGCTTAACTTTGCTGGAAGGGGGAGTGCGGTTCCTAGGGTTGGGGGAGGAACTTGCAATTGGTTGACCAGGGCTAGATAGGAGAGATGAGTCTAACTCCAAGCTGGCAAACGGGTTTGATGTGTCGGTGATGTTGGAAAAGGGGACAGTTGAGTAGTTTGGGGAATCACAATTTGTGCAAAACCACATAACACTACTACCATCTAACTGATCGTATGACTTAGTGGTACAGCCTTGGCATTGGATATGGAACCAGATAGAACAGTTATCACAGCAAACTCCCCTGTCGTTCCATGTGACCGGGCGATCACATGTTCCGCATGGGAAGTTTGATGCAATATTACTGTTAGACTGGTCAGGGCCTGGGTTACTTTCTGTATCATAAGAGTTGGCAATTAATATTAAACTTAAGTATAACAGGGCCTTTCTGTCTATTAGTTTCCACCTTTGGGTAAGGTTATTTACATACATGGTAACTGAGGCAACCAGGTGTGCATTTGTGGCACGAAGTTGATATGCATATCCCGTATTGAACTTGCATTCTTGTCTCATTTTAGTGTACAGTGACCTGTGGGGCAGGACAGCAACACAGGCAAGTGTGGTGTAAGCAGGGTAGCAGGATAGTGAGCAAAAGCCTGTGTAACATCAACGACCTGCCGGATACGGACAAAGCCTGCCAACTGCGACCCTGTCCTGTATGGGACAAGGGTGTCTGGGGAGAGGTGAGATATGTCTGCCCACTTCTGTGCTAATGCTGTAAAACGCCAGAATCGCTTAACCCTTTCCTGGTAAAAAATAAGACCGAGTCTGTCACTTTCCTTGGTCTGGATTGGTCAGAATGCACCCAAACTGTGGCAAGGAAAGCCATTGACCTTGGACATGTATTTATGATAGATCTTATGCACATTTGTCAGCAAAAATGTTAACATGAAATTTGTTTAGAAAGAGCAGCGCAGACGACATTGTGTATCCAGGCATTTTTGGATCATTTGAGCAGGAAAGGGTTAAAGCGATACTGATACCATGCTTGTGGCAGATTTTCTATGGTATACGAAAATTAGGCGTGAGATGCACATAGGCATTTCGTGTAAAAAGAGCTTTCATCCAAGTACCAACATGCCTAGTTCAACCCATTCCTGGTCAGGGTACAACTGAGTCAATAGCCTTCCGTGGTGTGGGATGGACACATTGCGTCCAACCTGTGCCAGGGAAAGCTCTTGACTTTGGGTGTGCCATCATTATTGGTCTTGCATACAAATCTTAGCAAAATGCCGTCTAGTAATGAGAAATTTATGTAAAAACTTCAAGCAGGCGAAAATTCACATTTGGGCGCTTTTGGGCATTTTGAACTGCAAAGGGTTAAAGTCAGTGAGTTTTGTGGTGCGTAGTAGTTTAATCATGCTGTAGCTGCCCCAAGGGTAGCAGTAATAAAACTCCTGGGGCAACACAGAAACTACTTACCGGGACCTTGAATGTTACTGCGAAGAATGGATCAAATCTTCACTTGACTGTTACTATTATTTCACTGTGATGTAAAGGCTGATTGAAAAAATGTAGGCTGAGTGGACTGTTATAATAATAGCAACAATGGGCTTCAGTTTGTCAGAATTACAATCATGAACCTTATTGATCAGAAATTTCAGCCATGGGGAGAAAAGTACTGCGAAAATAGTAACACCCAATTTGCATATCAGTTGGCTCCAGATTTCCCAGTAAAGCAGAGGATATCCACTTTTTGGTCATAAAAGCACTGGGAATGTCCTATCTTCCACATTTTAGACAGCCCCCCCCCCTCTTGAACAAATGGGATTCATGTGTATGTGTAACAACTTTCTTTAACATCTGTGATCAGCATTTTATTTTTTGTATGTTACATGCACTTACTATATGTCTCGTAAAATTTGTTGTCAAATAAATTTTTCCAGAGTTCTGAGTTCAGTCAACCTTTGTCCATCTGTGGTCCATCATCTATCCATATATGGAGTCTGCATTGGTCAAATAGTGTGCATTGGTAGAAACACAACACTTACATAAGATTTCAACCAATGTGTCAAAACAGACTTATTTCTAAAGATTGCAATAATGTCAAAATACAAGAATCTATGCAAAAAAGGCTTTCAGAGACATGACCGTATACCAAGAAAATGTTTACATGTATTGTCTTCACAGGATCTAGTTAGAATGTCAGAATGTCCCTAAATGATATGGAATAGGTTGGGAATGATATCTTTCTAGTGCTAATGTGTGGTAAAGGCAAGAATTTGGGCCAATAAAGTACACTTAAATCTACATAGGGAATTCCTTAGTCCATCTCAAGTGGGAAATCATTGGGTGCACTTCAGTCTTTGCATGTAAGGTCAGTTGAGCACAGGACTGTCACAGTCCTCTTGTTAGTCCCCCGCCCACTTGGTGGGGGACTATAGGTTTGCACCTCGTCCGTCCGTCCGTCCTTCCGTCTGTCCGAAGCTTCTCCGGGCCATATTTCCAACACCATAACACCCACAGCTACCAAATTTAATGTGTTTGTACTTCCTAGGATAGAGGTGTATGGTGTGCCAAAAGTAGGTCACTAGGTCAAATATCTGGGTCACAGAATACATATGTATGAAAAATCTTGTCTGGGCCATAACTTTTTTGTCCTTTTACTTAGAGTCATGAAATGTTACACAAATGTGAAGCTTAGTCTAAGAAAGTGTCATAAAGCAAAACTAGGTCACTAAGTCAATCATTTGGGTCACCACGATATGTAAATATACAGAAACAAATTTTGTCCCGCACATATCTTCCCTATATTAATGCTACCTCTTCAATTTTTTTGTGGTGGGTAGAGCTTAGGTAGTAGCTGTGCATAGGCATTGTTTTGTGTGGCTAATTACTTGCATTAATTAATTATTTAACAAAGTTCGTTAAGCAAGACAAATTTTGTCCGGGCCATATCTTCTAAACTATTAATGCTAGCCCTTTGAATTTTTTGTGGTGGATAGACCATAGGTAGTAGGTGTGCATAGGCATTGTTTTGTGTGGCTAATTACTTGCATTAATTAATTATTTAACAAAGTTCGTTAAGCAAGACAAATTTTGTCTGGGCCATATCTTCTAAACTATTAATGCTAGCCCTTTGAATTTTAATATGGTGTGTAGACCTTAGGTAGTAGGTGTGCATACGCATTGTTTTCTGTGGCTAATTACTTCCATTAATTAATTAATTAACGAAGTTCATTAAGCAAGCTCAAGATATAATACAAATTTTGTCCGGGCCATATCTTCTAAATTATTGATGCCAGCCCTTTGATTTTTTTTATGGTGGGTAGACCTTAGAGGGGATATGGTAATGGGCACCGTCCGTGTGTCCGTCCGTCCGTCAAATATTTGGGTCACAGTAATACATAAATGTACAGTATTTTCATGTCCTTACTGTAATTCTTAAAAAATTTTGACTTCTTGTTATAAAAGTTTACTGATAATGTATTGTGACCTAAAAGTGTGTCATGATGCAAAACTAGGTCACTAGGTCAAATATCTAGGTCACAGTGTAAACTCCATGTAAAACCTTGTCCATGCCATATTTCCCTTACTATAATACCTACAGCTACCAAATTTATTATTTTAATACTACCTGGGGAGTTGTTGTGTCACATGGCAAAAGTAGGTCACTAGGTCAAATATCTAGGTCACTGTGAAATCCATTCAAAATCTTGTCCGGGCCATAACTTTTTTGTCCTTTTACTTAGATTAATGAAATTTTACACAAATGTGAAGCTTAATCTAAGAATTTGCCATACTTTTAATTTTTTTTTCATCTAGGTCACATCCCTATATAGTAGTCCATTCAACCTCGTGGGCGACGAGCGGGGGACTATGTATTGCTCTGCAATACTCATTAACTTGTTCTATTTGATAGGAATTTTTGTGTGTTTTTGCTATATGGTATGCACTGAAAGACTTCTGGATAATGGTAGACCAGGGTGGGACTTCCTATGGGTTAAATGTCAGGGTTAGCTGAAGACAGGTTTTTCACCAGCCCTCTTGTTGTGTATTTAGTCTAGTTTCATATCCAGAATGGCCAAAAAGAGTTACATGAAATTGTATCAGAATAAAGTGTGACTTCAGATGATGCAACTTTGCAAAAATGAAGTTTTGACGAAATTATAGGATATCAAACTTTGGAAGCATGTGCCAGGAAGTGCTGCTACCAGTGCGTATACAGTATACAACAGTAGCACAGGGCAAGTATTGCAATGTTGTCAAAACCGTTGTATGGAATACATGTACTTTGCTTGTACATACAGTTGTTCCACAGGTGGACATTCACACAAATTGTAAAGCCAACTTTGGTGCAATAATCGTGCATATACCCTTAAAGGGGATGCTTGTATAGTGTTTAGCAGAGTTCAAGCTTTTTGGTGACTCAGCAAATCTGACATACTGGCTTATGTTCTGGTAATGGTAGATTGTAGACCCGTGGTTTTTATTAAATATTAATATGAGAGTACTTATGGGGTTTCTTTATTGGTGCTAATGTTGACCTTGAAAGGTCAAAATAACATTGGCTTGTATCTTGACAATATTAAATTTTTGGTCACTTATTGATCAGTGCTGATACAGTCATTGCATGTTGTAGAGCAGACAAGTCTGCACTTGCAGAAGCAGCAGAGCACAGGATCACTACTTTTTTGTAAAGTAGACTTTGAATGTGCAAGAAAATCAAATTATGAAACAATTGGCAGCAGCACAGTTGTGTTTGTGTTCCAGTGTTCTGCCTCGTGTGGCAAGGGAATGGTGGCAAGGGCTGTTCGATGTCGTTCAGATGGACATGTTCTTAAAGACGTGGAGTGCAATGCTGCTGACCGCCCTCCAGACCGCATGCCATGTGAAGTCAGGCTGTGTACCACACCCTCCACTACACCCACTCCCACTACCACCCCCACTCCCACAGCAGGTCACAGTCCCACCCTCACTTTGGTTCCAACAGCCGAAACACAGTGGCGCACCGGAGGATGGACTGTGGTAAGAAAATGGAGTGTCGTAGCTGAAAAATTTTAACTTTTTTAATATAACCTTTAGGAAAGATTACTGAAAAGAGCACTTTAATGAGAAGAAGATTAAAAGAAGTAAAAGCTTCAAAAATATCAGCTTTGAAGATCACACACCGGAGGATGGACTGTGGTAAGAAAATGGAGTGTCGTAGCTGAAAAATTTTAACTTTTTTAACATAACCTTGAGGAAAGATTGCTGAAAAGGGCACTTTAATGAGAAGAAGATTAAAAGGAGTAAAAGCTTCAAACATATCAGCTTTGAAGATCACACTCTTTGATTTCAACTAAAGGTCTTTAATGTATGTAAAATTAAAGTTTTGCAGTTCTATGCAAAAGCACAGTGGTATTAAAAAGAATTGCAGTTCTCTGCATAAGCAGAATGGCATTAAAAAGATGGAAGGAAACAGACACAGTATGGTGTATGTATAAAGCACAAAGAATACAGACATGTACATGTACTAATGAAAATTGTTACAAGACGTTAATGAGTGCACTATGTTGAATGCACCAAAGGAAAAATGTCCTTGCCCTAAACACTTGGTGTATTTTGACTTTGGTGTATTATATGTACCTACATAAGTGAACCATCCTCAATACCTTCTGAAGCAAGAACATGTACAGTGAAACCTGTTTGAGAGACCACCCATAGGGCAAGTCAAAAAGTGGTCACGTAAGGCAGGTGGTCTCTCAATAGAGGTATAATATCATGGGAAAGGTAGCAAAAGGGACATAGTAAACATGGTCTGAAAAGGCAGGTGGTCTTTCATCACAGTGGTCTCTCAAAACAGGTTTCAGCGTATTATTGTTTGCAAGTCCCTTATATTCACTTAAAAGGACTTCTTTGTTCCTATTCAGTGCTCAGTGACATGTGGGGCAGGCCAGAGAGAGCGTTATGTCAGCTGTAGGGACCACGACGGCAACATCGCTAAGGAATCCCAATGTGCCCACATTCCAAAGCCTCCGTCTGTGGAGAGGTGTGTAATGAAGCATTGTGGTCAGTGGAGGACTGGGGAGTGGACAGAGGTAAATTGTCATTGGCTTAAAAGTTTGTATGTGTAATATTAGACAAATATGATATGTGATTGGTTAATTTGTTGCATGACAAGAATAATGAAGATTAGATACCTATGAAGAATGAAGCTTGAATCAGTTCTTTGGTTAATGATGCTGCAGAGTTATTTGTAATGCTGTTACAGATTATTTTCATTAAAAAATGAAAAAGAATCAACTGCTCCCAGGAAGATTAATGTTTGTATTTATGCTCCCCGCCTACCAGAGGAGTGTCATATACACCTTTCTAGAGAGTTAGGTATCAACATCTAGCAGTGGTTGCCGAAGCAAATTTTGGTCAGTGGGAGACGGAAGTGTTGATCAGCTGTTGGTGGCCCAGTATGAGTCATAGTGTTATGTGTCATGATGTCATCTTTGGTATTGATGTGCCTTTTTCCATTGATTACATAAAAAAATGGCTTGGGTATGTTCTTTAATGAAGAAGCCTTTCTACATAATACAAACTCAGGTTATGGTATGCATATATGATGAAAAATACGAAGGAAATGAAGTTTGCAGAAACGAGTCTGCAGTAACAGTCAGGGTAATGCTCATACCTGTTGCCACAGCCTAGGATTGCTATGAGGGGATACCACATGTCGAAAGTTACTAATATCACAGTGATCGGGTCAATCGTGTTGTGGTAGCACAGGTCATTTTATCATTAACAGCGTATTATCCATCCTAAAGTTCTTGCAACAGGTTTATCGAGAGTACTAAATGGACCATAATCAGATCCCAAATACCTCTATTGTTTGTGTTCCTGTTTAACTTTTTCCATATAAATATAATATATACATTGTTGCCAAATTATAGCTGCAAGGTCATTGATCTCAGTTAATCAAAATCGGAAGTGCAATTGCTGTTAAAGACGTTCGGTACACTGGTCAAAAGAATTTAGAAATCTCTGGTTTTTGGTGTGAACAAAGATATTGGCATTTGAAACAAAATGCAAGCAAAAAATTGGCATGTCACGGTGCTACTTTTGTCGCTAGGTGGCGATACATGTGAGGACTACAGAAATTTGATAGCAGCCATTATATATGTGGGTAAAAGCAAAAAACAAATTAAGGATGCATAACTATGCATAAATTACCTCAATATGAGTGTTTGCAATGTATATCAAGCCTTTTAATAACAAATATGTAGACAAAACATGCTGGAATGTGACTTTAAATTCATCTGGTCTTGCAAAAATGTATAAGTGCTCACAGTATTTTGTAAATTTGAAATAGAAAAAATATTTACAAATCCCTGAAAAATTGTAGGGGGTTTCCAAAATATGTACTGATTTCATTGAATAACAAAAAAAGGTATCATACGGTGCTATTTTTTCTGCAATTGTACAAAGAATTCATGCATGTTGACTTAATTTGTTCTAAGTTCATAGGTAAAGGTATCCATTCATTGTCTCACTTCGATACCATATCAATATACATGTATGTAGCTCAAATGAACGGCAGTACGTCGTTAATTTTATATTCCAGTCATAATATATACTTTCATAGTTTTACTTAGAAGAGGCAAACATTTTAAGATTCTCTCCATAGTGCAATACAGCAATGTGGAAAAAAGAGGTAAACATAAGAATATCAAAATTATAGTTGCCTTAATACAGTGTCGAATGGTAGCACAGGTAGCACATTATCAAATATGCCTGTGCCACCTTTTGACGCTGGGGTATTACTCTGTTGTTGTTTTTTTCCAGTTGGGACAGCGTTTATCGTACCACATTCACAAGAAATGGACAGTACACTGACCAAGCCATATCGTTTTTCTGATTTTGTGTTTTTTAGGGACAATGTTCTTTTTTTTTACATTCCTCGCATACAAGATTATCGGCTAGTACACTTAGTTCCACTATTTTGCGACCTTCGTCCCTGTCAGTGTTTACATGTACATGTGGCATTTGGGGGGTGGGCGTGGCACTTTCGACGGTGGCTTGGTCGGCGTTCGCTGATTGTGTACATGTGTTTTGGTCTACCACTGTCGTGTTTCGACGTATTCTGCCTTGTTTTAAAGTATTTAGTCCTTTGTTTTGGCATTTGTTAACAAACCGCCCATTCTTTTTCCTTTTCACTCTTCGTAAACAATCCATGTTTCTCAAACGGAACTGTGCAAAATAGGAAAAGCGAACAGCAGCTAGTGCAGGTATCGACAAATACCAGCTCTAACTGCATAGAGGCATTGGACCATAAATGGTTGCGCATAACGCGGTGTACCGAACGTCTTTAAGGGCTTGAAATGAACTGAAATGGTAAATGCTTTGATGTTTGTTTTCAAAATGCAAAGAGCTTGACCTTTGTACTATGGAAAAATTGGTTTATAGAGTTGACAGAAATGTCAATAAATCAAGGGTAATTTGATTACAAGATACTGTAAACAACTACAGAGGTTACAAAACTCAAAAATTTTTGGGAGATCTCCAAAAATTTAACTCATTTCTTTGAAGTCTCCCGATCTCCCGAATCTTGAAAAAAACTCCCGAATTATCAGTTTTTTTTAAAGTAAAAACAAGTTGAGATATTGCATTTATAAAAATAGGTTGTGGTGACAGTGTTTTTGTATACATCTGTATTTACTGCTAACTGATGGTTGTTAACAGCATTTTTAAATGCGTTTTCATATTCCTTTTCTTACAACTGATTTTTAGAATTTTAAACCACCAGAATGCACTATTTTAACTGTTTTTACAAAAATGTCTCGTGTCCAGGGAGGGGGGGGGTGTGTGGCTCTCCTCATTGTTCACACAACTTCCTGAATTCCAACTGATTAATCAGGGACATCTCCTGAACTTGGAACCTCTGGAACTACTGCAATGCATGTTGCCTACAGATGTAAAGTGTACACATGTTGCTGATAAAAGTCATACAGTTTGCTCTGGAAATTTGTTTTGCTTAAAATTTTATGCTATATAGGTCCAAGAAATTTAGCAGTCACTGATATGAATTTGAATGTGTGGGCCCAACATGTGACCATATCAAGTGTCAGTATCAAGGATGAAAGTTTTATGCTATAAAGGTCCAAGAAATTTAGCAGTCACTGATATGAATTTGAATGTGTGGGCCCAATATGTGCTCATATCAAGTGTCAGTATCAAGGAGTGGTGCACGTGCTGCTGATGAGGGGAGGGGAGTGGACACTTATTTTTTCATGACACGGAAATGGCCTTTCAAAAACTGCATGGTAATGTATTAACAGTATTCTATTTCCTTAGATTTGAGAATTAATTACATGTGTATGTGAGTAAATCATAAATGCAATTTATTTAAATGAAACATGAAGTAAAAAGGTTTCTCTGCTTTGTGTAAGAAGTACTTGTGTACTCAATTGGCCCTTATCTCCTTATATTGTAAGCTGGTTTTATCAGAAAAGTTCAGATTTTTTGTTTACAGTGATATCAGCTGTACATGGCCACTGTCATAAGAGGTGACAGCTTTGGGCATACAGGACAGTTTCTTTATTAATTGACTTGTTATGACACATCAGCAGTATGTGACCATAGTTTCTTTGCACAAGGGGTGACCACATGCAGCAGGTACTACTGTAGTAGCAAAAGATCTTGTAGAGGATTTTTAGCAGGAGGTATTATTTAGTTTCTAAACTGACATCCTCTGTGTTTTTCCACCTGCTAGTGCTCTACAACGTGTGGGGATGGCAAAGAAACACGCTTAGTAGCGTGTGTCACTCTAGAACAGCTGGAGGAGCAGTTACCTGTCCATAGTGAACAAGATCAATGCGACATCTCCATCAAACCTGACAGCGAGCGCGTTTGTAACCGTAAACCATGTGCAGCAGCCCGGGACAAAACCAGTATTACCACTAATAAGGTGGATGGCACCAGCCACTGGAGGGTTGGACCCTGGGGTGGGGTAAGTATTATTCAAAAGGGGAGTTTCAATTCAATGGATTTGAATTACTTTACAGAGAAGCTGGTAAGTGTTGGTATAGTGCATCATACTATATGCAAATAAGTTCAACACAAAAATTTAACAGACTCTGACCGACATACAGAGCAGGTTCTGAGTAGGAGACATGGAGTGAAGGAGCCAATAGCTGCTCTGGTAACCCTCCTCCAGGGTAAGAAAATTTAAAAAAATGAAGTCCAAAAAGGCCATTCAGGAGCACTTTTGATGCCATTTGTGCGCAGAAAGCTTGGTGTAATTTGCAGCATTATTTGAAGCCAGTATTGTATAACATGTTGTAAATGTTATATAGCACAAAATAAAGAATGATTCACACACTGTTACTGAATACATTTGTCACGTTTGATGTGGCAGAAATGTGAATCAAAATGGGAGAGGAGGATTTCTTAGACTTCAGCAGATCTCCTGCCCAAAGCAGGAGAGTTGGAGTCTGGTTTAATGATGCTAATTTGATTAAAGGAAAGTATATCTCCTTGAACTATGCATACAAAAGGCTTGGTTTGTTGAAGTACACTTCCGATATTGTATGTGCATTCTATGTTCTATGACAAAAACAAAAAAAGACAAGGAAACCAAGATGATTTATTGAAAGAGCATCATTTGCAGCTAAATAAAAACAATGTGGTGCCATAAATGTACTGGGTTTTACATGTATAAATTTGCATGGTTTTTGCATTTCAAGCAATTAACTGAAATTGTATTTTCACTATTTTCTGTACGGTTTCCATTAAACCTATGCTAAAGATACATTTCATTGTGTTTTTATTTTCACGGTCTCTGCCATCAGCTAGAGTGAAATAAGTGAAAATAAAAATACAATGCAGTGAAGTGAATTTACAGTATAACAGAAGTCATTCTAACCAGATCCAAAAAGATGTAAGTCAGAATTTCTCTATGTCGTTCTCGGCAGTGTTCAAGTACGTGTGAGGGTGGCTGGCAGAGAAGACGCGTGGTGTGTCAGAATGAGCAGGGAGCCAGCAATGAGTGTGACCCCAAGCAACGACCAGCTGCACATGAGCCATGCAACAGTGGACCCTGTCCTGTGTGGAACTACGGACCCTGGGGACAGGTAAGCATTTGAATTTAAGAAAAAATTACCACAATCCTTTCTTTATGTGCTCACATGCAAAATGATAATTTTTATGATCTGCACCAATGCCATATTTATTCACTGCACTATCATGGTCAAAGATTCTCCCCGTTTTGCCTCCTTATAATTATCACAGTTGCTTTTCAATACCATACCTACACATGACCTCAGCTGATCTGTATAACTTGGTTTTACTTATCCAAGAATGAAAAGAAACAACCACTGGTGATGATCCTAATGCAGCAGCCAGTGTCATCTTGACACTAGTGCCTCTAGCAGTCAGCTCTAGCTGTAGTCTACAGGGAGGAGAATTGGTTGCTATTTGGCAACTTTCAGCCAAAATTGCTTTCCTTCAACAAAATAAAATGTTTTCAGTTTGGTCTAATTGCTGCAAAACTGTTAACGTCTTTGGGGTAGGGCATATTAGGTTGTCAGTTTGCTCTTGGAGTAGCCAAAATGCACCCATACCATTCTCATCCCTCAGTAAAATAGGCTGTGTGCACATCCTCAGTTTATCTTCTGTGGTTTCAAATCAACATCCAGTGATTGCTTCACCCAAGCTTCAGCAAATCTGTTCCAGTTTTCACCTGGGTTGTGTTTCCTAGCCTATTGCTTCTGTTAGACAATGTTCTTCTGCAGGTCTAGGCTTGCTAGCAGCTCCTGAGGTTGTTTCGCATCATAGTACTGCAGGCAATTCTTGTTGGCATTTGTTGTCTGCTTGTACTAGGCATTTCCCTCGTCCTGGTGGACAAGTTCCCGTTCCTGAAGAGAAATCCCACTGGTTGGGTGCATGACTGGTGCATAGCCAGTTGGGATCTTCATAATGCTTGTAGGTCCTGCTACACAGTGGCAGGCCTCACATGTTCAGAAAGGTACCCATGCACAGTGTGGCCAGAAGCACAGTGGGCAGAGGTAAAGCATGTCGAGGCTGGAACCATGGCCAAGCAGCAGGCTAGCTTTACTTGTGCCTCTTGTTCTGCAACTGGTTGTTCTGGTCGGTGTACACCTGAACCTCCAGCCACAACTTCCTGTCACAGGACAAAGCCCCAAAGGCAGTGTTGGTGTGGTCCACTCAGGGCAAGCTTGTGGTGTTGACAGACCTTCCGGCTGTATACCTATTGAATGCCAACCTGCGTGCCTTCCTTTAATTGGCCACTGCTGTCTGGGCTTTGGGGCCTACATTTATAGTGGGTTTACCTGCCGTGTCTGCTGGGAGTGTGTGCTCCACAGCAGGTGCTCAGTCATACACTGATGTCAACAGTAAGGCTTTTAGTACCATCACATCTCAGCTGCCTTCCTAAGCAGAGGTGGTACGCATGCTGTATGAGATGCAGCGAGTTGTGCATGTCAGCTGAGCCAGCCGGGCCTGCTGTCCCGGCCTGGTGTGCTGTGCTGTCTGGGCTGGCCACTCAGGCTGGACTTTCCAGGTCTGTTGTGCCTGCTTCTGGACCAAGCCAGCCCCAGCACTGGCCTTGGCGTGACCCCGCCTGGCCAGTGTGCTGGGACTGCCTTGCTCACAGTCAGGGTGCCTGGCTGGCTGGCTTCCGAGGAAGAGCACAAAGCAGGCAGGCCTTTCATCTTGTCACCGGTTTCCAGTGGTGTCCTCGACCACCCAGGCACTTCTCAGCAGGAGAGGCATTGCTTGGACAAGCAGTGGAGGGCAGGCAGATATGTCAGTCCTGATCAGGAGAGTTTGTTACAAGTGCAGCATGGGCCTCGCTGGCCCCTCTATGCAGAGAAGGTTTAGCAGAAGAACAAGATCTTTGGTGGATCTCCCCAGCTCTGATTGTCACCAAGACATCCTTGTTGCTGGTATGGGAGCCCCCCCCCCCCCCCCCCCGACTGAGCTGTTGGGTATACAGTCTCCTTAATGCCTTTTATAGGGGGAAAGAGGTGAGTGTTGTGCCGATGGACGCTGATGCTCTTTGGGCATCTGAGGGCATCACAACAGTTGCGGAGTCAACAAAGATACAGTCTGAGTTTCCCGCCAAGGAGGGCAAGGCCACCATTTAGTGATCTGGTGCTCTGAAAAAGCCTTCTGCCCCACTGCTGATACCCCTTCCATGACCATGGTACCCCTGAGGGATTAGTGGTGCCGGCAGTAGTGCCCCCCCCCCCCTTCCCATTTACCAGGGATGTGCCTCCAGACTTGGAAGAGGACATGATTCTGTTGCTCTTCCCTGAGCTGGGCCTGGACCATGCTTTGTTGCCAATTATGTCCTTTGCCAGGGAAGTCCTTCAGGTTTTTCTTGCCCATTCCATCTGCAGTGAACAGGCATTCCAACTCAGAGGACGAGAACAACAGTTCAGAGGAGGAGCAGCCAATGTGGTATTCCCACATTGCTTCTACCTGGATCCCATCAATGGTATCGAAGGTGATAAAGGCTCACCCAGAGTCTTAAGTGGATGTGGCGCCTTCCAAGCATAGAGTGCTGAAGTCCCAGCACAAACCAAATGCTCCTTAGATCATTTGTGATCTGTCTTGGTCTATCCTTGAGGTCAGGGTTGGGTCACCCCAGCTGGTGATGGAGGAGTGGCCACATGCATTGTCTGTGGCCCCTAAACATCCTGCTTCATGTTTGGAGGTGCCATTGTTGACTTTTGTCACCAAGAGGAGGGGGCTTTGTCGCAGACATGCCCAATGAATGTCTCCATTAAGGTTTACTGTTGGAGCACCCTAAGGCACCTATTCAAGTGGCCATCCTTGACGCCACCTTTCAGCAGCATCTGAAAGGTCAGTCTGTCTGGGGCTATGCTCCCAAGTCATCAATCCATAGCTTTGAAAAGGATGCATGGATCATGACTTTAGCATCCAGCTTAATGGGCATTTCTGTCATGGCAGTGGGAGGTATGGTGCTTCCATTTTGGATCACACCAATGATGGCAATCATTTCCACGCAGCCACTCATGTGTGCTGACCTTGAGCGGTAGCGTGGCATGGCTAATAAACACCTTATAACTTCTGCAGTCTCAGTCAACTTCAATCTAAAGATGGTTAATCACGGCGCTGCCTTGGCAAACTCCCTTTCAGCTTAGCATGTCAGTGAGGCTGAGGTTTGGCCCTGGTCTTGCCCTGATCTTGGAGCAGCATTTGGCAGACTGGGAGAGCTGTAATACACAGAAGGTGGACAAGATAGTGGTTTCTGTGCAATCTTCACTGGACGAGTTTGGCAAGCAGCAGCAGGGTAAAAGCGCTTCACATCCAGCCAATTCCAGATCGCCCAGGAAACAGCATTCTAGTTAGAACCAGCATAGGCATTCTCGCTGGCCTCAGAGTGGTGATGCTAAGGAGTGGCATTAACATTGCAGTAAGAACCATGGGCCAAAAGATAAGGCCCATCACTAGAGATGTGTGCCAATCTTTTTGGTCCCCTCATCACTCATCTCCCTCCTTGCTGGAGTCAGTGGGGAGAAGGTTGAGTAATTTTCTTCATGTCTGGCAGGCTTGTACATCAGATGTCTTCGTCCTTAGCATGTTACTTCCTGGCCACTCACTGAAATTCAGAAACAGTGATTTGTTACAGCTCTCAAGAGTACCCTTTTCTTTCGATCTGCCTTGAGCTGAGGAGGTGTGGGTGCTCTTAGTCAACAGGGTTGCAAAGCTGGTCAACAAGGGAGCAGTGGAAGATGTCAGAGACACAGCATCTCCTGGCTTCTACAGCAGTCTGTTCTTGGTCCCCTAAAGAAGATGGCGTTTGGCTGCCATTATTGACCTTTTTCACTCAACAAGTCTTTAATGAGGAAGCATTTCAAGATGGAAATGCAGGCTTCCATCATGGCCGTTCGTCAGCCGAACAAGTTCAACGTGATGATTGATATGAAGGACATGCACTTCCACATTCCGATAATGTGGAATTTGTGGAAGCATCTCCAGTTTTTGGTGAGGAGGTTGTGTATCAGTTCAAGCCACTCACATTGGATCTAATCCCAGCACCTCTGGTGTTCACTAAGTGACGAGCGTGGTAGCCGATTATGCATACCAGCAGGGAGTAAGGGTGCATATCTACCTGGACTATATGGCTCATAAGGTCCCTCATTCAGTCCCTGCTGTGGAGAGACATGGACTAAATGATCAACCTTTGTCAGGGGTGAGGCCAATTGGTCAATCTCGCAAAGGTCAATCTGGGTCCCTTACGGGGGTTTGTTTTTTGGGGGGATTCAGTTTTCAGAGGCTCCTTGCCATTGTTCATTGCTTCCTGTGCAGTGTGGTAGTGATGGGGCAAACTAGGATGAGGTTGATGGGAAGGCAGATCTTGATGGATTCTCAAGTGCCACTACATTACCCATTGGTGTCCTCTGAAGTTCAGTTTCAGAGGTCAATGGGACAGGCACCACTGATTGCTGGTTCAGCAGATCACAATATCTGCCCATTTGATAGGCTGGTGTTTGTGCTTGTGGACTCTGAGATAGAACCCTAGTTCCATTTTGGAATGAAGTGACCATATTCACTGATGTGTTGCTGGCTGCTTGGAGTGCACAATTGAACTCTGCTTGAGTATCCAGCACCTGACCTCTTCAGTGGTGGTGCTTTGCAAGCAATGTGCTGGAGCTGGAGATTGTTAGGCTCCCTGCTCCTCATTTTCAGCTATTGCTGTGAGATCAGCATGTTTTAATTATGAGTGACAACAGTTCAGCAGTGACTTATGTCAACAAACAGGGAGGCACTCCATCAAAGAGACTCTTTGTCTTGACAAAACAGACCTCCTCTGGGGTGCAGAAAATCAGACCCAGATCCTCTGCTATCACATAAAAGGGAGACTCAATGTTCTCACCAATGCTCTCAACCGAGAACAGCAAATCATGTCGACAGAGTGACTGCTTCTGCCATTCAGTGGCCAAGGCATTGTTAAAATGGGAGTGCCCCATGGTAGACTTGTTTGCCACAGGCAAAAACAGAAATTGCTGTCATCATTTTGCCTTTCCTGGACCTTCGAGCCAGGGCTATAGAGACGCTGTCCCCATTTTGTGGAATGATCTTTGGGTGTACACATATGCACCTACCCCGCTGGGACGGCGAGTCCTGGAAAAAATCAGGAGGGAATCGGTCAAACTTATTCTATGGTAGCTGAAGAGGGTGTGGTCACTAGACCTGCTTGATCTCAGTCTCGAGCCCCCAAGGGCTCTGCCAACACCAACCCTTTTCAAGCAGCCATAATCAAATGTGTTTCACAGGAATCCCTCGGTTCTTAGACTTCACTCTTGTTGGTTATTGTGCAGAGCATTAGATCGTGTGGATTCTCAGAGGAGATGGCGTCTTGAGTTGCCCAAGGGAAACTTTGAGACTCTTCTGTGAAACTTTATATAATATGGGAGGGGAGGGGTATTGCTGCACTTACAAGCTATATACATGTACCCCTCATGTCTTACCACTTGTCATTCGATTGCAAGATTAAATTATGTCTTTCGGTCGAACCAGAAAGACACGTTATTTTAAACTAGTGCACATTCTTCTACTTCTTCTGCATTAACACTTTTGGTATTTGTACAGTGAGTCTTGAAGAACTTGACAAACTTCATGAAACCTAACAGAAATATATGCATCTGTGTAAGACCTATGTTGGGGTTGTATTGTGGGCACAATGACCTTATTCTCAAGGTCACAAGGTCACTTATATAAAGCAGGTTTCCATGATAATTACTGCAGAAGAGCTTAAAACAAAACTTGGAGAATCTTTAGGATTATGTACCAAGGTGAAACCTACAGTTTTGTAGGTTGGGATTGCAATTTTGGCCACCTCAACTTTGTTTTCAAAATCACAGGGTAACTTGTGTGAATTTTTGTGAAACTGGTTTGTGCAAAAATTACTGCAGAACTCAACAAAACATTGACAAAACTTGGTAGGATTATGTGTCTGAGTAAGACTCACGTTGGGATTGTATATAGGTTACCTTGAGTTAATTCTCAGGGTCATGGCATTACTTATGTGAAATAAATTTCTGTGTGATAACTGCTGAAGAAGTGATGAAATCGGTGAAACTTGGTAGAATTATGCACCTGAGTGAGGTAGGTTGTGATTGTATCTGGGTCACCCTGACCCAGTTCTCCAGGTCACGGTTATTAATGTGAAGTCTGTTGCTCTGCATCAACTGTGGAAGAATTTAACAACACTTTATGAAATTTGTTGGTATTTTGTACCTATGTGAGACCTAAGTTGGGATTATAACTGGGTCACTTTGACCTAATTTTCAAAGGCACAGGATCACAGATGTTGATTTTTTTTCACTTTTGTGAATTTGCCTTCTGTTGCAATAATTACTGAAGAACTTGTTGAAAGTTGACAGGATTATTTATTCATGTGAAATTTAGATTTTAATTGTTTCTAGGTAAGGCCTCAGCTGGATTGCATTTAGGTCATCTTGACCTAATTCTCAAGGTCATATGGTCACTTGTTTGAATTCAGTTCCTGTGCAATGATGTTATCAGTTATGTCCTTCAGAGACAAAATGTTCCACTGGGAGACATTTTATTTCATCTTGCATAAACAGTAAATTCTAGTTATTCTCGTCTTTCTCTGTGTCTTTGCCGACAGTGTACAGTGTCATGTGGTGGCGGAATACAGAAGAGAGGAGTCCTGTGTCAATTACCCAGTGGGCAACGTCTTCCAGACCCCAGCTGTGACATCCTCAACCGCCCCTCCGAATCACGCCCCTGTAACCCAAGCCCTTGCCCCTTCACATACAGATGGAATGCAGGAACGTGGACTCCGGTAGGCTGACCTCATGAATGGGTCACTTGATCAATATATAGCTTTACACATACACAAAAACAATACTTTCAGTGCCAATACTTGAAAAAAACAAAACAAAAAAAAACCAAAAAAAAACCCAGAAAAATACTTAAAAGATCTCAACAAAGAATTTCCTTGTCCAAGGAGCCCTGGCCTGAGTTCTGCAATTATGTATGCATTGTGTGTGACAGGACTTCGAAAAGCTGTGAGATTGCATGGGTTGAACACAGATGCATTACTATACGAAGTATCGGCAGTGAAAGATCAACTTTATTTGATTTCATTCATGCATACTCCACGTTTTCTCACTGTGGTTACAGAGGGATGTTAGTGAAAGTATTACATGGATCAGGTATAATTGGTATGCAACAGGTCACATGGGAAATCAAACTTGAACTTGGTGCTAAAATTGGACCAACTTGAACTGGCAGCAAGAAAAATACAGGGATGGCCTGATGTAAACAGTAATTTCATTCAGTAGACATCTGAAATCAGATACATTTGTAATGGGCAATGTCTAACCCAAAACCAAGGAATATAGTGTCATGGTGCTAAGATTACATGTGATAAATATGTGTACATAAAAGCGGGGACCCAAATAAGTGGAAGGCACGACTGATGTCAATGTGGGATACAGTTTAGTAATGGTGCACTTAGGTTGACCTCTGCTGACCTTTAGGTTGTCCAGGAATGGAAACACATTGTATCCACTAATTTGATGAAATTTACCTTGCTTAACCCTTTCCCCCATTGAATTAAGACTGGGTCAACAGCTTGCCTTGACGCGGAGAGCTGTTGCCTGGGGGGCATGTTATCTTGGTAGGCATCATCTACAACTTCATCTAGATTATTTATTGTACTGTTCAAATGAGTCCCAATTGCTGAAGCAGTCAGCACTTGACCACCAGCCCGTTTCAGCTGGTTTAAGGCGAAAACGGTTAACTCTTACATTGGGCTGAGATTATCCCAATGCATGATTCATCACGTCACAATTAATAGAATTTACTCAAAGCTCTACTTGCAATTTTATGTCTACCAAAAGATCACAGTAAATCAAACAGTACAGACATACAAGCCATGTCAGAGTACAGACATACAAGCCATGTCAGGGTACAGACATACAAGCCATGTCAGGGTACAGACATACAGGCCATGTCAGGGTACAGACATACAGGCCATGTCAGGGTACAGACATACAAGCCATGTCAGGGTGAGCTCAGTAGAAAAGATCTTGTCAGCTTGATGCACAATGGCAAAAATAAAAAAATAATAACCCTGGTGAATCAAATGCTTTGAAGACTTTTCCTGGCTGTGGTGAACATCAAGGTATTGAACAAAGAATGTGCACAGATTTTTCATGTGAAAGATTATTGACAGCTGTGTGAAATATGATTGCGTCCACATGGCCTTTGCCTTAATTCCACCCATCTGCAGAAATTAAAAGGCGGAGAAAATTTTTTGTGTAAGGTTTTGGTGCATCAAGGCCCCCGTAGATATGTAGCTTTCAAACTGATACTGAACTGTGGCAGTTTTGTATTCTCCTTTGGTATTTTGGGTTCATATGTGAATAGAGAATTTTTTTCCAGGTGTGAAGGGCATTGCTTTTCAACCTATAATGTTACAACACCACATGGCATATCCTTTGATGATTCATAATGCCCTGGTCAGTAGTGGTCATTACCAAGCAGTGTACAAATGACATGTCAATTCATGCAGACAGGGGTGTCTTAAGTTTGTTGTGGGTGTGTACTGTTTTTTGTGCCATCTCATTCATGCACATACAGGCAATAGGATGTATTCATATCTAAATGCAGTCCTGCTCTAACACCTATTAAGCAAAAGAGGGAGCCACCTGCATCAGGGCAGATCCATGTATTTAGCATGGTCAAAAGTACTTTCTGAAGAAAAGGAACAACACAAACACACAATGATATCAAGAAAATGTGCTAACATACATTTGAAATATAAAGGATGCCTAAATTGATTAGAAATGGGCTCTCTTTTGGTTGAAAAACTGTTATTTATGGATGTTTATGTAGTATATAATACAAATCTGCCCTGATCATGGTGGAAGCATCAGTCTGTTGCCCCGGCAACACAGGAAGTGAGCAGGATCGCAGTTAAATATGAATGTCTCCTATTTGAGCTAAGCCTCTCCTGTGATAAATACATTGAATCCAAATGGTTGAAAACCAAAGAATACACAAGGTGCCATGTTAGGTGTGATAAAATGACTACATCTTCAGCTTGACTGCATAAATTATCATATGGTGGCCATATTAACTTGGTTGATAAGTATCTGTTCTATCTATATAACTGGGTTCATGTTATTTTGAAATGTTGTTTGAATGTTGGATCTTTGACTGTGGAACCTGTACCATTTATCATCAGCACATCTAACACAGCCCCCCAAAAATGACAGTTCTAGCTCTGCTGACCTTTGATGGCAGAGCTTGTATCAACCGTCATGTCTGTCCATGCATGCATCCATCATAAATTGGAGGGGGTGGGGGGTATGGGAATGTGATCCAGACCACAGTTTTCAAGTTAACTTCATATAATTTATAAAGGGTATAGTATGGTGTAATATACAAACCAAAGTATGAACATTTTGAGAAAGCTTTTTTTTCAAAGATGTTTCCATGGATCATCATGAAACTTGGTAGGAATGTCGATCAGGCAAACAGACACAAACTGGTGCCACCTGCAGTATCACAGAGGATACAAGCCAAAATATGTTGAAAACACATTAAATTCAACATTTTTTTTTAAAAGAATAATGCTAATGGTACCAAATATACCACCTAAAATGTGTATCACATCTGTAGAAGTTTTATATTACATAATATGGATGACCTTGACCTACTTTCTCAAGGTCATATGAAATACATTTTGGGAATTTTTTTTGCAATGGTCATTACATCTAACTCATGTCCATATACCATTTCAGAAACATTGAACAGACAAAAGTCTATGATCCGTGTTTGCATTAACCCCCAAATGGGGTCTATTACCCTTTCAGAAGCTATGAGAAAATTATGAAGGGTCACAAGTCTTGTTTATTTACATGTAAATTGGTAAAAAGCTAGTCTTCTCCCCTGAATTCCCCTTCCTGTGAACTTTTCTTAAAAATTGTTAAGAAACACCACATGATGTATGAAGCCCTGATAAGGGCATTGTGGAACCAATATCAAATGTGTCAGAAACACAAGCACACTGCATTCAGATAAAAGTAAAAAAATTAACATCAGATATGCATTAGGACATTTGTCAAATTTTATAAAATTTTGGGTGATCTTTATCACTTCAGTGTAGTAACTTCAATCAGTTGAGAAAGAATACAGCTAATGATACTGAATGTACCACAGGTGTGCATTATGTTGAATGAAGTTTGATATTGCACAATGTGGTTGACTTTGACCTACTTTCTGAAGGTCGCAGAGGGATTTCATTTCTGGAAATGATTTCTTTTTTGTGATCATCCAATCATAAATCAGCAAAAAATTAAGTCCGTGGGCCTCTTATTGTTTTGTTTTGTTTTGTTTTTACAGTAGAAGGGTAGCTAGAAGAGCCATCATCGGGACAAGTGTGTGTATGTATATATATATATATATATATATATATATATATATATATATATATATATATATATACAGTAAAACCTCCCTATACCGAACACCTTTGGGACCGGAAAAAGTGTTCAGTATAGTGAGGTGTTCGGTATAAGGAGGTTTGATAACATTGAAAATAAATATTTGGGACCGAGAAATGGTGTTCAGTATAGAGAGGTGTTCAGTATACGGAGGTGTTCGGTTAGAGAGGTTTTACTATACATATATATATATATATATATATATATATATATATATATATGTATGTATGTATGTATGTATGTATGTATGTATGTATATATATGTATATATATATGTATATATATATACATATATATATATATATATATATATATATATATATATATATATATATATATATATATATATATATATATATATGTATATGCACATGTATACATATACACACACAAATCATGGGGTGGGGAGATATTTGTGTTCATATTACTTCAGTTTTTGCAAAGTTTCTTTTGCATGATAGACACTTTAAAATGTTTTTATCTTCAGGCCACAATGTAATATTCTTTCAATGCAGTTTTGGGTAAAGTGTGATCAATTGTTGCACAGTTCTTCTGGGATCTACCAATACCAGCATTGTACAGTGATGGGTGAGAAAGATGCAAGTTTCTCGTCATAGGTCCTTCCAGAAGATCCATCATTTTCATCAGTGAGCTATTGCAAGTTTTGCACTGGCTTAAAAAACAAAGCAAGCTAATTTTTTTTTGATAGGAATATTATAAAGGATGCTGGTTGTTAAAAAATGTCGGTGTGATTGTACTATCCTGCATATTGTATGATAATAATTTTTCCCATGGGATAAAAAGTTCCTACCCTTTCTCAAGAAGGTAATTCAGTATGATGTCATGATTTCCATACAGAAGTTGAATCCAAGTTTGGGTCGATATAGGAATATAGAACTTGGGAAATTCTGTTTTGTGGCCAATTTGGGAAATTAAATACATGTGATGTGCTGTACAGATAGATGGCTCATGCATGTATGTAAAACGGTAAAAAGTATATGCCAATTTTTAAGAGTTGTTACTCCCATTTGGGAATATATGTATGTTTGTTGAGGTTAAGTGATCATGATAATATTAGATGAGTATTCATTTTATTACCTTTGGCACAAAAAGTGACGGAGGGTATTGTCGTCTCCTGCGTCGTCCGTCCATCTTATCTACCTTACTGTGAAATCTCCAAAAATATTCACCGTAGGTGTACCAAATTTTTATCACAGAAATAATCTTATGATGGACCAGGTTCCTATTGAAAACCAGTTTCCTCTGATTATTTTTTAACTTTTTATGAAACTTTAAAAAAAAAAAATAAAAAAAACATTTTATGAAACTTTTGATGTATTTATTTGAAGGCCAGTGTCAACCCTGACAACGTTACCCCAATATTGCAAAAAATACTGACTGCAGCTTTACCAAATTTTTGTCAGAGATGCATCTTATTATGGACAAGGTTTCTAATTAAAACCAGCTTCCTCTTTGTATTTATCAATTTTTTATTACCTCAGCTGACTTGTCAGTCAGCTGAGGTTTTTTGAGGGTCCGTCGTCCGTCCGTCTGTCGTCCACAATTCACATTTTCGACTTCTTCTCAAAAACCATCAGCCAGATTCACTTCAAACTTGGTGGAGATGTGCCTTGAGTGGGTCTCTACCAAGTTTTTTAAATGGTCACGGTCCAGTGATTTTTGGATTTTTAATGAATTTTTTTGTTCTTTTTTGGATAAATCTTAAAAATTCTTCTTCTCCGAAACCGCTCACCCAATTGCTTTGATATCACACAGGAACACTCCTTGGGACTCCTAGTTCTTAATTTGTTCACCAGGTGGCGCTGCAATTTTTTCCTAATTTTTTATGAATTTTTGTGTGTTAAAGCTATTTTCGACTTCTTCTCCAGAACCATCACTCAGATTAAGCTGAAACATGGTGGACATGTTCCTTGTAGAAGGGTCAAACAAAGTTGTTCACTATGTGGGAATGCTGCAGATTCCTGATTTTTAACGATTTTTTCAATAAAACTTGTCGGTCAATGCAGCTTTACTATTGATTACTATGGAAGTCAATGGGCATTCTAATGCTAATTCACATTTTTGACTTCTTCTCCAAAACCTTCATCCAGATTAATGTCAAACTTGGTGGCAATGTACCTTGGGTGGGTTTCTACCAATTTTGTTCACGTAGTCATGCTCCAGTGATTTTTGGATTTTTAATGAATTTTTTTGTTGTTTTTTTTTGGACAAATCTTAAAAAATCTTCTTCCCCGAAACTGCTTACCCAAATGCTTTGATATCACACAGGAAGACATCTAGGGACTCCTTGTTGTTAATTTGTTCACCAGGTGGCGCTGCAGTTTTTTTCTAATTTTTTTTTGGTGAATTTTTGTCTGTTATAGCTATTTTCGACTTCTTCTCCAGAACCGTCACTCAGATTAAGCTTACACTTGGTGGATATGTTCCTAATGGAAGGGCCAAACAAAGTTGTTCACTGTGTGGGAATGCTGCGGATTCCTGATTTTTATGATTTTTACAAGTCGGCTCCTTTGGGGTAAATGCACCTTTCCTATTGATTACCATGTAAGTCAATGGGCATTCTAATGTTAATTTACATTTTCGACTTCTTCTCCAAATCAATCATCCAGATTTACTTCAAACTTGGTGGCAATGTACCTTGGGTGGGTGTCTACCAGGTTTGTTCCAATGGTCATGTTCCAATGAATTTGGATTTTTTTATAATTTTTTTTCAAAAATCTCTACAAAAGTTTTAATAGGAAAACTTAACATGGGAATTTCTTGTAATGGTCATAACTTTAATAATATTGACTAGATTTACTTCAAACTTGGTGGGGATGTGCCTTAGGTGAATCTCTACCAAGTATATTCAAATGGTCACGCTCTATTGATTTTTTGATTTTTTATGAATTTTTTTGTTTTTTTGGGGGGCAGACCTTCAAAATTCTTCTCCTCTGAAACCGCTCACCCAGTTGCTTTGATAATGTACATAGACACTCCCGGGGACACCTAGTTCCCAATTTGTTCACCAGGTGGTGCTGCAATTTTTTTAAATGAATTTTTTGTATGGTTTTGCTATTTTTCACTTGTTCTCAGAACCATCCCTCAGATTAGGCTGAAATGTGATGGATATATTGTTGTGGAAGGGTCAAACAGTTGTTAACTAGGTGGCACTGCTTTGGATTCCTGATTTTTAAGGATTTTCAATTCAGGTACTCATCGTTCGATGCAGCTTTCCTATTGATTACTATGTAAGTCAATGGGCATTCTAATGCTAATTCACAGGACAACTGACACGAAATTTACTGTTTACTTGATAACTTGAGATCTGTTTTGAGTTAGCTACACATGTTAATTATTCTGTATGAAGGTCATGCTGAGACAGTACATGAATGACCTTGACCTCGTTTGTGGGGTCACAGTGCAACATACATGAATTTTACTCTTCATAATAACTTGAGAATTACGTGAACTTTGATGTTGCACATGTAGGTGTTCTTCTATAAAGGTCAGACTTACTCAGAACATGGTGTCCTTGATCCTTTCCCAAGTTCATAGAGCTGCAAGTGTGATGAATGTCAAGATCAGCTCAGGCACGGGCTGTTCACACAGCCCTCTTGTAAAACTTTAAAGTATTTATTTCAAGGCTGTCTGAGTGGTTTATAAGGGGACAACGTTACCATAATATCTCAACAAGGATCCATCGCAGCTTCACCAAATGTTTGTCAGAGATGCACATTATAGTGGACCACATTGCTATTGAAAACCAGCTTCCTTTTATTATTTCTAAATTTGTTATGAAACTTTTAAAGTATGTATTTGAAGGCCGTCTGAGTGGTGCACAGTACAGTCATCTCTGTCACCAGAACTTACCCCAAGAAAACATCAAAAGTGCTCTTTCGTTTCATAGACAATAACATGGAAATTGTAAGTAAAGTATTCCACTGCCAAGTCTCACCAAAAAAAAAAAAAATGCAGTCTTGAGGCAAAAAAAAAAAAAAATTGTGGGCGCCGAGGGTAGTCCGTTCTCTGAACGCTTTTTTATGCCTGCAGGATATATCAGTACCCGGGTCTGTTATTTTACATTTGTACACAGTGTCTTATCATGTGTCTTTCTCTGGGAGGTATATGTGACCAAGCTACATGTAGACCACTGAAAATTGTTAATATTGAAAAGTGACACTTGATAGAAGGAGCATGGGAAATAATTGTATGAGTGTATCTTATTTAGACATAATGGTATATAGTCCCCAGTGAAATCATTTTATATTCTCTGTCTCACAAAAAAACAAAAAACAAAAAACAAAAAAAATTACCCTTGTAGTAAGGCCCTCTTGCCAAGTATCACTCTTCTCCTCAGGCCACTTCGGCATACAGACAGTGTTAAATTCTTTTGTATGGTCCCTATTTCGAAAGTCCACTCCTCTAATTTGACCAGTTTTCTAGTGCAGTAGCGGTGGCCCAGGTAGGGAGGGGGCAATGTAAATACAAACAAACAAAAAAACAAACAACAAACAATCTGAGGGTAAGGTTGTTTTGTGGAACTGACATGAACAATATGGAAGGGAGCAAGGATAATGAGCCAATGTACATAAAATTTTAAAATAGCATTTTAAAATTTAAAACTCAGATTTAGTTTATAGTGTCAAATGAAAGAGCACAGAACACTGTCGAAAAGTTGTTTTGGATTTTTGAAAAATAGTCAAGTTTTAATTTTCTGGCAGTTTTAATTCTTATTAAAATGCTAAAAAATGTTAATCTTGATTTGAACATTTTATAAATTTTGAAGTAAAACCCTTATCCAAAATTTAGAATACAGTTTTACTGCTAGAAGTGTACTTTTTCATTTCCTTTAAGAAAATAATGATTCCCATTTTTGGTGTTTGTGCTACTTTTTGTTTGTTTGTTTGTTTGTTTGTTTTTTTCTGCAAAAAGAGGTAAAATTGAAGTTGTTTGATTAAGCAGTTAAAATTCAATATTTAACACATACAAAAGATTTCATTATTTATGATAGCTTAATCCAAATGTATACTTTTGGAAAATTTATAGCTTACATGATCTCATATAGTGTAGTGTATGTGTATGTGAGGACATGTTTGGAGCAAAGTCATGTTTTTTGTGTAAAGTGGATGTGGATAAAGGGTACCATGCCCTTTAACACAGAATAAATAAAATTTACACAGTTGGAGAGTGAGTTACGATTTTTTTCTCACTCATTATCACTGTTGGTGAGGAAAATCACTTGTGACCTTCGATTACTCATGATTTTCCCACCAACAACGATCCGTCATGGGAGAAAAAATGGCAACTTGCTGTCAGCCATCGAAGAGTCTGTATTTACAGCACTTACACATCGTTAAGTGTGGGCCAGCTATGGGCCTTTTTCCAACATGTAAGCCACAAAGTGTAATTTATGAAATTGGCTGAAAAGTTAAATAGCAATTAAGTGATTAATTGGTACCCTTTAATGTCTTTTCTTAGAAAAAAATAGTTTAAAGTGCATCATGTAGTCTTGGGTAAATGTGAATGCAAATGTTTTTGCAGGGCCAGAATTTCAGCGAGGCTCCATGAATCCATACTCGTAAAGATTCTCCTAAACTTGTCTTTCGTTAAAAAGAAAACTAATTGACAAAAATTTAAATAGATTCTCACAAAATTTTGTGAAATTCTGGCCCCGTTTTGTTGCTGCACTCACTTGTATGCAAGGCACCAAACTTAGGACAAGGATCTGTTTGCCATTTGGAACACTGTGAAGGAAAAAAAAATCCTGTAGTTCTTGTCAGGGGGCAGCACTTTCTGGAAGGTCATTCATTATGCTTTCATGAGGCCATTGCTAAACTTCTACAATGATGCTGTTGGATTTCAGGTATAATACAATTAAATACCTGTGTATTTATTTTAACCTGTAATATGTTGTTTTTTGTTTTTGTTTGATTTGTTTTTGTTTTGTTTTTTTTGTTTTTGTTTTTTTTTTGTTTTTTGTTGTTGTTTTTTTTTTTAAATGAAAATGCCAAATAAGCAAGAGTAGATGAATAAATAAAGTACAAGCAAATAGTGTTCAAGTTCAGTGCATACTCACATGTTTCTAATCTGGAGAGTTTATCATTATGTGCCAAATGGCACATGTTTCTTGGTACTTAATCTACCAATTGCCTGTACACAGACCCACACAGATGTTACACATGGCTAAGATACTGACATGATGAATTTATTCCCACTTATTCACCTTATAGTGGCAACAAGAATGATTGTAAACTCTTGTCTTTTATTTATTTTTTTCCTTGTGACTGACTGATAAAAAAACTTTATGGAACAAACAGTTTAAGTAATGAATTGCTCATGAAGTAAAAGGTTACAAGACAAATATCTACCAGCTTGGTGTGGTATTGTTGTCATATAATCACATGAGACCCTCTTTTTAGCATTGTGTACAAGGTGGATTTTAATTTTTTTTTTATGACAGAATATTTCAAGATTGGTAATGGCAAGGTGTGGTATTATTGTCACATAATCATATGAAACCCTCACTCTAGCATAGTGTACAAGGTGGATTTTAAATATTTTTTTGTGACAGAATATTTTAGGATTGGTAATGGTAGGGCAAAAATGCCTTGAAATATGTGCACTTACTTGCATAAGGGGGATAATTGTCATACAAAAGACCTCATTAGGCTGGCAAATTAGGAAGAATGCGAAACTAATGTTTTTGCACTTGAGTGCAGAATGTGCAGTGCAAAACTGAAAATTTAAGATGATTGATTTCTTACATGTGCCTTTAATAGGCCTACTGAAATGACCCCCGCCCCCCCCCCCTATTGTTTTGGTACACCAGATCTTTCTAAATGAAGAGAAGTGTATCAAAGTTACAATATTTTATAAAGATAATGAAACTTGAAGCCTTATGAAATACATTATCCTCCTGAAGCAATCCCACCTTGTTAAGCATATACCTTGCATATGGTACTGAATATTTTGTTTGCAGTAATTCATATGTAATTCAGCTATGGTATCAAAAACATAATCTTTAACTAGGCTTACTTTAGTCAAATGTCTGAGCTTTCTGGGTGCTTAAAAGAGACAATATGGTATGTCATACATAGACACTTACACATGACCAATTGAAATTACCTTTAAATTGGAATTATATGTTGTTGTGTGTGTATTGTTTTTTCATGGTGACCAAAAGTTAGCTTCACAAAACCCAAAAGCACCAAATTTTAGGTTGTGAAATACACCCACCAGGTTATGATTACAAAGGCATGCATGAGTTAATAAGATAAAGAGGTAATTGGTTTTGCGTAATGCACTGATCAACTGTCAGCATTATTTATATATTGTTTTAAAATGGTGTCTCATACACAGATAAGATTCAATATTAAAAAGAATTCAGCAACTATAAAAAAAAATGACATATACATGAAGTTTGTTGATTATACATGCACCTAGAAACAAACAAGAAAAGTAACATAGGGTAAAGGGCAGCCCAAAAGTGATGTGAAAAAATGTTATACAACTCGGGCTGTTTTCAGATAAAACCACATTTTAAAATGACCTTAAGTGTAAGGTAACAAAAATGGCCGATGTGAGAAAATCAACATATACCTGTATTCAGGTTTACAAATTAGACATTGGGCATATGCCAAGTGTGATACCAAGTTGTAAGCATGGCAGTATTGGCAAAGAGCTGGTCACCCAGAGAGATCAAAACTTAACCCTTATTTTTCCTCAGTAAGCATGAGACTCTTTTCTCATGTTACTTTTGTGCCTTGCTAAGTAGGGAAATAAATGTAAAAGGATTAACTTCATTAATACTAGGGTGCACAAGACCCCTGTAGAAGGGTTGTCAAAGTGTCCTCTTAGATTTAAAAAGTGACTAGAAGTTGGATGCAGAGATGATTTATGGACACAGGCACAGCAGGGTGGGTGTGCCGAGGGTTAAGGTGGCAGCAGTGGCTATGCAAATTAAACCACACACATCTCTTGAGCTTTGGCTAAATATCTTCATGTCTAGACAGGATGCCAGACTGCTGGAGTGCCACCAAGAAATCTTGCTGAGTTTCCGACCATATTTCAGCCAAATCTTGATAACCTTGAGGCAAAACTTGGTCAGAGGTTCTAAAGCAGAAAAAAAAATTGTGTTGAATTATAACAGAAAGCATTTTATAGGGATTGTTATAGCAGTGCGACCTGCCTCAAAAATGAAAAAGAGAAAAAAGTGGATTTTGCAGATTGTTGCACTTATTGCTGTCAGCAGTACAAATCGTTATGTGGCATGACAGGGCTAGGTCTGTGAGCTCACACAAGTCGTTATTTAAGTTGTAGTTAAAACCATTCTTTGGGCTGTGCACTCTATCTGCCAGTGACCTGCACTTGAGGTGGGGCTCGGTGACCTGTTGTGTATAGTTTACTTGCATGAATTAACCTATTATTATGGGTAACTTTGGTCCTGTGAAAATCAGTACCCTGTATTATTTATAAAAAAAGTAAGTGCGTACATGTATGGTTGCAGTGGTACTTCTGTTTTTTACTTAAAACTATAAAAATGATGGAGTTGAAATTAAATGTTTCACATGTCGTTATCTAGTCTGCTAAGTGGTCCAACCTTCAAGTAGGGTTGCCTAAAACCCAGTGGTGTGCTCATCAGGACTGGAGTTTTCTGGAGTTGGTGGCCTGTCCTCTGCAGGCGAGAACTTGTGGAACATGCATATAATTAATGCTTATGCTAGGCACTGTTTCCTTTGAACTGATGGTTTGTTCAGTTGAGGCAATAAGGTTGTAGAAAGCTTATGGTATGTACAGGGAGCTGTGGGAAAGAATTACTTTTGGAGCTAATGGCATGGCCCGTAAGCAGTTGAGGAAGGGATCGAAATGATGACTGAGTGGCCAAGAAGCTACATAGATGAGGCACAGGGCTCAGCTCAAAATGTCTTTTCAACCTAAGTTGCATACTCATAATTTTAATCTGTGATAGAAAATTTTACACCACACAAATAGGATTTTTGTTTGGAGGAGAAAAATCTGCAGAGACTGCTGTTCAAAGTTGTGCAAGTATGCTTATGAAGTATCTTTTTGTCAGCAACTAAAAAAAATTGCACGTCTCTATACATCAACCAACAGGGCAATAAAACTTGCTCTAACAGTTGACAGTTAACAGCTGCCCCCATCAGACATCTAACATATCAGCCTATTAACACGCTGATCCCTGAGCCATGCTACACTGACTGATCCCTCAGATAAAGTGTGCCACCTATGTGTTTACGTCATGTGTTAAATACCTTATTAACCCTTTGCTGTTTTTTATGTTAGATTTACACCTTTTTAACATCGAATGGCAAAGATCTGGAAGAGGTTTTAAATGCATCAGAATATTACACAGTGGCCCCTGTCTTGAGAGACCACCCATGTTTAAAGACTGCCTTTTCAGGGTATTTTGCTTAGTACTTTTCATCTTATTTATATCTCCGAGGAAAGACCACCGTTTGGGCCTTATTATGGGTGGGCTTTGAAGTATTTGTCCACAGCTTTATATGCCCATATTGCATGGAGAAAAGCTGTTTGCTAATCACCTATAGATTTATCCCAAAAAAGTCAAATGTTCTGCAACAACCCCATATCATCACTGCCAGAATTCTATTGTAGTCATGTTCTACCTTATAACCAGTCATGACAGTGGACATAGATTCCAGAAGAGCATTTAGGGAGTCTAATTTTTGCAAATAGACATTTAGAAAAAGGTGTCATATGATCATCACACTTTTACATTACTATGTTGAGAAGGCAATTAAAGAATGTAGAAGCTATTTATGCCTTTTGGAAGTTTTAGCAAAATGTTTGGAACAAAGGAAACATGAATGAATGAGCAACAATAAGGAATACTAAGGCCATGTCTGAGTTCACTTGACATCCAACGTGCAAAAAAATTTTGTGACTCTAATATTCATGGTCGATGTCTGCTCATGAAAATTGAGTAATATTTAATCGTCATGAAAGTTTATGATGATATAGTATACTCTGTCTGTTCCTGTCATTCTCGATGAAAGAAGAAATAAGAAGACAATATTAAAGACACCACATCATTCATTTCTCAGTAATTTGTAATCGGAAAAATTTACATGCCTATACATCAGTTGTAGGTCCTCAGGATTAATATCATAATATCTCTTTTTAGGTGCCTCTGTCTGTTCAAGTGTCCCATATCTCACTCTGCTTGCTCAGGAAGTGCTGAAGTAATGTAAACATAAATGTTTGATAGTGATTAAAAAATATGTTATGATGTTCAAAACTTTGGTTTAAGCTTGAGGCTCACATTTTGAAAGTGTCCTAAATGTCCTTGGGAGCTGAACAGGTGTCATGCAGTCAATGTGAAATATATTTCTTATGGGTCTGTGAAAGATTAGTTGTATAACTGATACGATTCAAAATGCGTAAATGACCTGCAGCATGTTTGTTTAAGAATTTGTTCAATATATCAGCATAAGCTGTAGGCTCATCTAATCCGTAGTTAAGGTTTCTCAGAGATGCACAAAGAATATAAAAAACATGTATGTTTGTTTGAAAAGAATACAAAAAAAACTTCGGAGTCGTGGTATCATTCTTCCAGGTCAGGTTGCCACAGCAACACTTCCTTAAACACACTAATCTTACCTGCCGTTGTGTTGATTTAACTTGAGGGTTGCAATCACATTTTTGTCACTTATGTATCGTTGGTTCAAAGTGATGTTTATGTTAAGTCTCAAGATAAGAAATGTTTACAAAAATGATACTTGCTATTATTGGTAAAATCTGTGCTGGTATACTAGTATAGCTTTTCCATACATACAGCTCTGAGTATGTTTAGTTTTAGGCCCTGGGAGGGGCATAGTTGCCTGTTCCTTCAGCATGAGTAAGAGCCCTACATATGTTCATAAAATCACACTTCGACTGATAGGGTACAGGAAATGTGAGAGACTTGAGAAAATTGACATAACAACTTGGGGTCCTAGTGATGTACTCTGTAAGATCTAAATTACAGTTAACATTGTTTTTGTTTTTTCTTTTTAATAATAGATTAATATGATACTGTGCAGTAGTCACAAATGGAGAATGAAATATGATGGAGCTCTTATGAAATCTGAATTTTACAGCACAGTTCAAATAATTCTGATTTATTAAAAGCAAAGCTTCAGGTGGATTTTTTTTTCCTGACTCAGTGCATCATGTCGTGTGGATAAAAAGTGCACAGATCTCTTGGAGAAATAAACCTTATGGGGCACCCTTAAGTGACTTCTCAGTGGTTGTGACATGACTTACTAAGGAATGCTAAAATAATTTAGACATGTCATGAAGGTGTTCAAGTGAAAGTGCTTTTGTGAGGAATTAACTCATTCCATACCAGTCCCTGATTTTTCCATATATAGGTACGTGCCCGTTTTTCGACCATGCCCAGTTTTCGACCAATTCCGAAATATCGCGAAATTTTCTTCATGGCGTCTGCTCTATATCGCCGCTTGTACATCTGAACTTGTGAGTTGTTTCTTCCTATGGACATTAACTCCTGGTATTATATTTTGATGCAGATATGAAGATTTACTTTGAGACAAAACTGCGATAGCCAAACAAAAGCTTAAGTGGTTGAAAACTGGGCCCCCCATCCTACATGTATTTACCTATATTTAAGACGCCAATGGCATATTTCAATTCCTCATGAAAAGAGCTTTCATTCAATTACCAACATGCCTATAGTCTTAAGTCAGTGGTTCTGGCACTGCTTGGCAAGTCATGCTGCAGCTTCCCTTGCGGCAGCTGCAGCATGACTTGCCAGGCAGTGCCAGAACCACTGACCAAGGCCTTGACCATAGTATGGAATGAATTAAAAGTGCAATTTGCATGTCATTGCATGTAGAGCTAAATATATGGGCAAATGCACCCTCAGAATCCTTGTGCAAATGACTGTCGTTCAGGTGACGACAGCGTGACTAGTCTAAATTTGGCAGCATCAGAGAAAGTAAATGGTCCAGATAAATAGCCTTCCATGGCACGCTTTGGGCACATTGCACCCAAAGTGTGCTGTTGACTTATTTAACTCATTCCACACTATCCCTGATTTTTCTGTATATTTACCTAGATTTAAGACAACAATTTCATATTTCAATTCTTCATGAAAAGAGCTTTCATTCAAGTACCAACATGCCTATAGTCTTAAGTCAGTGGTTCTGGCACTGCCTGGCAAGTTATGGTGCAGCTGCCACAAGGGCAGCTGCAGCATGACTTGCCAGGCAATGCCAGAACCACTGACCAAGGCCTGTCATCATAGTATGGAATGAGTTAAGAAACTAGCACTCTGTAGATCAATAGAATTTAACTGGCAGCAGAACAAGTACATGTAATATGAATAAAATAGACTATGTTTCATCGGAAAAAAAAAAAATCTGGCAAATAAAAGTATGGTATTCATGGATACCAGTAAGAAAAGAAAGATGTGATTGTTAGCTGTAGTGTGCATATTTGAACAATTTTGTACTTCAAGAGCTTTCTCAATGGTGACCTTGCTTTTGGAAGCCAGACATAGTACATGTAGCAGGCATTAGTAAAGGAAAACTGGCTTGTCCAAAGTGTGTGTTGGCAGTGGAGTAAAAAAATATTTATAGATAAGTATAATATTTATTTTAGAGGTGAGAGCAATATTTATTGTTGAGACAGGAGTAGGTTCATAGGGGTACATGTATGTCTTTCATTTATATAAATAGCTGTTTATATTCCTGGGTAACACAAACAAATGGTGTGAAGTTAACCCTTATCTTGCTAAAAAAAAAAGACCAGATTTTACAACCTTTAGTGCAGTTTTTCTGACCAGTTCTTATGGTTAAAATGTGCAGTTCAGTCTGATTTTTAGGTATGGTCTGAGATAAATATCAAAATGTGAAGTAGAGAGCCGTGACTTGTGATTTGAGCTAAAACTCCAGCAGTTTCTTTGATGTTTTACATCGTGAAAGATATAAAGAAATTTATAGATTGCCATGAACAGTTAAAGGGTTAAACGGATCTCTGCGGTTGTATCAGAACTACAGGTTGTATAGTACCTGACCTGTGTGTAATCTTTCCATAAATAAATGCCGAGTTGACATGTTCTGTTAGTAAATTTGTGTACATGTAGTTACGCTCTCCAGACAGCAGAGTTACAAACTAACTGGGATGCACAGTTATTATATGCAAAGATGATTCTGCTACATTGTGTATTACTGGCAATCTACTGTTATGATAGTTCCCAACAAGGAGAGTGATTGAGTCCAGTGCTGTTTGCAGTTTATTTCAATGGGTTCACTGACAATTTTAAGAGAGCAAGGGAGAGGTTAAGTATTTTAGATCATTTGAATATTATGGGAGAGTTTAGTAAATTGGTTGTAAGTAAAGTCTGCAGACAAACAAAAATGTTTTTGTCTCAGGTGGTGTGAACATAAGTAAATGGTACTTTATGCCTCAGAAGGAAAAGAAAGACACGTAAGTGGGAACTTTTTAAGTCAGTTCGCGGTTAAATGGATCTTCTAGCATAACTGTATGATGATAATTTTTAAGCTGAGACTCTCTGTTGATGCAAACACAAAGTGCCCTTAGCTTGTTCACCATCTCTTTGCATTTTTTCGCAGTAAATCTATGGTAGTGTGTGCAGGTGGATTTTAAAAAATAACTGCTCTCATTAAGGAAAAAAAAAGTGCTACCTGTACTTAAGAAAATCTTTTAAATCTATGATGTGTGAACATAGACTATATTTTTCAAAGTTCCCCATTGTAGTGTGGCAATTTTGATGACAATATTGAACAAAACAAGACCAAAAGAGTTACACTGCTCATTTCAGCAGCTGTTCTGTCTTGAGGTAACTGGGAATCTATCTGCAGCTAAAAGATAGATTTATGGGAGGTAAAGGGTGGAGCCAATAGTAGTTGAGTGTTGGTTGATTGAAACCCAGTGGGCAGGAGACTGGTACGACTGGTATCTGCCCTGATACACCTTATCCGGGGACTGCAATGTCATCTTTGCCCACATTAATTTGTCTGGAGATAGCCAGAGTTTGTTTTAGCAGTTCAGGAGTGTCTACAAATCTTACTTCTTTCAGCCCTTAACTACTACACAAGATGTGATTTCACCTGATCTTGTGTGTCTTACTCAGGCTTGTATAGTAATTTACTGTATTTGTTCATCTGGTCCAGCAAGTCTTATGGTGATGGGTTTATGACGATAAGTCATTAATCAGCCAAATGTTGAGTTTGTATATGTATCCACAAATGTATTAATTTTCATAAATTTTAAGTTTTTTTGGGGGTTTGTTTTGTTTCTTTTTTTTTTTTTATTAATTTTTGTTTTATTTTTATTCATGCATATATTTTGTTATTTCTGTAGTTGATTTATGGGATGGATATACTTCCATTTTTAGCACAGCTGACTCGTCAATCGGGTGACAATATAGGATTGTCAGTTGTCTTGTTTGTCCATCTACAATGTACATACCTGACTTCTTCAAAACCCGCCAGCCAGATCCACTGCAAGCTTGGTAGGAAAGTATGTTGAGTGGGTCTCTATGTAGTTTGTTCAAGTAGTCATGCATCAGGGATTTTTGGATTTTTTTTTATGCATTTGTTTCTTCAGTTTTTTTTTGCAAAATCTTCTCCGAAACCCTTTGTCCAATTGCTTCCAAATTGCAAAGGGACACTTCTGAGGGCCCCTAAACCTTAATTTGTTCAATAGGTGGTGTTGTTTTTTCAGTTTTTTTTAGCTCACTGACCATAGGTCACAGAGCTTATGTGACCATGCATGTCTGTCTCTCAGTCTGTCCATCTGTCTGTAAACTTTTGCTTGCAAACATCATACAGTCAACAGTTTTCATGAGAGCCCCATGTAACTTTCAGAACTTATCAAGTATATGGAAATCTAGGTCGATTTTGATATCAGTGGTTACACCTACAGTCTTAAGTAATATTTGGGCTGAAATAGGAAAATTTTGTTAATGCTGTTTTTTTTAAAGGTTTTCTTAAACCATTGCGAAACTTGGTGGAATATACCATTACAGAAGCATCACACAGAAAATAATCCATGACGTGGTGTCATGGTGGCACTACTGGGGGTATGACGGGGAACCAGCATTATAGGCGTAAAAGAACATTAAATTCTTCATTTTGATTATGAATTTAGATATGACTGGGCCATTGGCCAAATTTTGTCAAATTTCAAATGACCTTGACCTAATATTCTATGTCGTTAAGGACAGTAAAGGATGCTAAATTTGACATGTTGAGAAATAAGAAGGCTACGTGTAGCTCTACCAAATGTAAGTACTATAAAGGTTTATCATATATGGGAGTATGATATTATATAATATGGGTGACCTTAACCTACTTCCTCGAGGTCATGGAGGGAATGCTTTTCAGGAAATGATTTTTTGTTATGGCCATTATGTCTGAACTTGTGCAGAAGTATCAATATACCTTTACAGGAATATCACACAGACAAAAGTCTATGACATATGGAGACCTTGTGGCATCACTGGTGGTATTAAGTGGAACTAGCATCATAGGTATTAAAAGTACATTACTTTTTTTCCAATTTTATTATTTTGATTATAAATCAAGATGGAACTTGTAAATCTAAATCGAATATGCATTAGGCCAATGACCAAATTTTGTAATTTTTTTTGTGACATTTACCTATTTTTCAAGGTCATAAAGGATGTTTTAAGGGACACTAAATTTGACATGTTGAGAAATAAGAATGCTGACAGTACCAAATATACCACAAATGTTTATGGTATATAGATGTTTCATATTTTATAAAATGGGTGACCTTGATCTTGGCATACTTTCTCAAGGTTATGGAAGGAATGCATATCGGAAAATGATTTAATTGTGATGCCCATGACATAATAAATGGAGGTGGAAATGCACAACTTACACCAAATATGCATTTGGCCAGTGCTCAAATTTTGTGATTGGTTCTGAGATCTTGACCTAATTTTCAAAGTCATTAAGCACTGAAGAAAGAAAAGTACTCTAAATTTGATATGTTGATAAAGAAAAAAGGTAATGATACCAAATGTACTGAAATGTGTGGTTCTGTTCCTCCTATGAGAGGAGGGGCATTTAGTAATCACTTTTTCTGTCCGTCTGCCCACTGTTCGTCTCTGGGCTATAATTTGCTCTGAATTTGATATGTTCATAAAGAATAAGGGGAATGATATCAAATGTACTGCAAACGTGTGCTCTTGTTAAGCCCGTGCCCTACCAGAGAAGGAGCATATAGTAATCGTTTTTTCTGTCCATCATTAGTGTCCGGATGATAATTTGCTTGTCATTCAACATAGATTCATGATGCTTTACACATGGGTGCATCTGGATATAAGGGTGTGTCATGTATCAAAATTAGGTCATGATGTAAAGTGTCTGGGTCACAGTGACATATCCTTGTAAAATCATGTCCAGACTATAATTCCTTTACTATTCAAGTTAGTTTCATGAAACTTCACACACACACATATATCCTGACCTAATGGTGTGTCATGGAACAAAACTAGGTCACTAGATCAAATATTTGAGTCACAGTGATACAATCATGTAAAACAACATAACACCTCATGTGCAGGCTGGGATTCTAATGTCCTTTGACTTAGAATCATGAAACTTTACACACCTATGTATCTGGACACAAGGGTGTGTCATGCACAAATGTAGATCACTAGGTCAAAAATCTGGGTCACAGTGACATATCCTTGTAAAATTGTGTCTGGGCTATAAATCCTTTAATCTTTTGCTTAGTTTCATGAAACTTCACACATGCATATATCTCGACCCAAAGGTGTGCCATGAAGTAAAACTAGGTAACTAGATCAAATATCTGGGTCACTGATATATTCTTGTAAAATCGTGTGAAGACTGTCATACCTTTACTCATTTAGTTTCATGAAACTTCAGACACACACATATCTGACCAAAGGTGTGTCATGTAAGACAAGTAAGTCACTAGGTCAAGTGTCTGGGTCATGGTGAGGCCTTTATATAAAACTGCAATACAGCCGTTTGTGTTCGGGCTATAACTCACTTGTCCTTCAACTCAGATGAATGAAACCTTACACTCTGGTGCATCTGGACATAAGGGTGTGTCATGCAACAAAAGTAGGTCACTAGGTCAAATATCTGGGTCACAGTGGTATATCCTGGTAAAATCATGTCCAGATTTTAATCCCTTTACTCATTAAGTTAGTTTCATGAAACTCCTGCACTCATATCTTGACCCAAAGGTTTGTCATGTAACAAAAGTAGGTCACCAGGTTAAGTATTGTGCATCTTTGTGTCCGTCCACTATTCGTATTTGGGCTGTAATTCCCTTTTTCTTCATTAAACTTTGTTCTTCTTATTGGGTTTAATTTTTGAATGTGGGTCATGTTATAGTGCACTGTTGAAGATTTGTGTGTGGAAACATTCAGTTTCTCAGAGCTGTGCATCTGTACACAATGTTTCTGCACTCTAACTTCGGAACTTTTTGAGGCAGGGATTTTATGTTGCACAGGAAAAAAGTCCCCTATAAGGGCCAGCTTAAGTTGAAAGATTTCAAAATAGGCACATGTTCCATTTGTCTGTACATCAATCAGTTTGTTCAGTGATATGTCCAGCCACCTTCTGGCATGAGGCGGGAGGCATGGATCAGCAATCAGTAGAAGTAAGTGAACAGATCAATCAACTACTGTGACTCATATAATAACCAAGTGACCTACTGTTGCAACATGGTACATCCTTTAGGTCTAATTGTGTCGTAAACTTTGATGTAACTGTGTCCTAGCCCAAAAACAAGTTACAGACCAGATGGGAAAAGTGAACACACTCACACGTGTGTGTGTGTGTGTGTGTGTGTGTGTGTGTGTGTGTGTGTGTGTGTTCACTGTTGAGTTACTTCTACTGATTGCTGGATCCATGCCCTCCACCCCCCCCCACCCCCCTCGTCTCATGCCAGAACGTGGCTGAAAAGATGGCTGGACGAGCTGATGGATGGACAGACAAATGTAACGTGTGCCCCAGACAAGAAAAGTGAGCACACATGTGTGCGTGTGTGTGTCAGTTTGTTAACTTTTCGTGTCTGGTTGGTTACTTGTTTTTGTGCTAGGACACATTTACATCAACACACTTGGGCCTAAAGGAGGTACCATGTTGCAGCAGTAGGTCACTCTGTTATTATACGAGTCACAGTAGCTGATTGATCCTTTCAGTTACTTCTTTTGGTAAGTGATTAGTGTTTGCAGTAAGATTCACTAGGTGGCAGCACTTTGCAATACTCTCAACACTAGAACCTGCTGGAAACCAATTAAATAGTATCCAGTCCCACAGAATAGGTAATACAGCACAAGAGTAGCATAAGGAGTGACTGCCTTACAGTGTCAGCCACTCCAAGTGGAAGAAAAGGTGGCATTCGGTGCCATATTGTGTGTCTCTTATAGTCTTCCTAGATGTTTGAGACATGCACAGTTGCTGAGAGGGTCTTGAGACTCTGATGTCATTGTACAGTAGTACCTGCTGTATGTGACCAACCCCTTGAACCAAAGAAAAAGCAGTCACACAGAGCAGGTGGTCTTTAACCATGGGTAAATTTAGAAAGACCTTAACTACTACAGCCTGAGGAAAGTGACTGCAAACATGATGTGCTTTGACATGGCTATTGTCACATATAGCAGCTACCACTGTATTCACTACTTGCTCTTAAGCTTCTTGTATAAACACGAGGTATCAAATATTTATTATAGATATGTGTACTATAAAGTGTTATCTCTGTTCTCTGTTTAAGTTAATGGATTACTATAGAGTTTATGTTTATGTGTTCATGTTACCAGCCAGTGTCGTTTAATGGTGAAGCACTTAAGGCTTGGTAAAATAGTGGAGTACTTTAAACTTATTTTGTCTTTGTTGCCATTAATGTAATCTGGGGCCTTTCTATGTAAATGTATTCTCCTATTTGTATGATCATGTAAGACTATTTGTTTATTTATTGTATTAATTTTTGTCACAGTTGGATTTGATGTAACCATGACAAAAGTGAAGCATATGCAAAGTCATGTATGATAGTATCTTTTGCCTTTCTTGGACTGGTAACATATATTTATGTGGGACACTATTATGTTGATCATGTTGTTTTGGAACCCTAGAATTTGTTGTGTTACACATTTTAAAACAAGTGATATGAAATGAATCTTGTTTAATATTCTTACTCAGATGGAATCTTTGTCAGATTAATGAGAAAGTGGTAAAAATTATGTGGTGTTTTTTTTTTTTTTTTTTTTTTTTTTTTTTTTTTTTTTTTTTTTTTTTTGTCTTTTGTTTTTTTACTTATTGTATGTGTATTAATAATGAACTAGAATTTGTGTTTACAGTAGCACATGATGTCTGAAGAGACAATCTATTTTGGCTCTGAAGTAGAACTACATTTTCCTTGATTCAAAATTTATTATCAGAAAGCACAAGCCAGTTTCAGAGACACCCACCATATAGGCCAGGTCAAAAAGTGGTTTGTAATAACAAATAGCCATTCATGAATGTATAATACAACATTATGGTTTAGTAAACATGGTTTCTCCACACAGGTGATAATTGCAGAGAAATTTTATCATACCTGCCGTGAAGCTGTTTCACTCTTTAGCTTGTTCCATGCCAGTCCCAGATTTTTGTGTTTAGTATATACATCTACATGTACAATAGAGATTGCACATTCTAATTGCTGATGAAAACAGCTTTCATTCAAGTACCAACATGCCTTGTCTAAAGTTGTTTGGTCAACCAAAAAAGTCATCTTTTGCTGGCTTTGGATGTCAGCAGCTGTCTGTTTATCTTCCAAACAAAGTGCAGGTGTGGCTAAAGGCAGGCATTGCACCAACAAACAACCAGCGACTGAGGCCTTCCCCAGCACAGCATGGAATGAGTTAAACAGTGTCTGATATTATTGAACACCTATGAAACAATATCAAGTATGCAGGCATAGAGGTGATGTGTTTGGGTGCAGGTACAAGCCACCTGCCCCAGGGTTGTGTGCACTGTTGCTGGCAGGGACAGCATGAGGAAAAAAAACATTAACCCTGACTGGACTGGCAAATACTTCAGAAGTTAGGTTTGGTCAGGCCATACTTTTGTTCACACTTCATTTATGCACACTCTGGAGAGAGAGAACAAAAGTAACGATTCTCTGTGTATGCTGTCCTTCAGTGGGAGAATTTGACTCTCTTATATACAAACATCAGCCAAACGTGGTAGTATATAGTGATCTCCCGTACCTGTCTCCCTTGTTCAGTGTGGAAAAATGTTCCCAACAGTCGAAATTTTTGGCATAAGGGTTAACCAGTGTCTGTGTCAGTGCATGTAAATGAGGATCTCTGATCACCATACCTCTTTGGTGGCTTCTCGTGGTCCTGGTTATGTTAAGTGCATTATCAACCTATATTTAGGGTGTCTATCACTAAGCCTAATTGGAAACCTATGCTAATTTGTTTGCAAAGGGGCTGACTTTTGGTTGTGAGGTGGTTATATCTGTTTTTGTGTATGTTGGTACATGCCCAAAGTTCTGTTGGTCTGGAGCTCCAAAAATAAGCCAATCTCACATGCCATGCTGATTAGAACAATTTTCATGTACCCCGTCGAATCATGCTGTCTTGGATTAATTATATTGTTCCATTGCCTATTTCAGTGTACATATATATGTTTAATTCTCACCGATGGGGATGTAAAGGTTTTAATGGTGCTTGGTATCATGTTGTGTTGTCATGGAAACCAATGAGGCTACCTGGGTGGAAGGAAACAGGCATTGGTAGCCAGCAGAGATGTGTCAGCCACATGTATTGAGACCAAAATACTGTCAATCAGACCTAGACTGGCACAATACTGTGGGTCCCAGGCTTGATAATGTATTGTTTTCTTTTGAGAATTTCTATGTTTTTATGTGCACAGATTCACTCCTCGGGTAAAAGTTGTGAAGAATTAAACATAAGAGATGTTATTGCCAGGGCTTGCCCTCAGGGGGCAGCCCTGGCAATTTATAATTTTTTAAAAGACAATTTGGATGACCTTTGACCCCCAAGGTAATCAAACACCCACAAAGGTTAAATTTGCATAATGAGACAGCACGTCAGAAGCTGAGGTTTTGATTGGTTGAAGAAGCCAGGCAATCACATGAGCATATGTCTTGAGAATTATAAAAATGGGGGGGGGTTGGCGTTGTCACAGATCAGGAGGAGTGGCCTACAGAATGAGACTGACCAGGTTTGAGACATTATGGGATGGGCCTTACAGCGGTCAGTGTGGAAATATGCCACACCCACCAAATCAGGTGTGGCATTTTGCAGAGAGGTAGATGTGAACCCACATATGCAGGCAGCACATGCTGGGCTTGAGACTGACGGGCTTTTATATATACACAGTTCCATAGCTGTCTACATATTGCTGCCAATCTGTAACAGATGGCTCAGGAACCAATGCAAGTATGGTTTCCTTGCTATATTTCTTCTGTACAGATATTCCTGCATTTGTCTCAGAAGTGATAAGATAAAAGAAGCACATTTTTCTGCAGAATTATCCTACACAAAAGCATGCATGGGAATTGACTGTATAATCAAGGAATCAAGCTTCTAGATCCATTAAGATATCACATTCATGGTCCAGATCCCAGAGAATCGTAAAGAGGGAAAGCAGTGTGGAATGTGTGAGGCATGATTTATGTGAGGTAGAACCCAAGTAAATGGACAGGTCAGCATGTTTGAAGTGCTATAGATAGTGGGAAAATGTAGCTTATTATAGACCTGACACTATAGGTCAGAGGTCCAGTGCTCCAGCCAGATAACTCTATCACCTTCTTCAGTGTGTAGGGGAGGCCACTTTCATAGCAATCTGACATTTAGCAAGAGGTGCTGATACCATTTGATGTTATGCACCCTATCTCTTCCATCTGTACATTTAGTAACATATTTACTCCTTGATTGTATGTATTATGGAAAGGAATCAAGATTGTGAAACTTCTATGACAGACTTTGGGTTTACCTGTCACTACTGATCCTCAACAAACATCATTTTGAGAAAAGCTACATTATTGAGCAAATAGATGAATAAACTAGAAGCAAACAATATTATAATGAAAATTCAAGCAGAGTTAGCCCAATGGTTTTCAAAATCATTATCCTCTCTTATACTTCTGGTTGGTTGTAAATCCCATCGATACTTTAATATGTACCTTTCATGCAGATCAACCAAACTTTAATATGGAGAGATGTGTGGAAACCATGATCAGCTACTTGTTAGATTTGCTACATTTGTATCCAGTTGAAAAATGTTGGAACCAATCCGCAATCAGGTCAATGCAGTGATGTAACTTGATTTAACATGCAGTTCTCTGTGTTGTCACAGTACGAACTAAAAAAATAAAATCCTTTTTGAGACATCTGAGAGAGGATGATAACTTTTATGAATCTTGTCACGGACAAGAACTGTAAAAGCTCTGATTGCGATGCACTCATGTCATTGAATTATACAGAGATGAAAGTACAATGGCAGGCATAGTGCATTGAACAGCTTTTGGTTTTAAAGTTTTTATTCTGAACAGTTCGTTTCATTTAATTTATTTGTTTATTAAATCGCAAGATTTGGTTACCGGACTTAAAAACACATGTACTACACTTTTGACTTTCATGCACCAACCAGCACTAGTGAAGGGAAGATACCATAGTGAATCCTCAGCCTCCTGTCTATGAGATGCAACATTACTTCAGATGTAGTACTAATACCATCTGTGCATGCATAGTCATGCACCATTGATTCTTGATCAGCCAGGGCTGGGCAAGTGACTAAAGTAAAAATTGACTGTGCCAAGACAGTGATCGCTTCAAATCATGGAAAAGGACTATCAAGCTCTTGGGAAAAGAGGGCACTAATTAATGTAGCCTTGGAAATGAGGACACTGTTACAGGTGGGGAAAAGAGGGTACTATTGCATCCTTAAAAAGAGGGCACTCTTGTGTCCTTGAAAAAGCGCACTGTTATGGCCTTGGAAAAGAGGGCACTATTGTGTCCTTGGAAAAGAGGGCACTGTTGTGGCCTTGGAAAAGAGGGCACTATTATGGTCTTGGAAAAGAGGGCACTATTGTGTCCTTGAAAAGGTGACACAATTGTGGCCTTAGAAGCACACTATTATGGCTCTTGGAAAAAAATAATAAAGCTGCTATAAATGCATTTATTTTCACATGTTCAAATTTTTACGGTTTTTGCATTTTGGACCGTTCAACTGAAACTTTTATTTCAAAATCGTTTTCAGTGGGTTCTTATTTCAGCGCTTTTGAAGCGTCAGCGAAATAAACAAAAATAAAAGCACAGTGAAATTAAATGAATTGACAGTATGCAAGTGTAATTACCTGGCTGACTGTTCTGCCTGTCACAAGCATTGCCATGGACTGCCAGGTTACACTGGTTGTGGTACCCACAGCTGGACCCCTGAGCGTATCCTGGTGGTCTGCCACTATGTGAGTGGCGTACAGAATGGTCGACCATAATACTTTCATGCAAAAGTGGCTTTATTTTTATTTCATGTATAAATCAGTTAAAAGTAATCCATTTGAATTTTTGTGTTAGAAAAAAAAAAAGAAAGAAAGATGTGAAAACCAGCCAGAAGAAGGCAATGTCATTTATGCATGATGTTTATAGGCCTTATTGTATTCACATGTCTGTGCTTTTCCGTCATTCTCGTACACATCTTGCATCTGCAAAAGTTTTGTAATTGCCTCAGCAGTATCTGCTTCAGCTGGTACTAATGTTATATTGTCAATTCGTCTGAGAAAAACATGGAATGCTATGTATTTGATAGTCCATAGCATATGCTGCAGAGGACAGAAATCAACATTCTTTATGTTCACACATAAGTGGGGTGGAGACAGGGTGCTAGCTCTGTTGTGTGAGATGCATTGTGGCATTTCAGTAGGTGAGAGAACATGTGGCACTTCAGTGGCCAAGAGCAAGTGCAGCTTATCAGTGGTCAAATTGAATGGCATTTCAGTGGCCAGGAGAAAATGCAGCTTATCAGTGGTCAAATTGAATGGCATTTCAGTGGCCAAGGAAAATGTGGGATTTCAGTGGGCAATAAATAATGTGGGATTTCAGTGGGCAAGAGAAAATGAGGCATTCCATAAGCAAGAAAAAAAAAGTGGCATGTCAGCAGCCAATGGAGAATGTTGCATTTCAGTGACTAATAGAAGACATGGCATTTCATTGGTCCAGAGATGTGCGACATGCATGTGACCAAGGGAAAAAAGTCTCTGATAAATGACTAAGAGGGTAGATAGAATGTCAGTGGCCAGTAGAAAAGATGGCATTTCAGTAGTTATAAGAGAATAGAAGAGAGCTGAGTGGTGAAAGGACTAATTGACACTTTAATAACTAAAGGCAAAGAGAAAAGAAGGCACTTCAGTGGCCAAAGAAAAAGAGGGCAGCAGAGTAGCCAGGGAAAAAAGGGGACATATGGCAGCCAAGAGAAAACAGGGATGTACAGTGACAGAGAGAAAGAGGTCAAGATATATTGGCCTAGTGAAAATAGTAGATTTATGCATGCAAATAAAGTGCCATTGATAATCCATGCAAATAGCAGGAGAATTTGTCAGTCTGATCAAAATTTCTAAATGACGCAAGTTTGTTTGAGAAACAAATATATTTAGAGTTAATAACAATGTGAATGAGCAACTTATTCATGAGAGAGAAACACCATAACTACATATATTACAGTTCAGTGGACCAATCAGATAACAAAGAAAAAAAATCATAATCACTCTGCAGTGACATATCAACAGAACTTTCATGAGATGAAAGGAAGCTTTCAGAGGAAGTTTCAGTCCAATATTTGTAACTGACTCAATGAAAAAAACACCTGGCTGTCTGTGGTACCAGTGAAATAGCACCTCTGCTCCACTAATACTTCCCTGGATGATGTTTGCCACAACAGGCACTTTTAGCTAGCAAAACAGACCCAGCCAGATCAAAGGGAAATTTGGGACATCCTGTAGTAAGTACTGAAGAAAGTAATGCCTGTAAACATTCTGCCCAGGCTTCAGACAGGTAAAAAGGATAAGTTGCTCGGAGTTATATTAAGCATTATTTGAATGGTGTATATTTATCAGTAACAGAACGTTATACTGTGCAGAAAGTTTTTGTGGCAGCCACACACTCAGCATAGTGGTTTCCAGTTTGGTACGCGTCGTCTGAGTGTATATCTCCTAGGTGGGGATTGAGCCATCAAGGTTCACATTTTTCAGCGGAGTAACTCGATCATACCTGAGGTTGCTTACTTGTGGTTTGCGGGTTTTGACGACTCATTAGCTGTACTATCAACTGTGCCCTTGCCAAGTGGCAACGATTTAATGGCTGGCTGTGGGGAGGTCACTGCAGACTTGGGTGGTTGGCCAAGTTTGTTTGGTGCGTGGCGTATTTACATCATTGTGGTTAAGACAAACTTCAAATAAATAAATATTAGGTTGAACATACTCTTTGTTATTGTACATGAAGGGTAGCTTTTGTATTTTAAAGATTATGTTCAAAATTTGCATCTTACTCTTGTGGTTTTGGGATGCACAAAAATTACCAGGGTAGGGAAGAACATAAATGTATATCTTGTTTGAAATTTTTGTTTCTCACTTTATTGTGCAACTCAACTTCAGCTGTTTCAAGGTAAGATGGAAAAAATGTTCTGCTTTGTGTTTTGAAAGTGTTCCCTGAATGATAAGACCAACATATTCCATGCGTAAAGACCATATAACATATTTTCCAAATTAGAAAAAAAAATGAAGAATATCAGAACAAGAAGCATGTCTGTGATTCTTCAATCTAAAACCTACTGTGCCAGAGGTTGTGTATTAAGAACAGCACTTTCTAATAACATGGTGAGAATCTGTATTGCAGTAATTAACCCTTTCCCCCTCAAACCGGACAAAACCGGCTGGTGGTCAAATGTCGTCTGCTTCAGTGTTTTTAACTAATTTCAACAGTTAAGAAAAACAATTTGACTGAGAATTGTACATGAGACCTATCAAGATCACATGCCCCAGGTCAACAGCTTTCCTTGGCATGGGTTGGGCGCTAAGTGCCCAACCCATGCCAAGGAAAGCTGTTGACTCAGTCATAATTCAAGGGGGAAAGGGTTAAGTGCTTCAAGAAGATTAAGTGGTTGCATGTCTAATATATGTGTTCCCAATCATTACATCTTGAAATTATGAAGGCATTTAGGGCTCTTCTTGACAGAGGAACATTATTCCAGCACAAGGGTCCATCTATATTGCCACACTTACTTGGGTTCAGAATTGACCACATATATGTGCATGCTTGAAATCAATTTGTTTCCCGTGACAAATGGTGAATAAATGATGAATTACCTGTTCAAATAGATTGAAAGCAGTTTGAGACAGCAGTTTTAATCCCTTTAATGTGTCTCTGACAAATAATGCTATCACCAGTATATATTTTTTTAAATGTTTTAAATGATTGGCAAAAATGTGTGAAAATCTGTGTCTTGATTTTCCATTTTAACTCATTCCATATGTACTAGGGTCACAGGCCTTGGTCAGTGGTTCTGGCACTGCTGCATGACTTGCCAGGCAGTGCCAGAACCACTGACTGAAGACTATATGGGCATGTTGGTACTTGAACGAAAGATCTTTTCATGAAGAATTTAAATGTGCAATTGTCCTCTTAAATCTAGGTAAATGTACGAAAAAATCAGGGACTGGTATGGAATGAGTAAACTCTGTTCTATCACATTTGGTGTTTACTGACTATATGATCACAATTTGGTGACTTTTTCATTTTGCTGGAATTCAGGGTCACCAAACTTCTAGACCACATTAGAAAAAGTGTAAGCCCTAAGAGGTATGAGATACTTTCAATGTACTTATTTCATAAGGGTGTGCAGAAAATTTGCTCTCCGAGGCATGAAGTAAGTGTAGTTATGCTGCTGAGGGAGAGGGAGAGGGAGGGGGAGGGGGAGGGGGAGGGGGAGGGGGAGGAGGAGGAGGAGGAGGAGGAGGAGGAGGAGGAGGAGGAGGAGGAGGAGAAGAAGAAGAAGAAGAAGAAGAAGAAGAAGAAGAAGAAGAAGAAGAAGAAGAAGAAGAAGAAGAAATACATGCACGCACAAACACAACACACACACACACACACACCAAGACAGACACCGTGCAGGACTTGCAGAATACAGAATGTCTAGACAAGTGAGTCAGGTAAAACTAATGTTCCCTGGGATGAAGCCAATTGAGTTCACTTAGCAGTGAGGAGATGTTTTCCAAAAGCAAAAGGAGAGTAACTGCAATGGTGGGATGTATACATACATGTGTGACTGCAGGAAAAGAGGGAAGGAACAAGCTGGTACGAGTGCATTCTTGCTCAAACATCAAAAGTTCAGGCAGGTCAATGTAACTCAGGCAAAGGCCAGTCAGTTTGTGACTTAGTATAACAGCAAAAATCTTTAACCTTTCCATTTCAAATTGCCCAAAAGTGCCCAGATACAATTTGTGGTCTGCTTTACTCTTTTTAGTTGTATTTCATGTTAATAAAAAATGTTTAATGCTGAGAAATGTAAGTAAGACCTGTCATGAACGCACACCCCAGGTCATGTTTTTTTTGGCATGGTTTGCACCCAGTCTTTGCCAAGGAAAGCTGTTAAACTTTATTCTGATCAGGAATTGGTTAAGGACCAGTGTGTGTGTGTGTGTGTGTGTGTGTGTGTGTGTGTGTGTGTGTGTGTGTGTGTGTGTGTGTGTGTGTGTGTGTGTGTGTGTGTGTGTGTGTGTGTGTGTGTGTGTGTGTGTGTGTGTGTGTGTGTGTGTGTGTGTGTGTGTGTGTGTGTGTGTGTGTGTGTGTGTGTGTGTGTGTGTGTGTGTGTGATTTGCTCAGATGTTCAATGATGGAATTTGATTTGGAGAGCAGTTACATTGTTAGGTAAAAAATGTTCCTTGTTACAGTCACATCATTAACTGTATACCTTTGTTTAACTCATTGTAAACCAGGGCTGGTTGTACATGCAACTTGCATGCATGGGTATTCTGTTGTTGGGAGTATCATGATCAGCTTCATCATGAAAAGGTCAGCTTTATTTTCAGTATGCACTGACATGCATATTCTAAAGTTGTTAGTTTTGTTTTTTGTGTTTGACTTGCCAAGCAATGCAAAAGCCACAGATCAAGGCTTTTACCTTGTAGTATGCAATGAGTTAAAGTTAGCTCTAGGCTGGAATTATATAGATTTTATGCCAGTTTGTATTATGAAATTACGTAATGGCCTACTAGTTTATAGAGTTTCAGAGTGTTGAATGTTCCAATACAGACTTATTACAAGGCTTCATCATCAAACTGACTTGACAAAGGTGGACATGACTGATGACTTCTCATGGCATGCCAAATGACAAAAATACCATACCACACCACAGGACCCCACCACCACCACCGTCATCATCATCATCAATTTATAAAGCACCCATTCCTTGAAAACACACTCACAAGTGATTTACACTGATCACAGTTCATTTTCACAGTTCAGCAGTGAAAACATAAGGTTCCAAAGAGTACCAGGTGGTGGTTGGTATTTAAAATCACAAGTAGAAAGCTTTCATAAAAAGATGTATCTTAAGCTTACTCTTGAAAATGGTCAGGGATGAAGCTAAATATTTAAAGCTAAGAGTAGTAAATTTTTACAGTGTTGGTGCTGCAACAGAGAAAGCCCATTCACCATACCGTACCATACAGGGCAGGGTTAATAGCTTTTCATATTGCCATGGCCAGGAAATGTACGAAACTGCAGACTTGGGATAAAGCGTATTGGTACTTGAAATAAAGGTATTCTTTTTTGACAGTTTTTTAAGTGCATTGTTCCAATGCTAATAGTGCCAAATGTTACAACCCTGTAAGACAACATCCAAGTATATGATAGATGGTATATACAGTGAAAGGGGGAGAAGTAAAACACAGCACTAGGCTCATTGATTATGTGCATGTCAGAGGTACAGAACCTAAAATCATGGAATAAGAAAAGGTGACAAGGATACACAGGAGGACTTTTGGATGAGAGAGTAGGGAAAGGGGCCAGAATTGGAAGTGGGTTTAAGGTTATTTGACCACATTATATGGTATGATGAGTGTGTTTAAATACTTGCTGTTTGTGAAGGTCAATCTGACAAATGTCGTGTAATAGTGTGCTTGAGTGTCTTATCTATCAGTATCTGTTGTGTAATTACAAAGTGTAAACATGTTTGTTGCAAATTTTAAAGGAGCTGAGGATATATAACATAGTATAAAGGGAATAAATTTGGTATTTTACAGTTCCAGTTGATTGACATGATCATGTAGACATGACGATGTCAAATACCATTACCACTGAAAATTAACTCATTCCACACCACTTCTGATTCATACAATTGCCTAGAATTAAGACACAGATTGCAAATACAAGGTCTTTATGAAAAGAGCTTTTATTCAAGTACCAAGATTACTGGTCCAGAAGTCGGTGGGGTTTTTTTTTGTTTTTGTTTGTTTTTTGTTTTTGTTTTTGTTTTTTTTTTGTTTTTGTTTTTGTTTTTGTTTTTTGTTTTTTGGGTTTGTTTGTTTGTTTGGTTTTTGTGGTGGGGGGGGTGGTAAGTCATGCTACAGCTGCTTTTGCAGCAGCAGCACAGCCAGTTATAGCATGATTTGCCAGGCAATGCAAAAGCCACTGACCAGTGGCAGTGTATTTAATGCAGTAGTATAGAATGAGTTAACACCACTTTAAATTGAGAGTGGCATTTCGGGGAGTATGATACGAAACTGTGGCTTGCATCTGTGGTTCATAGGAATGCTGGGTCACGACCCACAGCATTTCACTGTCTGCATCACTTTCACACACGCTGGCATATTATGAACTGAGCCAATGCTAAACACGTCGCCAGCACCTTCAGAGATCTGCTGTGTTGATGGGCAGAATATTTTCTGAAAAAATACATACTCAGGGCTTTTTTTTTATCACTACATGTACTGTGATCATAAGATCATAACATAAGATCCAAGTCTTCTGATTTAGCAGAGCTCTGCTTAGGTTGCACTCATGAAATGTTTTCAGTTCACAGTGCTTAGTATTACATTTTTTGGAGATGCTAACCATAAATTAAAGGGAACTGAAATTTCTATATTTTACATGAATATGCATGAGACACTGAAACTGAATATCTTTTTAACACCACCTTTTCATGACACCAGAGTCTTTTACTCTAATAAATGTACCCGTATTGAGGGACCACCTACAACATAAGTGGTCTTTAATATCAGGTTCTTCTGTACACAGATTTCTTGATGTCAGTCCATATACAGTGGTACCTGCTCTAAAGACCACCTCCAATTTAAGAGCGCATGTCTTTTTAAGACCGCTCTTTCAAGACACTTTGCTATATTTTCTTGTTGAATATACCTTCAATTTAAGACCACCTGCAGTATGAGACCGATTTTTGTAGGCTGTAGAGGCGGTCTCAAATAGCAGGTACCACTGTACATGTACTCCTTACTTACATACATGTATAAAGTATAGATTTTGAATCTGAAAATACTTCAAAAGTACACTTTCCAATTACCAGTCCTAAAAATAATCATTTTGTGTGTCATTTTGCTTATTTTCTGTACCTTTTAATGATAACTTTAAATTAAGATACAGTGATTGGGAAAAAAAACAAGACAATTTCTTGGTTATTGTTCGATAAAAATTGTCAGCAATTTTTGTCCAGCTTACATTAAGTTACATGGAAATTGTACAAATCTGAAACAGCTTGAAGTGATGCCAGCTGGGAATGCAACAAAAAGTGGTGAAATCTGTGCACTGGCTCAGTCGGCAGAAAGCATTGACCATGTTTACATTCTCGGATGTTGTTCATATATTTCTTGAATGGAAACCCACAGTTGGAATGAAAGGGGTGTCTTGTGTAAGGTGTCACTGACAGCCAGTGCCCAGTGCCCAGTGCCTACCAATATAGGGTCCTTGTTAGACATAAAATTCACAACCAACATAATGATAGAAAACAATGTCATTCAAGTGGATTGAAGTATTGTTCTAGTAATCCTGGCTGAAGAATCAGATTGTGTGTGTGTGTAAAGCAGGCTACATGTATTTGTATTGTTTCTGTGGTATTGGTTATATGTTGTAGTACATGGCATTTACCAGGGAAACTATTTGGTCAATGTGGCTTATCTATTACAGCTTATGTAGCAGCTCCATAAGTGCCAGAGAAATTGCAGCCTGATGTCACAAACTGTCTTTGTTTAACCCTTTCCCCCTTGAATTAAGACTGAGTCAACAGCTTTCCTTGGCATGGGTTGGGCACTAAGTGCCCAACCCATGCCAAGGAAAGCTGTTGACCTGGGGCATGTGATCTTGATAAGTCTCGTATACATTTCTCAGTCAATATTTTTTCTTCATAATTGTTGAAATTTGTTGGAAACACTGAAGCAGACGACATTTGACCACCAGCCGGTTTTGGCCGGTTTAAGGGGGAAAGGGTTAAATACATTTTTTTTTGGATAAATTTGTCTGTAATTAATGGACAGAGTAATTCTCAGCGTGCATGGCAGAGAAAATGGAGGTTCATCTGTTTAGCAGACTGGGATAGTGCTGAAGTGTCTTAAGTCATGCCTCCAGAGCAACTCAGGAAGAGTCGGCTTTCAGAAAGCCAGCCACGCAGTCACCTAAAACATGAGTTTTGTACATGTACACAGTATACACACTGAATTTCAAAATTAGACAATCTATAAAGTTATGCAGGAGAAATATTGAACTTCACAAAACTGGATATGACATGGTGTGATTAACTGTTGTGATGCCATGTGCTGCTATTATGGCATTAGCTGGCCCTTACCGTCATCCTTTTGAATTACATTTTAAAAAATGGAACATGGCAGTGACAGTAGAGAGTGTTAAAAAAATTATGGCACAACAAAAGTTCAAAGCAAATGGAACATTCTAAATGGATTCGATGATCTTTATCTGTCACTTGAAGCATGCTAACTGGACTATTTTATGGTATTTTATAGTGCTCCGTGACTTGTGGAAGAGGTTACAGAGCCCGCACAGTGCAGTGTTTGGATGTTAATGCAGCTAAAGTGGCTGATGATAAGTGCAAGATGTCTGATAAGCCACGAGAGGTCAGGAGGTGTCGTCAGCCTCGTTGTCCAGGCTGGGTAGCGACAGCATGGAGTAAGGTGAGTGGTTGAGCTCAGAGGGTCGCTTCATCAAATATACATTTTTCCTGATTAGTGGGGCCCAGCTCTGCAAACCTGGGGCCATATTCATGAAACTTTCATTACATTTAAGTGAAAAGAAACTCGAACCATATCTATTGCTGAAGGTGGAGTTTTAACTTAAGTTTCAAAAACATTATTTGTGATCTCTTTCACATGACTTTAACATATAGCTCGTTAAATTGAGATCTTTGACAGATGTCACTCAAAGGTAGCTCAAGGAACAAGCATGTAAAAAATATTACTTGCATTTGTGAGCTCTTTCATTTGACTTAAACAGTGGTGGCCGTTCAGTGCTGTGAAAGATTTAACTCAAAGTTAGTGGAAGGAACAAACATGATATAAAGAGGACTATCTACATTTGGAGTCACTGTAACTTAATTTCTGATATGTAGGCATTAAATAATGCTGTCGGGCTGTTTATAGTGCTCCCAAGGATAAGAAAACTAATTAAGTTTAAAGTAAGACTTTACCTCCAGTTATAAGATTACTTTAAAGATACTTGTTAGCTCTGCAAACCAAAGGTCGCAGAGCTTATGGGACCGCTCATGTCTGTCCATCTGTAAACTTTTGCTCGTAAGCGTGATACCATCCACAATTTTCAAGTTAGCCCAATATAACCTTCAGGAGTCATAGGATGTATGAAAATCTAGGCCCCTTTCGATATTGGTGGTGCCACCTACATTATTATGTAATATAGGGGTCAAAATAGGAAAATCTTGTGAAGACTCTAGCATCTTTAATTTTTGGTGGATCTTCATATTTGGTGGGATTGTGGCACAGGTCAAAGTCTAAGATGCGAATGATACTAGTGGCGCCACCTATAATTTTAGGGAAATTGTGAGCCAAAATGTGTTTTAAGCTTTAAAATTCCATATTTAGAAAAGTAATGGGATTAGACTTGCCAAATTTATATGATATATAGACCATGGCCAAAGGTAGATTGCTATGTAATATCAGTGACCTGGACCTATTTTTGTGAGGTCACCATGCATGTTAAGTTAAAAAGGTGATTTTATAATGGCAGGGTGTAGCTTGGACATCAATGGCAAAGAGAATTGAGCCTCCAGATCAAAATTGCACTTGAGTACATAATACATAAAACTGTATTTGGTGACCTACTCTTTGGGTCACTGTGACCCAGCAATTATGCACTTTGGCCCTTGTCCAAGTTTATTGTTTTTTGTCAATAACTCCAAAAGTTACTACCCGATTTGAACAGACTATACATGGAAAGCTGCATGTGGGGCGGATATTTTGAACAGTAACAATTTTTTAATCTGAGTTGAAGTTCAAGGTCAAATGGCCAGTTTGAATATAGGGGTCATCTCATGAATGCTCTGCACTCCACAATTTTTGAGTTGGGCCCATATAACATTTAGGAGTTATAAAGTGTGTAAAAATCTTTGTGGACATCTATGTTGGTGTCGCCACCTCTAGTATCATGTAATAAACAGGTAAAAATGTGAAAAATTTTTCACTGCAATACCGTCCACAATTTTCAAGTTAGCCCAATATAACTTTCAGGACTTATATAGGGGGTATAAAAATCTAAGTTCATTTCCATATTGGTGGCATCACCTACAATATTATGCAATATAGGGGTCAAAATATGAAAATCTTGTGAACACTGTAGCATCTTTTATTTGTGGCAGATTTTCACCAAATTTGGTGGGATTGTGGGGGAGATCACCATGCCTGTAAAGTTAAAAGAGTTGATTTTGTTATGGCAGGGTGTAGCTTGGACATCAATGGCAATGTCAGCACAGCACTAGGCCTATGGGCCTCTTGTATTACATAATGTGGGTGACCTTGATCTTTGGCACAAGATCACTGAGGACATAAAGTTTAGGACTCGCTCATTGTTGCCTTCGCACATGCAACAATATCCCTCACAGGAATTGCACAAATAAGCTATGATTTCATGTGGCGCAAAGTGCCATCTAGTGGACAGTTTGTACATTAAATGTTCCTAAGCTTTATATGTTCTAAAGCCTCTTGAGGATTCGCAACTTTGAAATGAACAGGTGCAATATAGCCATGGTGCCAGCAAAGCATTAGGCCCATGGGCCTCTTGTTATTAATGATTTTGTCTTTAGGAAAGAGAATTGGTATAGAAGCCCACACAAAAAAGACAGAGAGGGAGGGAGAGAGAGAGAGAGAGAGAGAGAGAGAGAAAAAAAGAAAAGTTAAAAAATCATTGTGAAGCCCAGTCAAAGAGCGTATTAACTAATACTTAAATTGTTATGTGAATTGTTTTACTCAGTGCTCAGTAACATGTGGCCAGGGTGTGCGTAGGCGGCAAGTTCGATGTCAGAGGGGGCGCAGACATGTTTTGGACGATAAAGAATGTGCCAGCAGTGGACGTAAACCTCCAGCTACTATACTGTGTCTGAGTCAGCGATGTTCTGGATATCAGTGGAAAACCAGACACTGGAGTAAGGTGGGTATTTTTGTCACAATTTATGATTAACTCACCTGACATTTCAAAAGGAATCCGTCAAATGTGAAGATCATTTTCAAAGACCACAATGCACTGCTGTTGTGCGGGATGATATCTGACTCGGCTCTTGATGGTTTCAGCATGCTTGAAGATTTTACAAGCCTTATTCTACTATTTCAAAGGCCAGTCCCGGTGTACATTACATATTTGCTCAATTTTTTCCTGTTTACATGTACTTGCGTTAATTAATTTAATCAGGAGAGTCATTTTCTCAGTTTGTACCTCATCCTTGCTGTAACACATGCATTGCTCTGGTTAATTTCAGGTCATTAGATGCCTTGAGGGTCCTACATGGAAGTAAATATTGTCTATAAAATACGCAGTTTTTGGACACCACTGGCATGTTTTACTTATTTATTATTTTAAGAAAATATAAATAAATATGTTCAAACATATTTGTCGCAGAAGGTCATATGATATATAAGGATTCAATATTAAGGAAAACTTTATTTATAAAACTGGGGAGGGGGGTCATGGATGCAGGCCTCAGACTTGTGAATCAGATTCAGTCACGATATAGTCTTATTAAATGAGATGCATCATACATGCATATTTTTTGTCAAATTAACTTCTCATTACATCAGCTGATAAATATAACAAAGGTATGCATGCACCTACATATGGGAAAGAAAAGTTCAGATGCCACATTCTCTGTACTATGAAAAAGAAAAAAACGGGTGCCCGTGCCGCCATTAAGTTTTTGTACCTATATGTACACTTTGTGTAAAATGTTTGCGGGTAGGTTTATATAAACAAGGAGTTTTCAGCTGTGATGGGCTACAAATGCACCATGTGGTAACCAGCCCCAGTGCTAAGGTACTTCAGCCATACCCTCATCAAAACAAACTCAAAAGTCACAACTGTATTCTCGAAAGGTTGTGTCAAATTGGTGTAATCTTTCTCGCAGATATGAAAGAGGAAAAAAAGCGAGACACATGTGGAATTGTGTCTGAGGCAATGGACTGGGGGTAGAAGAGCAGGCAGTGTTTTCTCAATATTTACACAGAGGGGATTTCAGCTGGAGAATGGGAGCTAGTGCACATGTATGGAAACAAATCATCCCAGCCAGGCTCTGACTGTATGGGCTGCACTTTGTGCACTTGTGTACATGCACTCTCTGCATGCCTGACATTGCCTTGCACCCTGGGCTTTTTTCCCCATCAAAAAATAGTTTGCTGACTAAAAAGACCTGTAGATTAAGAGCAAATGCTCATTGCAGATGGTAAAGTGGTCCCTGTCTTGAGAACCCACCTGTCTTCAAAGATCAACTTTTCAGGATACTTTGCTTAGAACTTTTCTTGTCATGTATACCTCGTATGAAGGATGATCTGTCTTACCAGACACAATCATGTCAGTCCTATGGGTGGTTTTCAGGGCAGGTTTTACTTAACATTAGTTTAAATTTGCCAGTTTTCAATCTTGGTTGTATTTCAGCACAAGGAAATGAAGTGCTGTTCTCGTTCCATTAGAGAAGTGGGGGACCAGATTTCAGTTGGCCAAAAAAAAAAAAATCACTGATTAGATCATATTCAATATTGTCCACTGAAGGTTACTCAGCTCAATGTAAAAAAGAAAAGAAAAGAAAAGCAAAATGGCGGAAACATATTTGAAAGGATAATGCCATGATATTTTGTGTGTACCTGCAGCAAATCTGCCATCCCAGTCAGGGTCAAGACGTACTTTAATACTGGACCATTTACTTGGGTCATTGAACATGCTACTTATGCTTGTGCACAGATAGGATTTAAACAAGGCACTTGTGCCAGAAGAGATCTGGGGTTCAATTACTGGTGGGTACAAGGAACATTTAAAAAATACAATTTATCACAAGAAACATAGAGCTGTAATATTTTTGAAGGAAGATCAAAAAAAAAAACTCATATGGTTTCCTGTTGGAGGTTGTCTTCAGAGTAGTAACTGGGGTAGTCTTTCTGAAACTGAGTACATGATAATTTCTGTCAATTCCAGTGCTCAAAGACATGTGGTCCAGGCAAGAGAGTGAGGGAAGCCTTCTGTGTCAGTGTCAAGACGAATCAAGTTGTCCCGGACAATCGCTGCAGTTATGCATCCAAACCACGGACAGTACGCAAATGTCACCTGATGCACTGTCCTTACATGTGGAACACAGGCGACTGGTCAAACGTAAGGACTGCAACCACTGCAAATTGTGATTTGCTGGAAGAAATTTATTATTTATCATGACTTTCAACAGATTATTATGTTTTCAATTAGAAGAGTATGTAAACTATGGAGTAAATAATGAGGCAAACTAGTCAAATCATTGTAAATATTAAATTATGGATGTACATGGAATGTTTGGTGGGGAGGGAATTCATAGCTTTGTAAAGTAGGTACCGGGTATGTGTCTGTATAATTAAAGTTTTGTATCATTTCGTACCAAGTAGTTAACAGGCTTGGTCAGTGTTTTTAATTCTGTTGCCTAGCAAGTCATTCTCAAAGCTGCCCTTGCAATAGCAGACATGATTTGCCGTGCCAAAAAGCACTGACTTCAGACTTTCTAAACAAAAGGTTGTTTTATGAGGAACGAGACCTGGGATTCTCATTCAATTCCAACAAATATACATTAAAAAAGGTCATTAGTATGAATAAGTTGAAGATCAGAGAAGCATACCAGTATCAATTTAATACATGAGATAATTGGATTCATCATTCAGTAAAAACAAAATTTGTGTTTAAATTGGATATATATATATGATGAAAAAAGAAGAATTCAGGGAGATGTATGTGTGTTCTTGTACTGGTATTGATGTTGATATTTGAAGTGAATCTTCAAATTGACATGTATACAATGAAAGGAGGAAAAATTCAGGCGACTTTTAATTTAACATATAAACATATACAATGAAAAGAGGAGATATTCAGGCAGCTGTGCATATATTCAATTACATTGTTTGTAATATTACAGTGCACAAGAGTCTGTGGAGAGGGGCGTCTTATCCGACGCGTAGTCTGCCAACGCCTCACCCCAGAGGGCTGGTTGTTGCCGGGAGAGGTACACCATGGCTGTGACATCAACAACAAGCCTTCTTCTTCCAAGTACTGTAATATGGGAGACTGTAACGCCTTTTTTCATTGGCTGCCATTAGAATGGGGACCAGTAAGTGATTGCCATGGATTGAAAGTTTAACACTTTGCTGTGTTAGTTTTGCAAATTAAATATAGTTATGCTAAAAAAGTTTTTGTAAACTTTTTAAAAGTATAAATGATACTAAGTATCTTAATTTGACGAATTATTTTACATGAGATAGTCTGCTTGAGCTCCTTATATTTGTATTTTAAACGCGGACATTTGTTTTATTGTCTTTGACCTTTTTAATCAATCATCATAGATGGGGGGTCAATTTGTATAGGTGTAATCACCTGTTTGACTCTTCCAAGTTGGCAGTATTTGTTTTAATATGTTGTGCTGTTTTATTTTCCTTTTATCTTGATGTACTGCTGATTGAAGCTCAATAAATAAAAAAATTTTAAAAATGTGCAATTAACCCAACAGTGAATAGGCTCAGAAGGCAATAGTCATTTCAGGCAAATGACACTTTCCTGATCGGAGAAAATAAATAAAAAAAGATTTTTACATATACCAGTAGCTTGACTCAAAACTATGGTACCAATGGCCTGTGTGTGAACTTTGCTTTTTAATAACTCCGTTGTCAGATTAAAGACCTGTAAATGTATGAAAGCTTGTTATTATGGTACATAGTGCTTCATACCGAAAACAAAACTTTGCTCCAAACACATCCTTGTATACATTAGACTCCTTATTCGAGATCACATTATTGATGACATTGATTCAATTTTCTAGGTGGTGGAGGGAATACATCTCAAGAAATGATTTTGTGGTGATGGTGGCCAGCAGAGCATTAGGCTCATGGGCTTTGCAATTTTTTTAAATGCTATTTTAAAGTGTATGCAAAATTCAAGAATTTTAATTAAAATTTAATACATCAAGAGCACTTTTCTCCATATAAATGTAACACCTCTCTTCACTTTGAATTCTACTTGTATTTATCTTCAAAGACATCCAACAGTGAGTTGTACATTTTAACTTTAGATTTTCTATGGACAAAAATCTGCATCTACATGTATTTTCAGGTCACATTTTCATGTAAGCATAGCTTTGCTTTCATCTGTATTTTTTTTCACCTGCCATATGCATTATTCAAATTTACTTGACACACTGAAGTCAAGAATGTGATTTTGCCAATTTGATTTTCAGTGCTCAAGGCCATGTGGTTTTGGCCGTAGCAAGAGAAGAGTACAATGTGTGAACCCCTACTCAGCTAGACAAAAGAAGAGGTTTTGTAATGCAGCCTACAAACCAGACACTTCCAAAGTGTGCTATAATGGGCCATGTATGTAATACTTCATTAGCGCATGCTATCCATAAGTCTCCAACTCACCCGTAATGTTACAACCTATCTCTATGTGGTTGTCCTGTTCAGTATAAATTTATGCATGCACTCATGCAATGGGTCTTGTAACTGCCTTGCCATACTTACAAACGGTTTACACATACCCAAAAATACATTGCTGCTGGTGCAGATTATCCTGTCAACAGTCCCAGCTGACCTGATTTATGTGCATCACAAATGCATTAATAAGTATAAAAACCACCCTTACTCTGTCAATATATACCATCTGAGACCTTGGGTATCGACGATCGGCCCGACAAGTGTTTATTATCAAATGGATATGTTCACATGGGTCACAAGCCCCAATTGCCACTTACCATTTATTCTCCTGTTGACGGATCCTTCAGTGCCTGTAACACTGCGCCTTTCATGCTCTTGTAATATTTAACAAACCGTAATCATTGAGGTGCACCCCATCCTCATGCTGCAAATCAACTTTGCTTTTCCAAAACCCACGGTGGGTCCCCAAGGTGACCCCTGGTAAGACTGCAAGCCTCTGAAGGGGACTGTTTACTTCATATACCTTTTCTTTGTAGTCCGGGTACTCGAGTTTGGTCCTGCGTAGCAGCTCGCATATAACAACTTGCGGTATACCATTGTCGGCCTGCAAATACTTGGCTAACGTAACTATTTGGGATGCAAGTCGCTCGGGGTCCCTCCTGAACTTCTGTTTACACAGATCATTTCCCACTAACTGTAACACTGCTCCAGTGTATTGCTTCTCGCCCATTAGTGGGTGTAACCTTACCTCCCCATTACCTAGAACATGTAGATGCCCGACGATTTTCTCCACTGTAGTTCCTCTAATTCCGTAGAAATCCACCGCAACTTGCCGTTCATCGATGTCGAAGTTGGGAGTAACCTGATCCTGCTTTGATTTGTACGTGAACTCTTCCAATCTTCTAATGTAACTATGGCCTAAGACTAATACTGGAGTGGCATGCGATGCCGCCGCCATCTTGACCTCCTTTGAGCAATGGTCAAATCTGTTTAAAGTTCACGGCAAAGTTCAGGTTCTGCTCTACACTATCTTGCCACACAATGCCACTTTTGACCTTTGGCCGTGCATGAAAAGTTGAATGAAACTGTTTCTTACCTCGCTTACAGAGCCCCGAGTTGTGCCCTAGGTGATTATGAAATTGCTCCTGGCGTGAGATGCGTAGGGGGATGTTCTATCCTGATGAACGGCTACTAAAAAACTGCTATAATAATCCTCTGTCGATCTACTTCTAAAGAAATACTTAAAAAAAAGAACAATTTAACGAGAGACAATACTATAAAGCTACAAACATTCAAACTTTCAACTGCTATGCTATGAAATTCAACTTAAAACTGTACACAGAAATTCTGGTTGCTCAATCATGTCCTTGTGGTCTGAATATCTGAAAAGGAATGAGGTTACATGTGTGGAGATGCTTGAACACCCCCCACACACCCCACCCCACCCCACCCACCCCCGTGAAAACGTAACAGAGATCGTGCCTGCGATTGGCCAACTTCATGCTTACATGAGAACTTCACTGTGATTGGCCGATTGGTAGGGACACGCATGAATATTTACAAGTGTGGTGTTGCATAAATACTTTTGCGCATACGCACAAAATACTTATATATGCACACATGCACTCCTACACAGAGATAAGTATTACTGTTTTAGTATTTTACCGTGATGACTCTTGTTGTTAAACAATTTTTAAAATTTCAGAATTTCCGTAGAGACTGAAAATGTCCCAAAAGAGTTTTCTCATGAATTCTAATTTCTTTATGAGGACATCTAGGTCTGCAATACTTCTTGTGAAAACTGTGCTTTTTGTGGCAGAAGACATCAAGATGTCAGATTCTTTGCTTTCACCAGATCATCAATAATTGTTCTGAATGCTTAACCAGCTGAAAATCTGTGTAGATTTATGGATCTCATAAAGGAAAAATTCCATGGCTGAAGTATTGTTCTTGGATTTTTACCAGGCTACTCAAAGAGTTGCAAGGAACTGAAGCGGGCATCATCTGTACGGAGAGATGGAGAATACCAACTGAAGGTGCATGGAAAATTCTTGAAGGTTAATATTATACATATATACATTGTATTAAACTGATGTTTCAAATGGACTTTAAAGTTAGATGAAATTTTGTGAGCATATCATTGCAGATTTTGTACTGGCACTGAATGTCCAAGCCCTGCATCTTCTGTCATCATGTTACTGGGGTGGGAAAAATCAGTTTTGCCAACAATATGGATCATAAAATGAGGGGTTCAAAGACAGTACAGGTTATTAAGACTGACACAGGCAAATGGTCAACAGTTTTCCTTCGTGCATTCTACAGACACTGCACCAATTGTGTACCAAGGAAAGCATTTGGTTCAGTCCCCAGACAGACAAGGTCTGAAGTGGATGCAACATGTCTTTCTTACTTGACACATTACAGAATTAGAATATTTGTTTACTTTATTTTTGTCACACCAGCATTAGCTGTTGGCGAGACAAAGCACTCACTTTCTGTCCACCCGTCAACAAAAAACTTTTGAGTGATATTATGTAGGCCCCCAATAATCTACATGTATTTTTTTACATGGTTGTGGATGAGGTAGCGGTCAAAGGTCAAGGTCAGAGGGCAATCAACAGACAACTTTGAAGTGACATTATTTCTGCTCCCTATGGACCTATTTCTTTCTAATTTGGTACAAATAATCTGTAGGTCTGAGAAATATTTTCCATGTGGTCATAGATGACCTGGAGATTAAAGGCATGTCAAGGTCAGAGGGTGATCAACAAAAAGCTTCGGAGTGGCATTATTTTTGCCCCCCTATGGACCTATTTCTTTACAGTTTGGTACAAATTATCTGTGTGTCTGAGAAATATTTAAAGGTCAGAGGGCTGTCAAGAAAAAGCTTCAGAGTTGCATTATTTCTGCTCCCTATTGGCATATTACCTGTAGTTTGTTACAGATAATGTACTGTAAATTGTTTTATTTTTGCATGTATAAATTTTCATGGTTTTCATATTTTTGACATTTCACTGTTTTTGTTTCAATGTCACTACTGTGAATTCATTTATTTTCATGGACATTAATTTTCACGGTTTTGGTATCTTGAACCTTTCACTGAAACTTTGAATTAACTATTTTTGTTACAATTCCTATCAATGCCATGTTAAAAATATATTTCACTGGGTTCTTATTTTCACAGTTTCGAAGCATCAGAGAAATAAGGGAAAATAAGAACACAGCGAAATTAATGAATTCACAGTATTTTCCCCATAATTCCTATTCAAACAGTGTTAATATACTATTTCACTGTGTTTTTATATTCATGGCTTTGCACTATCAGGGAAATAAGTAAAATTAAGAATACAGTGAAATTAAAGCAATTTGCAGTATGAGTCTGGAATATTTTTGTATGGTCATAGATGACAAATGTCAAGGTAAGTGGGCAATCCAAAAAAAAAGGCAGCGCCATTATGTTTATCCCCTGTTGACCTATTACCAGGGTATGATACAAATAATTCATAGATCAGAGGAAATTTGTCTGTATGGTTACAAATGACCTGGTTTTCACTTTCACAATGTTTTTAGCATTTATGTCTTGTCCATCCGTCTGTCTGTAAACTTTTGCTCGTTAGCACGATAATATCCACAGTTTTCAAGTTAGCCCAATATAAATTTCAGGACTTATAGGATGTATGAAAATCTAGGCCGAGTTCGATATTGGTGGCACCACCTACATTATTGTGTAATATCGGGGTCAAAATGTGAAAATCTTGTGATGAACACTCTAGCATCTTTAATTTTGCGGGGATCTTCACCAAATTTGGTGGGATTGTGAGGGAGGTCAAAGTCTTAAGTCGTTAATGATACTAGTGGCGCCACCTATAATTTGATGGTAATTATGAGCCAAAATGTGTTTTGTTTCCTTCTTAAAGTGTGTACTGAATGCACTTTTGAACATAATGTCACAATCTATTTAAAAATGTACAGGCTTTAAATACCATTATAATGTTTGGTCATACAATTACATTACTGAAGAATGCTGGTGAGACTTTCATGCTCGCTTGGCATGGCTCTGGTTGTAAAATGTACAGGCTTTAAATACCGTTATAATAGTTGGTCATACAATTACATTGCTGAAGAATGCTGGTGAGACATTCATGCTCGCTTGGCATGGCTCTGTTTTGTTTTGTGTTTTTTTGTTTTTGTTTTTTTGTTTTTGTTTTTTGTTGTTAATTTAGAGATTTATAACTGAAATTACACAGTTTAAGCTGCACTCACTATAATACATTGCTTCATAAGTGCCACTGACGTGTGTGTGAATGTATAAAAATTGGTGGGTCTTGTGAAGTGAGGGACATCTGTCTCATTTTTCAGGTTTATTGTAAAGGAATGAGAACTTCAAACCCAAAGGAATACATCAGCTTACCATCTGGGGAAAGAGACAACTTTTCTGAAATTTATGACAAGAGGTAAGGTACTTTATTTCCTGAGGTCACTGCTACAGATACATATCTGGCAGTTGCCTCCCGAAGAATATGTCTCAGAATTAGAATAAGCTTTATATGACCATACAGATAATGTGCATAAACATAAGTATGAAAGTTAATGAGGCCTGTGCTATAACATAGTTAATATGTTGTAGTCGCATGAGCCACTAGTGGTGTGATATAGAAGTGTAATTTTGAAATTTATGTTTCCATGACCAACTGAATCTAGATGTTGTCACAAGGAACATTTTGTGGTGTATATTTGCATGTGCATCAGGGTTAGTTTGGTTTTTAGCTCAGCTGACTTGCCAGTCAGGCTTAGCTTTAAGGAGGCCGAGTCCTGCGTCCGTTGTCCGGCGTTCATCCATTCACATTTTTTACTTCTTCAAAACCAACGGCCAGATTCACTTCAAACTTGGTGTCAATGTACCTTGAGTGTGCCTCTATCAAGTTTGTACAAATGGTCATGCTCAAGTGATTTTTTTAATTCATTTTTTGGTTCTTTTTGGGGGCAAATCTGAAAAAAATCTTCACCAAAACCTCTCACCTAATTGCCTTGATATCACACATGAACACTCCTGTGTCTCTTAGTTCTATATTTGTCCACTAGATGGTGCTAAATCTTAAAAAATCTTCTTTTCCAAAATCACTCACCCAAATGCTTTGATGTCACACAGGAATACTTGTAGGGACCTCTAGTTCCTAATTTGTTCAGCAGGTGGTGCTGCAACTTTTTTTTCTATTTTTTTATTATTTTTATATGTTTTCGCTATTTTCGTTTTCTTTATCCAGAACTGTTACTCAGATCAACCTTACAAACCTGGTAGACAAAATTTTTGGCCCATACATATGTAATTTGCATATAATTAACATAATAAAAACTGAACAGCACGATATATATTGTTATGATATATCTTGGTCTAATAATTAAGTTGATAAGTATGTCTCGTTTTATACCCTAAGGAGTGGGCAGATACCAGCAGGTGGCAAATGACCTTGAAACGGGGTCAAAGGTCATGTGCTTTCCATCTTTATCCAACATGGCGCATGTAGCTTTGCATGCCTAAGGTTGTTTATCAGAGTCATAATTATAATATGTGCGTGACATGCAACTGGTGACATAATATATATCAAAATGTAGCTAATGACCTCTGCCTTGATTATCTGGTCTTATCTCGTTAATATTTTCACTTGTTCGGAAAATTGGAAGCCCTAAATGAAAAAGTCTTCAAAAATATTAATTTTTTCTTCAAAAATTATATTGCAGCCGTTTTGAATGCCAAAGATATATGCTAATTAGCTTGCACAATATTGAAAAATAATGAATTTTATTATGTACATAATAGTGTTGTTTGTAATCTGAGGATTGCAAAAGTATATTATATTAAGTTTTAAGTCAATTCCAGTTGTCAAATCATAACTTACATATACGTATGCCAAATGGATATGTGTAAGTGGGCCACCATTAGATATCTGGGGGAGGCCTGGAGTTTTTCCCCCCCAAAAAAATATTTATTTCACAAAGAGGATAGAACACTTTATTTTTTTCACACCATGGTGGGCTGTAATTTTTTTTTCATACAAAGCAGCAAACATTTTTTTTTTCACATAGGGCAGATGACCTAATGCCAAACCCATTCTTTAATATCAAAGCATTTACCACCTCGTAACCTGTGTAGATGACTGAGAGTGTAAATTTACATAGTGATCAATGCAGAATTGGGACAAATGTTTTGACAAATATCAGAGATTTCTTTCTAAAAGAGAAAATGTTCAGTGGTATCTATTATGAGTACAGCTTTATTAAATGAAGCTAGGGGTCTAATGTATATGTATAATGCTTGGATAATGCCAGGATGTACATGTATGGAGCTTTACTTATTCAACATCTACAGATACAAACAGATTATTTTGTCCATTAAAAACAATTTCTGGCACCTGCAGCACTCTGCCACTCTAGTCTAACCAATGCAATCTTTGTCAAACTTAATATCAAACTGATTTCCTATACTGGCTGGTCTAGACACAAAGTATTTTGGTAATAGACCAGGTGGAAACTGAGGTGGGGTGTCACCTGAGAGTAGAATTTATGCCAATAGTAAATTTGTGTAGCAGCGTTACTCCAAATTCATGTTCTGCTTGTTGATCATACCAACGTTGGGGCAAAATATATTTTTCCAACTTTTTCTATTGTGACCCATGCATGATTTGTGATTTTCAGTAGCACATACCTGTGGCACTACTTTTCACATAAACATGAAAAATATATAAGCTATAGAAACAAAAATGATATCATTATAAAGACAAGAAAATTATCTTTAAAATAAAGTCCGTTACAGTATTACGCTGCATCAACTTGAAAAGCTACAGTCTAATATAATTACCCATACCCCTTAAATTTTGGAAAATTGGCAAAATATTTGACTTTACGTTCTTACCAGGACTCCAGTTTTGCTCTGAATGAACTACCTTTTGGTCAGATTCATATTCAGATACTCCATTTATGTAATTGCATTAATGATTTAAGTTTGCTTTGCTGTAAATGTAATTTTTGTCACCCCTTATTAATAAATCATGCTCATTGGGCCATTTTAGGTAGACCACACTTGCTGAATGTGTTTTGATAACTACTTAAAAAGTATTCAAGATACCAGAAAAAACATAGCATTCTGAAAAAGCCAAGATGTATACTGTTTAATTAAAGCCAAGGAATTGATCTCACAATAAATAGTGCAAAAGTTACAGGCAAAAGAAATTACCCCTACCCCTAATTCCATGGCAATTTTTCAAGAAAAAAATTCATCTTTACATCCTACCTGTTGAAATAAGTTTTAAAATGTCTTTTAATTTTGATAAAAGTTGTAAAACTTAAAATTGCATTTATATCTTTAAGCTCAAGTTCAAATTCAAAAGTCATGATATGTGTAAATTAGTTCCCTCTTGACTTTAACAATATTAGTACATTTGTACAAAGGTGACTAATTGGATGTTAAGAGTTATCAGCTAATAGAAAAAGACCCTTTTCAACATTATTTTTTTATTCTCTAAACAGCACATTCTGCCCATGGGTATTTCATATGCACACACAAAAGCATTTCAATTGAAAAGCTTAGAGGTAATACTAGAGTATTTGCTCTTTATGAAAAATCTGCATTCTAGATACCCGGGACAGTATATTTCAAATATTTTGTGATTGTTGAATATCATAAAGCATTCCTGTACACTATTAGATATCAATGTTCATATAGTTTTTCCAAAGCTTAAACTGTCATTTGGGCCAGCTCTTGTACCCACTGGAAAGTTGTACGGATAAAGTGGTAAATTAAAACATTGGATTGAAAGAGAGACTTGAATTAAAACTCCTCATCACTGGAAAAATCAGTTTCCTCTTCCTCAGATTCTACAGAATAATCTTCATTTGAGTGGCCAGACGTTTGTCAGACAGGAGGGAAACAACATCTGCCGGAAAGGGAGCAATTGTCCACTGGATTTCCAAGTCCTCACTTAACCATGAATGGCTGGATTTGGTGCACAAATGACTGCAACTTTAGAAAGCTGCCACAGACAGCTTACATAGTTAGCTCATTGTGTGTGCAATTGTAAAGTTTCATGGCATGGTGGTAGCAATAAAAGATCAGAAATAACATTGTTTCTCTGGTATTTCTCCCAAAAAATTTGCTGCCTTGCTTTATTCACAGTCGCGATTTGCTTCCTTCCAAAGAGTTTACAAACAAATTCTTCAAGGGAAGCTACAACAGTGCTTTCAATTCCCCAGCAAGCTCTACGAAGGTGTCAAGGAATATGGGGTACTTTAGAAGTACTGCCCAGCAAGACTTCTTGCCTTTTCGAAAGAAAGCAGATAGATAGTCATTGCATGTGAAGGCACGAAACCCAATTAGTGCCTTCTTCTGTGGTGTTGTAAACTCACACCGCTTTAGATCAAAGATCGTCCTGTTGTTGCCGTGCCCATTATCCACAGATATATGGGATGTTGACATTCTGGGAAAACTCCCAACAGTATAACTGGTATGTCAGTATCTGCTGAAGGTGAACGGAGGATAACAGGGCCTGGATGTGCCGCAATGGCATGTTGAACATGCAGACATATTTTTTAATCTGCCTCTTCTTGATCAGAGGAGAGTTCATCCACAACTGCTGCTCCTTTGTTGGTGATGACATAGCACTTGTCACTCTTGGAGAAATAGATTTCTCTATTATCTGGCATTGACTTCCCATTTTCTGTCCAAACCTGTAAAATTATGTTTATCATGGATTCTTTATTTGATCCATTGGACAGAAAGTGTGAAAAGTTCATGGGAATTTTGGTCGATGGACTTTTCAGAATATATTTATTACTCTGTCCTCTTTTAACTCGTTTGCCTTCTTTAATTGACTGCTGTCTGTAAGAGTCAACCACCACATCCACTCTCTCATAACCTTGTGGAAGCAAATTCCACAGTAGGTTTGCTAGATTCCCAAATGTTTCAGGCAAACCTGTAATGAGGCAGACTGTTGCCATGAGGTCAACTATGTAAGTTGATACACTGTCTCTTCAAGGCAACTCTGAGTTGTCCAAAATTGGACAGTATCCGACCAGTATGTCAAGCAACTTACTTTTTACTGTTGTTCTTCTGCTTCCATCTGGGTTTGCTAGACACAGTGTGACAGAGCCAAGGCAATGTGTCAATACCCTGTCTACATGTATGTCCACAGGTTTGTTATGCTTGTTTCACAGGGCAACAAGCTTTCCCAGAATATCTCTCAATTGTGAACTCAGTCAATTTCAAGGAATCCTTTAAGAACCTTCAAAGACTCAAACAAAAAGGTGACAGTGTCTACCAAGGGCAAAGTGACTGAGTCAAACAAAGTTGTTCATTAGGTAGTGCTGCTGTGGATTCCTGATTTTTAACAATTTTTAAAATTCGGGTACTTATCGGTAAATGCACCTATCCTATACTGTGCAAGTCAGTGAGCATTGTAATAACAATTCACATTTTCAACTTCTCTGAAGCCGTCCACCAGACTCACTTCAAAGTTGGTGGCAATGTACCAATTTTTATCAAATAGTTGCACTTCAGTGATTTTTTTATTATTTTTTGGTACTTTTTTAGGGCAAATCTTTAAAAAAAAATCTTCTCCAAAACCACTCACCCAATTGCTTTGATATCTCACGGGAACACTCCTGGGGACTTTTAGTTTCTTAACTTGTTCACCAGGTAGCACCAGGTGGTTTTAGCTCTGCTGAGTTGCTAGTCAAGTTGAGCTTTTAGGAGGCACAGTCATCCGTCTTAGAAATACTTCTAAATGTCATACGCACTCATCGAAAGCTCAGCACAGGTCTATTCAGCTGCAACCTTGATTTTGTGGGACAAGCTCAGGTCAGCTCAGCATGGACTGTTCACGCAGCCCTCTAGTTTTTTGTAATTTTTGTTTTGCAGTAACTAAGTCACTTCTCTTGGCAAGTTTGCCCTGTAGCCTATGCAGCAAGGACAGTTGGAACATCGGCTCAACAGTCCATAGTCTTTTGACCGTAGTTAAGTGAAGTTTATAACTTAATAATGCCAGTCAATGGTAAGAATTTAAAGACAGTTAAATTTGGAGGGGGGGAGGGCAGAGGGAACACATGATGCTAAAAATAAAATAATCTTCCATTGAGTGGCTTAGGGGTTTTATTTATTATTCATTTATTGTTATAAATAACCAGGTTACAGGAGCCAGACACTTGCCCTAACAATGGTAGTAGAGTGACCAACTGTGACTGCACCCCATCCACATATGGCAGAGCAGGATTTACTTCTTTCTCCAAGATCAGGGTCAACATAACCTCCTTACAAGTCATAAGTAAGTTTGTTTGTTTTTTATATTTTTAGCTCAGCTGACTTGTCAGCTTATCTTATGATCCTCTGTCTGTCGTCCGTCCATGATATAGGCCTACTTTCTACTTTTGCTATAAACTCAGCTGACGAACTAGTCAGAAGAACTAAAATAGTGATAGGCCTACCAATTCTCTTTTATCTTTTGCAGAAGTAATAAATTTGGATTTCGAGTGGTTGGGCTCGTACATATTGGAAACACTATAGTCTGTATTTAATGAAGAATATTTCAAAGGTTGAGAGGACCGGTTAAAAACCACCAGTTGCCTTTTGTGGGTGACTGCCTGTCTCAAGTCAGGAGTGAAATTTGTTTCTTCACATTGGTATTGGAAGATGAATGTTGATGCTTTGGTAACTCTGGAATCTCTTTGCTGTCATTGCTGGGTTTGATATTTATGAATATGGGTCATGTTTTTCTGCATAAGTGTATTATAGTAGAGATGTCCATCCATTGTCCGTTGTCCGTCAACAATTCACATTTTCGACTTCTTCTCTGAAACCCTCAGCCAGATCCACTTCAAACTTAGTGGGGATGTTTCTTGGGTGGATGTCTACCAAGTTTGTTCAAATGGTCACGGTCCAGTGATTTTTGGATTTTTAAGAAATTTTTTTGTTCTTTTTTGGGCAAATCTGAAAAAATCTTTTTCTCTGAAACCGCTCGCCCAATTGCTTTGATATCACACAGGAACACTCCCTGGGACTCCAAGTTCTTAATTTGTTCACCAGGTGGGGCTGCAATTTTTCGCTGATTTTTTAAAAAATTTTGTGTGTTTTAGCTATTTTCACCTTCTTCTCCAGAACCGTCACTCAGATTAAGCTGAAACGAGGTGGATATGTACATTGTAGAAGGGCCAAACAAAGTTGTTCACAGTATAGGAATGCTGTGGATTCCTGATTTTTAACGATTTTTTCAATTCGGGTACTTATCGGTCAATGCAGCTTTCCTATTGATTACCATGGAAGTCAATGAGCATTCTAATGCTAATTCACATTTTCGACTTCTTCTCCAAAACCGTCATCCAGATTATCTTCAAACTTGGTGGCAATGTACCTTGGGTGGGTTTCTACCAGGTTTATGCAAATGGTCATGCTCCAGTGATTTTTTAATTTTTAATGAATTTTTTTGTTCTTTTTTTGGGCAAATCTGAAAAAAATCTTTTTCTCTGAAACTGCTCACCCAATTGCTTCGATATTACACAGGAACACTCCCTGGGACTTTAAGTTCTTAATTTGTTCACCACGTGGCCCTGCAATTTTTTTATAATTTTTTATGAATTTTTGTGCATTATAGCTATTTTCAACTTCTTCTCTAGAACCGTCTCTCAGATTAAGCTGAAACATGGTGGATATGTGCATTGTAGAAGGGTCAAACAAAGTTGTTTACTATGTGGGAATGCTGTGGATTCCTGATTTTTAACGATTTTTTCAATTCGGGTACTTATCGGTCAATGCAGCTTTCCTGTTGATTACTATGGAAGTCAATGAGCATTCTAATGCTAATTCAAATTTTCGACTTCTTCTCCAAAACCATCATCCAGATTAACTTCAAACTTGGTGGCAATGTACCTTGGGTGGGTTTCTACCAGGTTTGTGCAAATGGTCGTGCTCCAGGGATTTTTTATTTTTAATGAATTTTTTGTTCTTTTTTGGACAAATATTAAAAAATCTTCTTCTCCGAAACCGCTTCCTCAATTGCTTTGATATCACACAGGAAGACACCTAGGGACTCCTTGTTCTTAATTTGTTCACCAGGTGGCCCTGCAAATTTTTTATAATTTTGTATGATTTTTGTTTTTGTTTTTTTGTTATAGCTATTCTCAACTTCTTTGCCAGAACTGTCACTCAGATTAAGCTTAAATGTGGGGGATATGTTCCTTGTGGAAGGGTCAAACAATGTCGTTCACTATGTGGGAATGCTGCGGATTCCTGATGTTGAACAATTGTTTTTCAATTAAGCTACTTTTCGGTAAATGCACGTATCCTATTTACTCCCTTGTAAGTCAACGAGCATTCTAATGCTAATTTACATTTTTGACTTCTCCAAAACTGTCATCCAGATTTACTTTAAACTTGGTGGGGATGTACCTTGGGTGGGTGTCTACCAGGTTTGTTCCAATGGTCATGTTCCAATGAAAGTTGGATTTTTTATGATTTTTTTTTCAAAAATGTTTACAAAAATTTTAATAGGAAAGTGTAACATGGGAATTTCTTGCAGTGGTGATAACTTAAATGATTTTGGCCAGATTTACTTCAAACTTGGTGTGTGTGTGTGTGTGTGTGTGTGTGTGTGTGTGTGTGTGTGTGTGTGTGTGTGTGTGTGTGTAGGCGCACTTTTGTTACACTACATGTATTATCATCACCTCTTAAGCTGTATCTACTGTTGGCAATGATCTTTCTTGTTAATTCAATAGGGTGGCTTCCATGACGTTGAAAACTGTTTTTGTCCTAATGGAAGTTTCCATTGACCAAGATATCATGGTGTATATCAGTGTACTTCTTTTATGTTAATCTTGTATTTGCTCAAATAAACGTGGCCAGAGTGTCAGGTCATGGTAGTAACATGCCCACTTTCAGCTTATTATGCAGAACCCACACAGATACATATAGTCATGTGTCATGAATGTTCATTATTGGTAAGTAAATGTGTGCATACAGGCTACATGTTTAATAATCCTTGTTTTGGAGGGACCTTCCAATTTGCTACAGAAGTTTTTGTCTCATTAATGGTGAAATGATAAGGGATAAACTCAAGTTGGGATTTTTTATAGTGACAATTCATGAGGAGGGTTGGGGAAGGGAAGGGAAGGGAGGGGAGATCCTCATTGTTCCCAGTTCATAGGTTATATAAATAGGTGTTTAAATTATTTATTCAGATCACAGCTTTTGCAACACAAACACTGTTTTTCACAGTTCCTGATAAATATTTACTTACAATCACCTTTTAGAAAAAATCACAGCCAAGATCACAAAAGTAACGATTCCTTTTCCCATTCAAGCCAGGACAATAACGAAGACAAACATCACTGAACCTGAGTATCTCTGTTTTCAGCGGACGATTTCACCTTTAGCTCCCGCAAAAGAACAGGCAAAAAGATATCCTATGGCACAGCTGGGGACTGCTACAGTTCCCAGCAATGTCCGCAGGTAAGTTCATCACAAGGTACAGAAATGCAGTAGGATATTAAGGTTACAAGTGAAGATCCATTGGCCAGACATTGGCAGATTTGTTGAATCCCCAGGAGGAGACAAGACTGTCCAAGATGGAGAAAAGTTCTGTTGGAAGCCTGTAAAAGGAACGTGCCACACACACAGACACACACACAGACACACGACAGATAAAGGAGGGAGATCCTGTCAAATGGGGACAGTTGATAGTTGTGGTTGTAGATCAGAAGAGAGAGCCTAATACTAGAAAAGATGATTTGCTGCATAGCAAATCAGAGTGTGTGTCTCTAAAGCTTATTGGTATGATCAGATGCTTACTAGTTCATAGCATAGGAGTAGAAGTTGGAATGGCATCTCCATCTATTATAGCTTTGAAGTTATTCAAGAGTTTAAATTCCAGTGGTGCTACCTAGCATAATTCAAATTGCTCCAACTTTTGTTTTAGATTCATTGCATGCGCAGTGGTCAATACCCCCCTAGTAGAAGTTGAAATGACATCTGTATCTGTTATAGCTTTGAAGATATTTAAGATTTTAAATCTCAAATGCTGCTAATAAGCATAATTTAAATTGCTATAACTCCGGTTTTAAATTCATTAGATGCACAATGGTCAATAACCCCCTGGTAGAAGTTGGAATGACATCTCTAAAAAATATACTTTTGAAGATATTCAAGATTTAAAATTTCAAATGCCCCTAATTTGCATAATTTTAAACATCTTCAGTCCTCTGCATGAAAGGCAAAGCTCTTTGTATGGAGGTACAATCATGCCAAGTTTGGAGTTTCTATGTATAATAGTGTCACAGAAAAGTGTTGGGACAAATGCACTGGTAAAGAAGAAAGAAATTAAAATTTCTAATTGTGCTATGTAGCATAATTTAAATTGCTCCAACTTTTGTTTTAATTCATTAGGTGCGCAATGGTCAACAGCCCCCTAGCAGAAGTTGGAATAACATCTCTATCTATTATAGTGTTGAAGATATTCAAGATTGAAAATTTCCAATGGTGCTACTTAGCATAATTTAAATTGGTACTACTTTTGTTTAAGATTCATTACATTCTCAATGGTCAATAACGCCCTAGTAGAAGTTGAAATGACATCTCTATCTATAGTAATTTTGAAGATATTCAAGATTTAAAGTTTCAAATGCTGCTAATTAGCATAATTTAGATTTCTACAACTTTTGTTTTAAATTCATTAGATGCACAATGGTCAATAACCCTCTACTAGAAGTTGGAATGACATCTATCTATTATACTTTTGAAGATATTCAAGATTTAAAATTTGATATGCCCCTAATTTGCATAATTTTAAACATCTTCGGTCCTCTGCATAAAAAGGCCCAACTCCTTGTATGGAGGTACACTCATGCCAAGTTTGGCGTTTCTATGTGTAATTGTGTTAGAGAAAAGTGTGGAACAAATTCACTGGTAAAGAGGAAAGAAAGAAATAAAGAATTTGAGGAAAAACAGAAAAGTGTGTGTTGACACACATACGTTAATAAGGCATGAAAATAGGTTGAGGAATATGAAACTTTAAATATTTACAGTCACTTGGTGGTGTCTTCTATATTGGTCTGGTGTGTGTTTCAGGGTCACTTTAAAATCAACCTATCCAACACAGGCCTGAAAGTGGCAGACAGTGTGAACTGGCATATATATGGGTACAGCGCATCCAAGAAGGTGGAGACAAGCCAGGTGAGTATGATTCTCTTGTCATGGTCTGTCTGCACGTCAGTCAGCATTTTCACAAGCATATGCAGAGAATGCGAGAGAGGGGAATGCAAGACTTGCATCAATATGTAAATACAACACTAGTACCACTCGGTGAGCACCACTTGTTTGTGATGCCGTCACACTGCTCTGACGATCAGAAAAAGTGAAACTTTCACGTTTAATAGCCTGACCGGTCTAGCCTCAATTTGGGCTCAACAGAGACTGACCAAAGATTGGAGAATTTACATTCATATTGGTAAAAAGACATACCTGTGTGATGTATTCTTTCATCATGGGTATGACGTAAAACAATAATATTTATGCTTATGACCATTGATCAGGCCAGCTGGTAATTTGACGTGTTGGAAAGACCCTGATTCAAGTGTTGAAGACATGCGGTTTTGTGTTTACAAACATTCTGTTGTCATGGAGGTGTCACATCCCCCTGGTGTTGATTCCAGTGAGTGTGGCTCAAGTCATCATGGAAAGCTATGTTTAGTGACAAACGTAGAAATAAGAGTGTATGATTACCAGGTGAACTGACTAGTCCATGCATCCTCGTGGTACCCAGTTTTGGAGTAAGCAACTGCATGTGATACAGTAGTCCCTGTCATGAGAGACCCCTGTCGTGAGAGACCACCCTCTCATGAGAGACCACTTTTCAGATTTCCAAGTCCTATACTACCCATGTTAATTTACCTGTCATGAAAGACCACCTCTCATAAGACAACTTTGTTGCTGTAAGGGTGGTCTCTGGTGACAGGGACCACTGTACTTAATTAGCAATCGCTGGGGGACAGAAGATAGTGTTTTGTCACAAAGCATAACACAAATAATGTCAATGGGGCTAGGTACGTGAACTGTAATTATGCATCCCCCATACAGAGGGGGTTAGTCCCATCGTCCGCCGCCATATATCTTATTAGGGGACCGCCAAAGGCAAGTCCCCTATAGTGATCACAGGCTCCGTCAGTGCCTGCGTGCCTGCATCCGGATCCTTTCTGCATGATAACTTGAAAAGTTTTTGAGCGAAGACTTTCATATTAGACAAAATGTTAGTCCTCTATAAGGGCTACCATAAGTTATAAGATGGTTGACCTTGACCGAATTCCCAAGGCTACAGAGTCATATTAGTGAATTTGGTGTCTGCTTGGTAACTTGGAAAGTTTTTGAGCTAGGGCTTTCATATTGCACAGGGTCATTGTCCTCTGTAAGAGCTAGGTCAAGTTGAAAGATGGGGGACCATGATCCAATTCCCAAGGTCACAGAGCCACATTAGATAATTTGGTGACTGCATGATAACTTGAATCTTTGAGTTAGGTCTTTTATATTGCACAAGATTATAGTCCTCTGTAATGGCTAGGTCAAGTTTGAGGATGGGGGACCTTGACACAATTCCTCAGATCACAGAGCCACATTAGCGAATTTGGTGTCAGCATGATTTATAACTTGAGAAGTTTTCAAGCTATGGGGATTTCATATTGCACATCATCATAGTTTTCTATCAGGCAAAGGTGAATTGGAACATGAGTGACCTTGACCCAATTTCCAGTGTCACACATCCACTTTTGCGAAATTTAGTGTCTGCACGATAATTTGTAAACTTTCTCATTATAGGTTTTAGATTGTACATGATTATAGTCCTCTATAGGGCCAATGGTTAAGTTCGAACATTAGTGACTTTGACTGACTTCTGAAGGTCACATAGCCACTTATTTGCTTTTGGATAATGGATTTTATGTTCAACAATTTATTACTGTATATAGCTGATTTTGAATCTGTAACTAAGGTCAGTTTAGCCAATGTCCAAGGTGAGATACCCCTTTTATTGAGGCCGCCCCAAATGCACTGGAAATGTGACCTTATCAGAGGGGTAAACTTCTAGCATACAGCAATAGTTGCTGTCCTAAACTGTCCCATGTTTGTATAGGGCAGTCCCCTCAGTGGTGCAAGCACCACTATTACATCTGGTTAACCTTATTCTGTCTTCTGTTACATAGGGTTATGGCCTAACCCTGATTTAACAGTTTATTTTTGATGCAATCCTCTCATTTAAATGTGAGAAAGGGACAAAACCATCATCTCCATGTCAACACTAGTAGTACCATAAGTAGGTCTTTCCATGCACATGCAATGGACGTACATGTGTCTGGTGTGATGTAACTTGTAGTGGGCCTAAAAGATGACACTGTCAAATGTCGAGTGCAGTGACAGAAGACAGCAATAGCTGTAGTACCCTGTTGTGCAAGGAGTAGAACGTACAACAAGAGTTTTCTTGTACAATTTATAAACGAGAGAGACACAAATCACCATAAGAGATGTAGTGAAAATCGTTTGTCAACAAATGTCCAAATGATGCTCTCTGTCTTCATTTCAAATTTCATAAATGAAGGTAAAAATTGACGATTGTGATCATATTTGTTGTTTTGGGGTCATATTTTACCCCAGACCAGCCTTACTGAATGTAGAAAGAGAAAGAATAATATTCTATATATGCATGAGGCCACATTTTGCGCCACTTGACAAAACGATGTATAATGGGGTTTCGCCGAAAGTTTTATGCTGGTTTAAGCTATTAATGCCACCTGTTTAGAGCCACAAGATCTCTTGTTATGTTTCAAGAAGAGCAGACAAGTTTGTGCCCATGACAGGTTTCTGCTATGTACAGATGTGGGTGAATGTGGAGATATGAAGTTGGGCTACTTGGCCTTACAGCTGTAAAGCATACTCTAATGAACCACAGTGCCACACATGACAACAGCCAATAGTTGGCAATTGAAGGAGAATAAAAAGCTGTAATTAAAGAAGAAAAGGGCACCAAGAGTTGCAGCATAAGGGTCCAAACTTAAACTAGAAAAGAAGATTGCTTCAAAGTAAATCTGTGAGCCTTCAAAAGTTGTAGATATTAAATGCTGTAACTTTTGTCCTTTGGTACTTTACATTCCATTAAGCTTATGGCTGGATGAAAATTTCAAAGGTCAAAATGACCTTGACCTTTGACCTTTAGAAGTCACATGTAAATTACAAAAATATGCAGCGTTATGGTTACCTTTACTTATAATAGTTTTGAAGATATTCAAGATATCAATTTTCAAATGGCCCTAATTTGCATAATTGTCAAAACTGTTGAACCTCTTTACAAAGACTCAAGACTTTATGTATGGAAGTATAATCATGCCAAGTTTTGAGTTTCTACGTGTAATACTTTCCAAATGAAAAATCAGACATATGTGCGCAGAGAGAGAGAGAGAGAGAGAGAGAGAGAGAGAGAGAGAGAGAGAGAGAGAGAGAGAGAGAGAGAGAGAGAGAGAGAGAGAGAGAGAGAGAGAGAGAGAGAGAGAGAGAGAGAGAGAGAGAGAGAGAGAGAGAGAGAGAGAGAGAGAGAGAGAGAGAGACTTTGACTTGCAGTAGCTGCATAGGCAGCTCAATTACATTTTGATTTCTTCCCTGTGCCCCGTTGCAGATGGGGTTAAGAGTGGAGGGGTGGTGTGGAGGGTACTGTGGCTACTGTGCCCCTCACCTGGCCACAGGATTACAGTTACAGTTTTTACCCTGAGGTGAGCATCATTTAGCTTACTCTTCAAACCTTGTGTGTGTGTGTGTGTGTGTACAATATGTTTGTGCTAGGGTTGACATCCTGCAGTAAAACCACAAAACTTCCAAGAGCTGTGCACACCATTTTCATAACCATGTAAATTTTCGTGTATTGAATGTAGATCTCTCAAATGTGGCACTTTCATCACAAAAACTAAAGAAAAATGAAAACCATAATTATATACATGTATATCATGACATTAACCCCCAGTTTTGATCAAGGATGAGTCAGTCTACACAAGCACAACTGGAAAACCACAGCTTTTGTAAGATGTGTGTGTAGATGTTGTGCAGAACTAAAAGATACAGACCCAACAGGACTCAGATTTGTGCTGTGGTTCCCGATCTGCTCTGAAATCATTGGAGCAAACGGAATGGAACAAAGAAAGTTTGTGCTTTACCATTTATATATCAGAAATTGTACAAGGAAAACATTTTTTTTATTGCTCTTTAGATTTAGATCATATGAGGATGAGATATGAAAGTGGGAAACAACTTCATCACAGTCTACATCAGGACCAGTTGCTGATACAGGGACAAGACTAGATACCTGGCCAAAGGAAGAGACCTAGACGTTTCTGCAATTCAAGACAGTGTATTTGTATATAACAAAAAGGGGAACCAGAAGGAGTCGACAGGTAGCTGGTAACAAGTCTGGGTACCACACACAGGATACCTGCTGACTGCAGGTCAGAGGTCAACAACAAGGAGCACACAGGTAGCACATGACAAGACTGGGTACCAGATACAGGATGCTAGATGACTGGGGGGTCAGAGGTCAGCCTCAAAACCCGTATTTTATTTCCAAGAGATGCAACAAGATTCATGTCCCTAAACCATTACCTCATGATTTGTCAATTTAAATAGACAGTTGTGGGGACCAGCTAGAAGGAGCTTCCAGGACACACAATTGGGCTTCTAAAGCATATTTAGTGCACAAGTTCCTGTCCACTCTAAGTGGCGCCAATAAGTATACTAAAAAGATATGTTTTGGTGGTGTAAAACAGAACAGTATTTTTTATGCCTCCCTCAAGCAGGGGAAGCATTATGATTTTGGTTTGTCTGTCTGTGTGGTGAACATTTTTTTTTATCACAACATGTCAAAAGTGCCAAGACAGATTTTGCTTACATTTGGTACTGAAGTACCTCATAAGTTTAAGATAAACTGACAGGGACATTTTTTCCCAAATGCACATGTATCCCTAAATACTGAGGGTCAAGGTCACAAGGCCATCAGAAAAAAAAAAAATCAGCATTTTCACCTAATTCTGAGAAAGCTAAATCTGAAAAGCCATGAAGCCCTCACAAATGTCCTTACATCTTAATATTGCACTCAAGTATCATTGAGTATTTGATATTTTATTCTGTTAATGTCCCTGTGCTACTTTTTATAAGTTGTAACCTACTGGTAGGGAAACAGGTTTCTCATTATTGAGAAAAAAAATTTAACAAAATTGAGTTCTAGGGAACATCATAAAACAGATTTTTTGGGTCACTGTGACCCATATGTTCTCACCTATTTGTTGACTAAACATGCATCACGATAGGCCTAGCCTACAACCAAATTGGTTAACCTGTATGTTTAAAATGCCCAACAAGACTTTGCTCAAATTTTGCACATCAGCAAGAAACTAATTCTGCACACCAGTAAGAAACCAAGTCATCTTGTCAAATTAGGATGCTCATGCTTAAGTAGGCTTTTCTCTATTTAGGTCACAGGTTATCAGATACAACTTCTCCCACTTACAGAAATGTGCCGTGGTCAAACTTAAAACTATACCTAAAAAAGATAAAAAATTAAAAAAAAAAAAAAAATTTGGGCTTGAATACTTACAAAGTGTTTTACTTGTGTGTTTTTTTATTGTCACTAAGCTTCAGAGTTTTGATTTTTAATGAAACTTGCCCATGAAAGTTGTTAATTACAAATTGAGAAGTTTGATTAATTACAGGGGTAATGCAAGTTCAGTAGGGACAGGTCGCCTGATGGAGTGACATCTGACCTAAATCTCCCTGTGACCAGATGTATTGAGATAGGAACTTGACTCATTCACAATAAGAATAGACAAAGTGGGCAAATGGAGGGGCATGACACCGAGATGGGGGAGGCATATCCGTGAATGCTGGCATTCACAGTTTTTTTAGTTTATTAATGTGTGTTTGGTTTTGTGAAAACATCAACATTATCTAAAAATTGCTTTTACAAAGAGCAATGTGTTATTCCAGACACAACTGGTATATTTGTCCAAGATTTAATTTGGTATTTGTTCTCATTCATTGTTTTTCTTCATTATACTAGGATGAATACTCTATACACACATAAAATGTCTGCCTAGATTGTAAGAATTAAAAAGAAACCCAAATGTATTGTTTTCTGTAAGGATTTGTGTCACAAATTTAGAACAGCATTTGCATGATCATGTTGGTACAGCAATATTTGACACTGTACACAAAGCGAGGGAACAAAATTTTACGTTAACTAGTAGGCATGTTGTGATCGAACTATTGTGTTTATTTGTTGGTCACATCGAAATCTACTCTATGGGACCAAAAATAGGCTGTTATTGCATCGTTGAAAAACACCTTTACATGTTGTCTGATCTGAGACTTCATTTAACAGATACATGCCCAGTTTCTTGTCTTTACACTCAAGCATGCTCAGATATCTTTGGTGAACCAAGGGGGTTATGTGCACTACTCTGCATTTAATGAGACTTGTACTGGCAAAAAAAATAGTACAGTAGTCCCTCCTTTGAAAGACCACTCCTTTGGGACACCACCTCCTTTGAGAGACCACAATTGTCAGGTCTTTCTCTAGTACTTTTCATGTTATTTATACCTCCTTTGAGGGACCACCTGCTTTATGTGACCACCTTTTGGGTGGCACTAGGGGTGGTCTCTCAAAAGAGGGACTACTGTATTCTAAGGCCACAATCAATTGATCACTGTGAGAGCAAAGAAATATTTGACAATAGAAAGTAAAAGGTTACAGCAGTGTTTAATGCAGACAAGTGCAAGCATGCACAGCATCCCAGCCACTGTGCAAAGTAAATAAGAATTTAATTTCTGCTGATGGCTTCAGAATGAGACAGAGGGGTCCAAATTACAGTAAAGGTACGCGGAAAGAAGTTAATTGATTCCCACGGAGGAGAGTGCTAGAAATATACCTTATTTATGGTCTGATGAGTACTTCAAAATTGATGCAAGACTTACATCCTATGGGGGCGGGGGCAGGGGCGGGGGGAGGGTACTTGACAAACATCACTGGATAAATATTGACATACTTCAACACCCATTGGCACTCATCATTTAAAAAAAAAAAGTCAAAACTCCTGGAATTTTCTCATGTATCAGAACCATGAAAATATAAAGCAGATTAAAGTCTTTTTTTTTCTTCCTTCTTTCTTTTTTTTTTTTAATTCAGAAGATAACTCAGCACGAAGGAGTTGTTACATCAAACCAGATTCCAGTGTGAGCAGTGGATCATGTCCTCTGTAGATGGCAATACAGGAAACCTCCCCCTGGTATCCACTTGTCTTACCTGGGGAATTAGCCCTTTCCCCTTGAACTAAGACTGAGTCAACAGCTTTTCTTGACATGGATTTGGCACTAAGTGCCCAACCCATGGCAAGGAAAGCCCGGGGAATATGATGTTGATAGGCCCCATCTACAATTCTCTGTCAAACTTTTTCATCGTTGAATGAGTTGAAAACAGTGAAGCAGATGACATTTGACCACCAGGCGGTTTTTGGCCGGTTTAAGGGGGAAAGGGTTAACAAAGCCTGTTTCACTAATTTGTTGGAAAATGTCCTGTGACACAGGAACTAGTTGCTTCCACCATGCAGAACAGTGCATCTGACATGCCCTATTGCACTCACCTGTATCTTCCCCCAGATGGTAAAGAAAGTATTTTACTTGCTGTGATATTTATTGAGATGTACAGTTCTCAAGTGTTCATAGAGATTTCATTTGGTGCAATAAAACTGTAAATAATCTTCAGTTGAAAATACAGATGTTAGAATTTTAGATTTTGTCTGTATTTCCATATAACATTGTTGTTTATGTATGGTCCAGAACAAAATTTTGTTGTGTTTTCATTTGTATGTATATTTAACCAATTCTACATGTTTCTAAAGGCATTTTTGCACTGCTTTTAGGGGAGGAAAAAACATTTAGTGACTGGTATTTTGGGGCTTTTGAAAGAAACTTGTAGCAACTTTTTTTTTTTTTGGCTTTTTTAAATCTTAAGGCCACTGTTTGTTACTTTTTTAGTAGGTTTGCTTAAAATTCACAGTGTACTTTTATGTGATAAATCATTCAATCAGAACTTCAAATTTATTATCCATATATGACACACCCACAACAACAATACTCATAAAGATCAGTATGGATTCCTGTCTCAACAAATATCCAGCAACACTTTATATTATGTACATGTTTATGGTACTTTTATACATATTTATACACCCCATACACAATATATATATATACATACATATATATATGTACTTTGGCCTAGCTGTTAGGCCTACTTGTACCTTGAAGTATACACAATCACAGGGAACATTTTCACAGTTATGTTACACCATGAATAGGCCTGAACAGTACCACTGCACAATGATGAGGCCTGTTAAATAGATTATGGCTTGAAAAGAACCCAGAACTCATATGTTTTATTGAAAATATTACTACAAGTGGCCATTCTTTCACCATTTTAGCGATAGCAACAGAAAAAGGTGTATGCAAGCTGTTTTGACTGAAAAGGGTGTATGCAAGCGGTTTTTACTGTATTTCAACTGGTTTTTAATGCCCTCCACACCAGTACATGTATTGTTTTTCACATGTATTTAACTGGAAATACAGTGAACCTGATAATAACACATTTGAATTCCACATCCTTTCATTCAAGTTCCAACATGCTTGGGCTAAATTCAAGTTTATATAGATAATGCCTGTTTTCTTTAAAAAAAAAAAAAACATGTTCAGCAAAAAAAAAACGTTTTTTTTTTTTTTTTTTGCATTGCCTGGTCAGCTCTGCATTGACTCTAACAAGGGTAGCTAGAACAGGGATTGCAGGCAATGCATAACTGCTGAACCAACACTTAACACACTTGATATGAAAAGAGTTACAGATGTCGTACAATACAAAGAATCAACATGGTATTACTGTAAATTCACTTAAATTTCACTGTATTTATATTTTTGGTTGTTTCACCAAAAATAAACATATAATGAAAAGAGGCATATAATGAAATGGCCTTTTAACATAGGTTTAATTGGATTATGCCAAAGTTAGTGAAATTAGAATTTTGGTTTAAATGCCTGAAATACAAAAAAGAAAACAAATACAATGATACACATGAAAATAGGCATAGTTGGATTTTTTTTATTTTAGCTCATGAGAATTGTCAGCTGAGCTTATAGGATGGGTCTGCATCTGGCGTTGCTCCACAATTATATTTCTGACTTCTTCTCCAGAACTGTTTGGCAGAGGCACATCAAACTTGGTGGGAATCTACCTTGGGTGGGTCTCTACCAAGGTCATCTTAATGGTCATGCTCCAATGTTGAGATTTTTAATGAATTATTTTGTTCAATTTTTTGCAAAATTGTAAAAAATTCTTTTTTGAAACCACCTGATGAATTGCTTTGAAATTGCATAGAGACACTTCTGGGGACCTACAGAACTTCATTTGTGTGGTGGTTCTGCATTTTTGGTGGTGTTTTGTGTGTGTGTGTGTGTGTGTGTGTGTGTGTGTGTGTGTTTATTTCTTTGAACTTTTCCAAAACTATCACCAAGATTGTTCTGACACTTGGTGGGAATGTACATGTACCTTGTGCAAGGGTCAAACAAAGGTGCACACTAGGTGATGACACTCCAAATCCCAGATTTTCAACATTTTTCAATGTAGGTTCTTACTAGTTGATGCATACATCACTATTGATTACTACATGTATGTTATACAGTGGGGATTGCAGTGGGAATTCACATTTTGGACTTCTCCAAAACCATCAGCCAGATTCACTTTAAACTTAGTGGAGATCTAGAGTCTCCATAAGTGTCCCTTTGAAGTTTGTTCCAGTGATTTTTAAGGGTCCGCCCCATAAGGGTGGGTTGTCCATCCGTCCGGATGTCCATGGTGCTGTCCGTATGTGCGTATTCTCGTTACTACAATATGTACAGAATGCTTCCATGCTTTGGCAGGATGCTTACCTTCCCTGGCAAGATGAACTGATTAGATTTTGGTGTCACCATGACCTAATTTGAGCAAATGGCAGCCTAATTACATGCTCCTTTGGGCTCATTGCTGCAATATCTCCAGAATGCTCCTAAGTATTTTGCTCAAATTTGGCAGTGTGCTTATCTAGCATGCCAAGATTAACTGATTATATTTTGGTGTCACCATGACCTAACTTGAACGAATGGCGGACCCGTCAGTCAACGCTTGCATTGAAGGTATGTCTAGTTAGATTTCTTACAACTGTTAGGGAATTTATTTTTCAGTAAAATATTTAACGTTCTTCTCCACAACCACCTGACCAATTATTTCAAAATTCTTTTAATGTTGTTAATTTTGACATTGACAGACCTTTAAATGTCAAAGGGATGTTTTTGCCTTTTACCACACTGATGATGAATCCTCTGCCTATGGTTACTATTAAACACTAAAGGGAAAGTACCTGTGGGTTTTTATTTGGTGTTTATTTCGAGCTTGTCTGACTTTGAATGGTCAAACTGACATATATGCTTATATATTTGAAATAGTGGGACCTGTCACTTTCCATTAAAAAAAAAAAGAAGACTCCTGAACTGAAAGTGAAAACTGATATTGAAAACACTGATGATGGTTTTAAACAAAAGCGATCTTGATATAGTTCTGATGACCACAGGACCACTTCAGTTTGTGCATCCAAGGTCAGCTGAGCACAGGACTGTCACAGTTCTTCCTCTCTCTCTCTTTAATTTTTTTAGTCAAAGGTTAACTGGGAAATTCTGAATGCACAAAATGCATGTCTGTGTAGCACCATGTGTATCATCACTGACTATTTCTTCCAAGTGGCTTAAAACAACGGCATCTGGTTTTGATGATAAATTCTGCGACATACCTCCAGCTGAAGTTTCTGTTCCCTGTTGCCTTCATACCAAATCACAGCATTCCAAGTGTGTATCAATGTCTTGTTTGTGTGCTATGTTACAATAATGTGAGGCACCTAGACCAAGCTGTAACAGTGCAAACCTGTCTTAACCCTTTCCTCCTTGGATTAAGAGTCAACAGCTTCCCTTGGTGTGCGTTAGGTGTAAAGTGCTATGGTAAGCCAAGGATAGTTACTGACCTGGGGCATATAATCTTGATGCTTCTTATCCACTATTTTCATTCACAATGTTTGTCATTGCTGTTTAAATTACCCCCAAAAACATTGAGGCTGACAACATTTGACTACCATCCTGTTTTGGCTGGTTTAAAGGGGGAAAGGGTTAAGCAGCCAATCACAGGAAGTGGCAGTGCAGGTGGCATCTAACATTTTCACTGTTTTCTCTTTCGCTGGGAGATTCTGTAACGGTTGCCAAACAGAGGTGGTCACTTCATAGAGATAGCTATTGGGGCAGGTTTGAATGTATATGGAGTTTTCCAGAAGGTTTAGGGCAGGGCTTGGGTGCCATGTTTCCATGACAACACTGCCAACTTTCACCATAGTGCCATGCCAAGGGAGGGGTAATTGATTTCCAAAGGGTGCAATTTCAGTATTACAACCACTTTCTGTCTACAAGTTTTGTAGAACAGAGTGATAATGCAAATGATTCCAGAAGCATTGTAAACTGTTTCAGAGGAAAAACAGTCAGGTAAAGATATGTTGTAAAGGAAGTATTAAAAAAATACAAACACGGTTTTCAAAATTGCAAGTAAGTGACTAGACAACATTTAAGTAAGGTTTCTGTTATATGCATTGGTACTTAAAACATACACTTGGTTTACAATGGGAGAGGTAACAATGACCAATTGTGTGTATTCAGCTGAATGCACAATTCAATACACAGAATTCTTCAGGGCTAGAGATTTGTATTCCCATTGGATTGCATGTTAAATTAACCTCAAATTAAAAGACTACTTTCAAAGCTGCAAGAATAAAATTTATGTGGACATTTCAGCTATGGGCATGATTTTACCACACAAATTTTGCTTTTTATGCAACAAGTGGCTTTAAAGTTATTAAGCTGTAAATTACAATGAAAAGAAATGGGAATACACAACTCTAGCCCTGAATGACTGAAATGCCCTCTACAGGAGAGCAGTAGAAGCTTCTGTTCTTGCTCTCCCCTATTTTCATTAGGTATGTATTTTTAGCCATAAAATATTTCGACTGGTTATTAAAGATGACCAAGACAATTTTTTGTTTCACACAATTGCAACATTTACAGGGAGGCTATCACAGATGGTTAACTTTAGCACATCAATTTGACCACAGTAATAGCATAAAAGTGGGGGACAAATTTCATTTATTTGTCTGTTGTGCAGGAAGTGAAGGCTACGTGTAACTTTAACGGGTCAGTTCAGGGATCATGGTTAAAACAAAAGATTTGTTAAATTAACTTGTGTAAACATACAGAGAGAGACCAGTCATGAGAGTGACATACCAACACACCAAAGTTGAAACTATTCAGCTCTAGGGTCCATTGAAGTATGTTTATTTTGCATTTTGTCTTTGTGTCTCCAGCATCATACTGCTGTCACCTGGTGTTTTGTAACCTCGGATACAACAACATTCCTATTGGCCAGTGGCTGATGTGGTTTCCTTTTAAGCTCTGCTGACCAAAGGTCGCAGAGCTTATGCAACCACTCATGTCTGTCCATCCATCCGTAAACTTTTGCTCGTTAGCATAATACCGTCCACAGTTTTCAAGTTTGCCCAATGTAACTTTCAGGACTTGTAGGGTGTATGAAAATCTAGGCCGCTTTCGATATTGGTGGCACCACCTACATTATTATGTAATACATGGGTCAACTGTGAAAGCATCTTTAATTTGTGGCGGATCTTCACCTAATTTGGTGGATTTGTGGGGGAGGTCAAAGTCTAGTTGATAATGATACTAGTGGCACCACCTATAATTTGACAGAAATTATGAGCCAAAATGTGTTTGAAGATGTAAAATTCCATCTTTGGAAAAGTAATTGGATTAGACTTGCCAAATTTATAGGGTATATAGACCATGGCCAAAGGTAGAATGTTATGTAATATCAGTGACCTTGACGCATTTTTGTGAGGTCACCATGCCTGTAAAGTTGAAAAGGTGATTTTGTAATGGCCGGGTGTAGCGTGGACATCAATGGCTAAGAGAATTGAGCCTCCAGATCAAAATTGCACTTGATTACAAAATACATAAAAAAAAATGCACTTTGTGACCTGGTTTTTGGGTCATTGTGACCCAGTAATTGTGGAGTTTGGCGCTTGTCCAAGTTTTTTTTTCCTCAATAACTTAAAAAGTTAAGACCTGATTTCAACAAACAGACTGTATATGGAAAGCTGGATGTAGGGCACATATTTTGAACAGTAAGGATTTTTTAATCCCAGTTCAAGGTCAAGGTCAAATGGCCAGTTTGAATATTGGGGTCATGTTGTGAATGCTCTGCACCCCACAATTCTTCAGATAGGCCCATATAACGTTTTGGAGTTATAAAGTGTATAAAAATCTTTGTTGACATCAATGTAAGTGGCGCTACCTATAGTATTATGTAATATACAGGTCAAAATGTGAAACTTTTGTGACCGCAGTACTGTCCACAGTTTTCAAGTTAACGCAATATAACTTTCAGGACTTATAAGGGATGTAAGTATCTAGGTTCTTTTTGATATGGGTGGCTCCACCTACAATATTATGCAATATAGGGGTCAAAATATGAAAATCTTGTGAACAATCTAGCATCTTTAATTTTTGGCAGATCTTCACCAAATTTGGTGGGATTGTGGGGGAGGTCAAAGTCTAAGTTAGTAATGATAGAAGTGGCACTACCTATAATTTGATGGAAATTATGAGCCAAAATGTGTTTTAAGATATAAAATTCCATATCTTGAAAAGTAATTGGATTAGACTTGCCAAATGTATAGGATATATCGACAATGTCCAAAGCTATAATCATATGTAATATCAGTGACCTTGACATATTTTTGTGAGGTCACCATGCCTGTAAAGTTGAAAGAGGTGATTTTGTAGTGGCAGGGTGTAGCTTGGACTTCAATGGCAATGTCAGCACAGCACCATGCAGGCCTATGGGCCTCATGTATTATGTAATCTGGGTGTCCTTGATCTTCTGTCCCAAGGTCACTGAGGACATAAAGTTAAGGACTCACTCATTGTTGTCTTGGCACATACAACAATATTCATCACAGGAGTTGCACAAATAAGCTTTGATTACATGTGTAGTGAAGTGCCATCTGGTGGACAATTTTTACATTAAGCTTTATATGTTCAGAAGCCACTTGAGGACTCACAGCTTTGAAATGAACAGGTGCAATTTAGCCACGATGCCAGCAGAGCATGAGGCCCATGGACCTCTTGCTCTGTTTTAACAATCATTCATGAAATGCCCCTTTTAAATTTCCAAGTGGCCTCCACTCACTGTTGGGCAGATATCTTGTCAAACAAATTGGATAAATGGTGAAAAACATCAGCCTGGCACTTGCACATTTCAAGTCACTATACCCTGGTCAAATTGATAAGCTAAACTTTACAATTTGTAAGAGACTCCCTTTAAGAGTTTTGTGTGTGTCTGCTAGAAGACAGACCTTTACAAATGCATGGCCAGTGCCATCAGCAATAATATGGTGCTATAATGTGTATCCACTTTAGTATAAAATATTACTGTCATGGGTTACAAGGCAACATGGGAATAGATGAAAGACCATTCAATTATTGTAGACTGAATATTAACCATTTAGCCACAGACTATGCATGGTGTTCAAAGAGCAAAATGGGAAGGGAGAGGCACAGGTTAGCAGAAATCCATGCCTTGCATGTACAATCATACAGTGGCTTTCTGTGGCCATTTTACCTCTCTGCATACGTGTGTCTACACATGATGTTCATATTTAATGATGTATATGAAGTCTCTTTTTTTTTAAACGTGCACCTCATACGTGGTGACTCAAAGTCATGTACATGTATTAACCGTTATCATTTTGCATCTGGATCCAATACAAGCAGCCTTCATTATATACAAGTCAACATCATGATCATTCTGTGTACATAGGTTTCCATGGATACACAATCACCTTCATTTGTACTTTAACCCTTGGCATACCCATTAAAGGTCATACATGTGCATCATTAATGTTATTTATTATTTCAGCATATTTCACTTTATATGTATTTGTATAATGGTGTTGTGTCCAATTTTTAGAATGCAAGTATGTGCTTTGTACATAAAGCCTATCTTATTTTAAAAAATTCATTTGTATCAAGTAATAGGGGTCTGTTTAAGGTACATTTTGTATAGTAATGCCTATATCAGGCAAATACACATCTCATATGTACATGTAGGTAAATACTTCATGTTTGGTAGTAAGAAAAATCAACAAATATGTCTTCTATGTTTTTGATGTTTATATTTCCTTATTAAAATTTAATGGTGTTCAAAGACTGTATTGTTTTGTGTGTTTTTGATGTTTTGTTTTATCAGTGAACCACCTCATATAACAAGTCCCTGATATTAGCAACTTCCATCCTTTAAAGATGACAACAGCAAATGATATAATAATTGCCATGACACTATCTTTTCCCCTAAAAAGGTGTCAGAAAACTGATTATGTCGCATAAATGAAATAACAATGAGAATGAACCTTTTGCCCTTCAGAACTTGTGACATTATTACATTTAAGTGAATATATCAGATAATTGAGTGTCGTTATAGTGAGGTTTCACTGTACATATAAGCAGTCGAACAGTCACTTAAAAGTGTGTGCAAAGTAAACCTTGGTAGTGCACCCTTCCAGTATTGAATGTGGCAATACACCAAAATCACAATGCGTGCAACGAAAGACAATGTCTGGTCAGAAAAGCACTGGCAGACCTACGTGTACAGCAGTTATCTGGTCAAGCTCGAAGATACACGTGTGCCAAACTTTTACTTGGGAATTAAACTATCACTAGAAAAGAAGATTTGCTTCCCAGCAAATACCAGGATGGGACTTGTCACCTGATCTACAGATTTTTATGTGTAAATATACCATGTATACTAGTACTTTTCTTTGGTGGACACCTATTTCAGTGTTTTCCAGTTCATTTCATTGGTTTTTGTGAAAAAGCATTACACTCCCTGGAAAGACAAGGGATGTGACTTGGCCTCCTTTCAGATTTTTTTTCCCCTGTGGAAAATAACTGACTTTAAATGTTATGAATTTTGTCTTAAATGTGCAAATATGATGTGTTGGAGTGATTATATATATGGCAGAGGCAGGAGGTCTCCTTGCTTCCAGTTTCATGTCTGTAACATCACTGAAATGTCTGTGTGAGGCAAAGTGCTTCCAAGATTTGTAATAACTTTGCACATTCAAGTGAGTGAAAGGACTGCAAATTGTAACTTAAAAGGCAGTGGGTTTTTTTGTTTTGTTTTTGTTTGTTTTTTTGTTTTGTTTTGTTTTTTGTTTTTGTTTTTTTTTTGTTTATTTTTCTTTACTATAAGTAACATGACAAAAAGAAAGTACACATGTATTAAAGAAATTGCACAAAGTGAATATAAATACTAGATTAACTGCACTGATAGGGCTATATTCATACCAACAGAAAGACAAGGCCAGTGTTGATAAAAGTATATATACAATGTGCCAAATTACCTGGATGGTTTGTCCATAGTTATTCTGCTCAGAGGCGATGGAGTTCTGTTAGACCCCAGGGTGGAGATGAATTAAATTATAATGCCAACTGTCACAAGTACATGATGTGACGTTTGTACTAGATAGGGCCAAAGAAGCATGTTTTTTTTCTGTAACCCTTGAGAAAGAAGAGTCTCCCCACTTAAATACTGGTCTGGAACATAAATCTAATTTCTTTATGACCTCTTGTATTTTATATGACACTATTGCTATCAAGTTGGGTAGCTGGGGGGAAGTTTGCAGCATTCTCAAAGCAGATGATGATGCTGAGCTGCAAGGCACAGTTGTCAAAAGATGGGATGAAAAAAGTTACACTCGTACCAAATTTGATGTCTAGCTTTAACGATTGCAGAGAAAAGCTCCAGAGACCTGAAAGAAAAACTGAGAAAGAAGAAAACAGTGTCTGTGTTTGCACATGCACATCAACAGTCTGTAGATGAGAGCAACCAACTTCTAGTGCTAAAAAAACAACAACAAAAAACCCACATGCATTTCCATCATGAACTATACATGAAAAAGCACCAGGCCATCCAAGATTAAACAAGTTAAATGTCATAATGTTATCTTCTTACCAGATCAAATTCACTCATAGGGCTATATTCATACCAAATATGGAAACTGGAGCTGTTACAGTTGCAGAGAAAAATGTTCCAAACTTTGAGTGACACAGGGAAAGAACAATTATTGAAAAACAAAAACAAAATCTGTGCCTGTACACAGACATTATTTTTGCACTTTTGAGACCATGACTGTTTTGAAACTGCATGCCAAATGGTTGGGACTTTTGAAGGTCTAATGGGCTGCAGTTCAGTACTGTCACCTAGTCCTCCCAAAGACGTGTTCATACCAAGTTGAACCAAACTTTTCCAGACCGTAATTAATTATGCATTCCATTGTTGGCCTGATGCCCAATCAGCAAGTGGCCCAGTCTGGCCCTTGTCTTCGTGTTTTTACAACAGCTACCACGGCTAACGCTAGTGATTACAGCATGTACTGTGCTGAAGAGCGCAAATCTTTTACCTAAAATGCCACATCATTGGTGCAACGTGCATTTTTAGTTTGCTAAAAGTTTGTTTTTCCATTAAATCCAAGCACACCCTGTGTTTTACAGTCTGATCCTTCCACCTGTCATCCGGCCAGCCTGGTCAAGCACAAAATGTAAACAAAGCAGGGTGCATTTCTCGAAGTGAACCGAATAAACCTGAGTCCTATGAACTGGTCTATTTCTTGATTGTACTCTTTATAACTTTGTTACCAAATGGCTCCAACTGCCTAACCATGTACAATGTTCATCACAAAAACATGAAGAGTAATTACATTTACTTTTCATTTGATCTCTTGGTTGTACAGTGCAATTTTCTTATCAGCAACTGTGATAAATCTATCTTGAATTTGCAAAAGCAACTGATTTGGCATGCCAATTGGAATTCCCATAATGCCACACCAAGAAAGCATTTGAGATCTCTGGTCAATACACCTCACCCACACTTGCAGTCCCAAATATCCATGTCCACATGCTCATTCAGTCCCAAAAATCCAGGTCCATATGCTCAGTCAGTCCCAATAATCCAGGTCTATATGCTCAGTCAGTCCCAATAATCCAGGTCCATATACTCATACACTCCCATTACCTGTAAATAGGTTGAAATCTCCAACATGAGGATCATGAGGATCCTGTGCTCTGCTGACTGGAATATGCTTTCACAGTATTGCAACACATGCACTTGTGTCTGTATCTAGCTGCTACATTGTACATACAAAGTCCTGTACAGCAGTACCAAAGTTTGAAATTTAATTCATAAAAAAAGAAGAAAAAATTGCAGCACTACCTGGTGGCCAAAATAAGAACTAGGTGAGCCTATGTGTGATATCAAAACAATTGGCCAAGCAGTTCTTGAGATGAAAGATTTTTTTTCTTCAAAAAGTCAATTAAAAAATTCCTACAAAATTGAAAAAATTATTGCATCATCTCCTTTGCAAACCTGGCCGAGTTCCACCCGGGGAACACCCATGTGCAAAATCAAAACATTCCAAGCACCGCTTTTTGAGAAGTCGAAAATATTTCCCATAACCACTTCAAAAATTAACATATCCATATCATTTTCACAAACTTTCATTGGCTAAAGCCAAGTTATATTCTAGTACAATTTTAAGCAATTCTGTCCAGCCATTCTGGAGAAGTCAAAAATATCCTTAACACACAAAATACAAACATTGATCAAAAAAATTTTTAAAAATTGCAGTGCCACCTGGTGGCCAAAATAAGAATGAAGTGACCCTATGTGCAATATCAAAGCAATTGGCCAAGTAGTTCTTGAGATGAATTTTTCAAAAAATGAATTGAAAAATAGAAAAATTATTGCATCATCATCTCTTTCCCAAACTTGGTGGAGATCCACCTGGGGAACATCCATGTGCAAAATAGTGTTCACAGAACGCATTACCCCAAGTGCTCACAATCTTTTTTTTTTTCCTCAATTCTGCAATATTTTTTTTGGAGACTTCGCAGTAGAATACTTTACATACAATTTCCATATTGTTGTCTATGAAATGAAAGAGCACTTTTGAATGTGTTCTTGGGGCAAGTCCTGGTGACAAAGACCACTGTACTGTGGGTCACTCAGATGGCCATCAAATAAATACTTCAAAAGTTTCATAACAAGTTTAAAAATAATAAGAGGAAGCAGGTTTTCAATAGGAATGTGGTCCACTATAACGTGCATCACTGAAAAATGTTAGATGAAGCTGCGTTGGATCCTTGTTGAGATATTATGGTAAGATCATTCCCTTGTGTACCACTCAGACAGTCTTCAATATAAATACTTTAAAGTTTCAGAAAAAGTTTACAAATACAAAGAGGAAGCTGGTTTTAGACAGGAACCTAGTCCATCATAAGATGCATCTCTGAAAAAATTTGGTTAAGCTGTTGTCAATATTTTTCAACATATCACGATAACGTCGCCAGGGTTGAAGCCACTCAGACGGCTTCCAAATTAATACATACATCAAAAGTTTTAAAAATAATCAAAGGAAGCTGGTTTTAACCCTAGTCCTACTGAATTGTTTTTTCACCCTGCATTTTGGACCGTATAAACACTGGCCCCATAGCACTAGGGTTAAATAGGAACCTGGTCCATCATAAGATACATCTCTGATAAAAATACGGTAAAGCTGCGGTCAATATTTTTTGAGATGTTGCTGTAATGTTGTCAGGGTTGACAGCTTTCAAATAAATACATTAAAAGTTTCATAAACAAAAGGGCTGTGTGGACAGCCCATGCTCAGCCGACCTAGACATTCATCACACTTTGATCCTACCCTGAACTTGAGACAGGATAAAGGTCATCAATGTACTGAGTCATTCTCACCTTTATAGAAGAACACTAACATGTGCAACATCAATCTCCCAGTTCAAGTATTTCTCAAGTTATAGAGTAGAGTAAAATTCATGTATGTTGCACTGTGACCCCAGAAATGAGGTCAAGGTCCTTTATGTACTGTCTAAGCATGACCTTCATATAGGAACATTAACACGTGCAACATCATGGTCCTAACTCGAAACAGATCTCAAGTTATCAAGTGAACCGTAAATTTAGTGTCAGTTGTCCTGTGACCTTGGGAATAAGGTCAAGGTCCAAACATCGCTGGAGCATGACCATTTGCGCAAAATAGGTAAACACTTATCAAAGATACATTCCTACCAAGTTTGGCACAAATCTGGCAAAAAAATATTTAAGAAATTACAAGAAATTCTCATGTTTCAACTTTCTTATTAAAACTTTAAAATTTTTTTTGGAAAAAATCATAAAAAAATATAAAAAATCACTGGAGCCTGACCATTTGAACACACTTGGCAGAGACCCACCTAAGGTAGCAGTACATTGCCACCAAGTTTGAAGTGAATCTGACAGACAATTTCTTCAGAGAAGTCCAAAATGTGAATTACCATTCGAAAGCCCATTGGCTTGCACAGTAAGCAACAGAAGGGGTGCATTTACGAATAAGTTCCCGAATTGAAAAAAAAAAAAAAATGGTCAAAAATCAGGAATCCATAGCAGTGCTACCTAGTGAACATCTTTGCTTGACCCTTTCACAAGGAAAATATCCACCAAGGTTGAAGTAAATCTGAGTAATGGATCTAGAGAAGTCACAAGTAACGAAAACACTCAAAAAAATTAATAAAAAATTTGAAAAAATTGTAGCAACACCTGGTGAATAACTTAAGAACTAGGAGTTCCTGGGAGTGTTCTTATGTAATATCAAGCAATTGGGTGATCAGTTGTGGAGGAGAAGATTTTAAGATTTGTCCAAAAAAAGAACAAAGAAATTCATTAAAAATCCAAAAATCAATGGAGCATGACCATTTGAACAGGCCTGATAGAAACCCACGCAAGGTAAATTGCCGCGAGGTTTGAAGTCAATCTGGATGACCATTTTGGAGTTAGCATTAAAATGCCCATTGACATACATAGTAATCAATAGGAAAGCTGCATTGACCGAGAAGTACCCAAATTGAAAAAATCGTTTAAAAATCAGGAATCCACAGCAGTGGCAACTAGTGCACACCTTTGTTTGACCCTTCCACAATGAACATATCCACTAAGTTTCAGCTTAATCTGAGTGACGGTTCTAGGGAAAGTCAAAAATAGCAAAAATACTAAAAAAAATCATAAAAAATTCAAAAAAAAATTAGCAGGGCCACCTGGTGAACAAATTCATAACTACGCGTCCCCAGGAGTGTCCCTGTGCGATATGAAAGCAATTGGCTGAGTGGTTTCGGAGACTATTTTGATTAAATTTGCCCCCCAAAAAAGAGTAAAAAATTCTTTAAAAATCAAAAAGTCAATGAAGCCTGACCATTTGATAAACTTAGTCAAGACCAACCCAAGGCACATCCACACCAAGTTTGAAGTGAATTTGACATTTTGCAGAAGAAGTCAAAAATGTGAATTGTGGACAGACGATGGACATCTCCTTTGAAACTTAAAAACTTCATACACTACTCCACCATACCAACACTGGTATAAACAGGTAATTAGGAATACAATTTTTAGCACCATAAAGTTGACTAGATGTGTTATGAGGTAAAGTGTACTAAGGTACAAACTAGAAGCCACCTCTTCCACTATACACTACTCCACCATACCAACACTGGTATAAACAGGTAATTAGGAATACAATTTTTAGCACCATAAAGTTGACTAGATGTGTTATGAGGTAAAGTGTACTAAGGTACAAACTAGAAGCCACCTCTTCCACTGTACTGGATGAAGATTGAAATGAAAGAAATCCTGCAAAAAGTGAGTATGATCATAGTTTTCCGACTTAAGACAGACTGGAGAAAATTCTCTAGGTGGGTTAAGTATACTTTACCTCAGTTACTTTCCCTCTTACCACTCTCAACACTTTGAGGACTAAACTTTGTCATTCCAAGCTCCATCTTAACATTGTTGGACTTGTGTAATAGGGAGAGAGATAAGGGATCTCGCTACCTTGACTGAGTGCTGCTTCTGTAGAAATAGTCCTGAGCGCTTTCGCTTACTTAGGTGTAACTTCTTCAGAGGACAGTAAAATACTGAGCAACTTGTGGCGTGTGGGCCTTTATATACTTTTTGAGGCTGTTCAAAAAGCCTCCTATTGGTTGTTCTGGGCTGACATTGTGACGTCGTTTGTGTTATCTCGGCTGAGATTGGTCTAAAAAGAAACAGGGAATCGGATTGGTTAAGAAACCTGAGCACCTATTGACCCTGAGGGTCAGTAATTTGGTGTTTTGGGGTTCAAAACAGGGAGTGAACCGTTTTGTTCCGATAGAATCTATGTAAACCGTTTGTATAGCCTTGGTGAACCGTTTTTTATGGTCCTGTAAGTGTTCAGGTGAACCTCTTTTCCGTTGTGAACCATTGCAATAGTGAACCATTTATTTGAACTTTTAGTGAACCGTCCGGGAGGTTCAGTGAACTGTCTTTTTTCAAAGTGGGTCTGTATAGGAGGTTCAGATGAACCGTTTTCACGTGAACCTTTTTTCTGTTGTGAACCGTCACAGTAGTGAACCGTTTATCTGAACCTTGGGTGAACCGTTTGGGAGGTTCAGTGAACCGTTTTGTGTTCAAATAGGATCCATTTGGGTGAACCGTTTGGGAGGTTCAGTGAACCGTTTATAGTGAACCTTTTGGTGTTCAAAGAGGATCCATTCAGGAGGTTCAGCTGAACCGTTTTCTTGGTGAACCTTTTAGATGAACCATATATAGTGAACCATTTGGTGTTCAAGGAGGGTTTGTTTAGGAGGTTCAGGTGTACCGTTTTCCAGGAGGACCTTTTCTCTGTTTTGAACCGTCACAGTAGTGAACCGTTTATCTGAACCTTGGGTGAACCGTTTGGGAGGTTCAGTGAACCGTTTAGAGTGAACCGTTTGGTGTTCAAATAGGATCCATTTGGGTGAACCGTTTGGAAGGTTCAGTGAACTTCTTATAGGGAACCATCTGGTGTTCAAAGAGGCTCCATTTAGGAGGTTCAGGTTTTCTTGGTGAACCTTTTAGATGAACCATATATAGTGAACCATTTGGTGTTCAAGGAGGGTTCGTTTAGGAGATTCAGGTGAACTGTTTTCCAGGTGGACCTTTTCTCTGTTTTGAACTGTCACAGTAGTGAACCGTTTATCTGAACCTTGGGTGAACCGTTTGGGAGGTTCAGTGAACCATTTCTAGTGAACCGTTTGGTGTTCAAATAGGATCCGTTTTGGGTGAACCGCTTGGGAGGTTCAGTGAACCGTTTATAGTGAACCGTTTGGTGTTCAGGGAGGGTCTGTTTAGGAGGTCCCGGTGAACTGTTTTCTTGGTGAACCTTTTGGCTGAACCGTTGGGGTTCCAGGTGTTCTGACGAGTCTTATGGCTCATGTGAACCGTTTGGGCACTATTGTTCTTTTATGGGTTTTCCCTGGGTGAACTGTTAGGGTTCTGTGGGTTCTGATGAATCATATGGTTCTGGTGAACTGTTTGGTTCAGGACTGATATTACGGTGCAATGCTTCTGGGATATGAGGTTCATTCCTAGTGGTTTCAGTGAACCGTTCTTAGAAGTGAACCTGGTGATTCGAACCTCGAACCTTTGGTGTTCTGGTGAACCGTTTGGATGGACCATTTGGGCTTATCAATTTGGTACACCTCTCCAGGTATAAACCTTTATTGTTTTGGCTGTGATCCATTGGATTCCTGTAAGTTTCCTACTCCAGGTACAGACGTTCTATGTGAACTGATCTATTGAATTGATATCTATCGGGGAGATATCAGTGGTACCTTATAGGAGTTGAGGTCTGAGTTCAAAACCTTAGAACCGGATGGTCTCAACACACTTGGTTGGGGGTGATTCTCTCTCCTCTCTTCTTAAGAAAGTGTTGCATTTTTTAGGTATTTGGTCATATCTCTGGAAACATTTCAACAGAAGTCTCTAGTATGATACACTTATGTACAAAAACATGACCCATATTCATAAATATCAAACCCAACAATGACAGCAAAGAGATTCCAGAGTTACCAAAGCAACAGATGGCAGACCCTCATAAAAGCTCAGCTGACTGACAAGTCACCTGAGCAAAAAAGTACTAATCATCAGAAGAATCTGGTTTTATATAGGAGCCTGGTCCATCATAAGATACATCTCTGACAAAAATTTGGTAAAGTTGTGATCAATATTTTTGGAGATATCACGGTAACGTCATCAGGGTTGATGCCACTCAGAAGGCCTTCAAATAAATTCATTAAAAGTTTCATAAAAAGGTAAATATAATCAGAGGAAGTTGGTTTTCAATAGGAACCTGGTCCATCATAAGGTCTTTCTGTGACAAAAATTTGGTACAGCTACGGTGAATATTCTTTGAGATACCGCAGTAACGTCAACAAGATGGACGGAGGATCCAGGGGACGACAATACCCACCAGCACTTTATGTGTCTAGGAAAAAAATAAAAACATTCCATGCAGCAGTTTTTGAGAAGTCTAAAATGTAAAGAATCTAACGATGGACTGACGGAAGACGGATGCAAATGGATTCCAACAGCTCTGCTGACTGACAAATCAGCAGAGCTAAAAACTAGCTGTGCAGGGGTAGTGCAAGGCAATTTTAGCATTGTGAATAACCACAGAAATTTGTGTAAAATTATTTCACATTGTAACATTTTGATGCAGTATCACCATCTTGATCAAGTTGAAGGAATGTTGGAAAAAATTAACATTAGTTACATCTGTTTTGATCGGTTTTTCAATTTTCATTCAGCCTGACGAAGATAACAAGCCATTGAAATTTTGCAGAATTAAGCAATTTCAACCATTGGGAATTGAATCTTCATGTGTTATCCAGAGTTAATGCCAATACCAGAGGATTTCTATATGTCTGAAGTTCAGTAATGTTTTACAGCATATATATATATATAATCCAAGTCCCTAGAAATACATTTTGAACTTCCAAGAGTTCTGAAGGCATTGTAAGGCCTCAATATAGCCAATAAATTTCTAAAAGTTGACGTAAGCAGATAAAGTGTAATATATTTATATATAAACTATTACGTGGTTGTGTTGTATAATGTTATAAAAAGTTACAGCCCCATAAATCTCACTGTTCATTTACAATCATCTAGGTATGAGTTGGATCAAAGCAGTCAACAGTTTTCTTGCACTGCATCTTGCATAATAGTGTTAACATCCTTTAACAACTAATAGGGAGATCTTTCACTTCAATGTGCATGATTTTATATTAAATAAAGCAGGAATACAGGATTTTTATAATTTTTTTTTTTTTGGAGGGGGGGGGGGTGGGGGTGGGGGCAAGGTAACTTTAAAAGTATGAAAAGTGGGAAATTCCTGCCAGATTGGGGGCAGGCCCAGCAGGTATGCACAACATGTATGTATATATAAACCACTTGAACAGAGCTTGCTCTCTTGGAAAAAAAGCAAAATTATCAACTGAAAACAGGAAATGTATGTATAAATATTTTAATTATTTTTGTCCAATGAAACTCCCATCAATGTATGAGTATCCCATCACACTGTAAAAAATACTGCCAAAAATTACAAGATCCATGTAAATTCATGGTCACAATGCTAAGCATTGAATCTTAATTTAATTTCCTGTGATTGAAAATTTCATTGTGAAGTAATATTAACAAGGTCATCATACTCAGTATTTTTGGAAAGGGATGACTCATTCAACCCTTTATGGTAAGAACAAGATTGCGTCGACAGCTTTTCTTGGCACAGGTTAACCCTTTCCCCCTTGAATTGACACTTGAGTCAACAACTTTCCTTGGAAAGTTGTCGACCTGGAGCATGTGATCTTGATACAGCTCATCCCCAATTCTCAGTCAAAATTGTTTTTCATTACTGCTGAAATTAGTTGAAAACACTGAAGCAGACGACATTTGACCACCAGCCGGTTTTGGCCGGTTTGAGGGGGAAAGGATAAATGCAACCAACCCATGCCAACAGAGCTGCTGACCTGCAACATGCTATCTTGATAGGCCTCCTTGCAATTTCTATTCATCATGTTTTCCAATAATAAACAGTGTCAACCAAAACAGGTAACAGCTACATCTGGACAATATGAGTAGGAAAGGGTCATGCACAGTCCCCAAAGTCCACAGGGTTTAAAAACCGAAAACAAAATAGTTCTTCTCATATAGCAAACCACATCACTTTACAACTGTGGCTGCTGGGAAGAGTCCTGTAGCTGGGGCACCTGCTGGGGCACCTGCTGTAGCATTAACGTTTGTCCTTCTGGCTGTGCCGCTAACACAACATCCACTGGCTCCATTTTATACTGGTCCCCTTGACCTTCACCTGCTGGGACAGGGACCCACTGTACTGACACTACAGTGCTGCCGCCATCATTACCCACAGTGCTACTTGTCACAACCATCTGCTGGGCTTCGTAAGTCTGTGGAATGTCTACTGGGGGAACAAATCCAGCTTTATGTCGCTTGGCGTGTTTTCTGCAGGAGGATAAGTCTGGGAAGCACATGTTGCATTGTTGACACTTGTATGGTCGCTCGCCAGTGTGTGTGTTCATGTGTTCTTTGAGGTACTGCATGCGGGTGAAGGCCCTGGGGCACACTTGGCACAGGTACGGACGCTCTCCAGTGTGCACTCTGGAGTGACGTAACAGATCCCCTGAAAAAAAAAAAATCGCAATAGGTAAGAAAACAGTAACTTTTAACACCAAGGCAGTGCAGAATGTTTTCTACACAGAGTTAATTTACTTCACAAGTTGACAAAAAGATGCAACAAAGACCGGGAGTTTAAGTTCCCTCATGTTAACTTTTCCCATGAATATGTATGGAATCTAGAACCTAGTACAAAACGGGCAGATTTAATCAAAATCTTAACATCCTGTTATAATAGAATGTTGACCCAAAAACATTACAAGTATTCTCATTTGTTACACCTTTACTTATGGCAATGTCCAACTGATTTTGCATAATTTTGTTCATTTTGAGATTTGGGGACATTTTGACAGACATATAGGTTGTCTATGATATGTCCAAATTTAGCAGTTCTGGTCGTAATATAATCTGAAAAAAATGACAACATACTTTCAATATTAACATAGTAGTCAATGAACTGTGTTAACCTTTGGATCTTGATAACTGACAAAAGGCATCTGCTCTAAAATTTCAGTTTTACATGGGTTCTCTAAAACAAATTCTATAGAGTAAATACTGGGATTTTCTAAGAAATGATCAGTTCTTATTTAAACGCATATCAAAAATGAAGAATCACACAAACTTTGTCAATTTCACAAAAACAACCTCTTGCCAATTTTTGTATCATCATCATAAACAAACAGAAACAGTTATGAAAAATCCCTGATATATTTTTGCTGAAACATGTTGAGATTATAATAGCATCAATTTGATCCTTTTGTCTTGAATATTTTTGAAGAAATAAAAATATCCAAGATGTCACAAAAGTACTGTTTTTTTTAACCCAGAATGCTTGTTTTTCTGAAACAGCTTTGAATTAGGAGTTCCATCTTTAGTGCAGACAGATTCTGCAAAACTTACTAGCAAATGAGTATATAGGTCCATTATTTCAGGGAAGCATGTTTCTATGATATTGGCTGAAAACGAAGTCACTTTTCCAGGTTGGACATTACCTTAAGATTTGTCAAATTATGAATTTCTACAATGTTTTCTTCACACATAAAATGCAAAACAAAAATCTAATAGTGGCTACCAAGTGCGTCATGAGTTTCCATTTTATTTTTTGTTCCACTTGAGTTGAGAAGATGCAGAGATTGATCCTCTTAAGATGCAGCAATAATGTAACACACACTTCTACTGATCTCATAGTAATAAAAAACATGCATCTGCAAGTTGACACCAAAAGTGGGTCTTGTTAGTTAGTTATTTTTACACTGAACAGAACATCCATGGATTTTAGACAGTGAATGTCAGACATTGATAGTGTTTACTCAAAATTTATTTCCTGATAGTATGGTTTCATGAATTTCCTTGTATTAAATAAGATATGCAGTAACAGGGCTCATCAAATCTTCTCTCAAATGCAGTCTGGGGGTCGAGTTTCAATGCTAATTAACTTGCCCCCTGTGCTAGCTCACTTGTCTACTCGCTCAAATCCTGGTAGTTGTGGGAGCAAAATGTTTGGTTGCCCCTTGGGTAAGTGCCATGAAAATTGCATTTAGTCCAATAAAGGACACATAGGAATGTAAATTGCATGTGACATTATTTTCTGGTGAACTCAAATACATGTAACACCACTTCCTATGGACAACCAGCAGCCCATCAGTGAGGCTGGATTTGTTCACCCACCAGGTGGCTTTACTTGCAAGAGGCTAAATACCAAGCCTAAATTACAAGTGGTGCCACCTGCAACACACATCCTCTATTAAAACATCACTTATGCTGGACCAGCAGACATGCAAATTAGTGAGCCTGATTAATGATAAGTCAATTCGAGCCTGTAAACTTGCCTCTACGGAAGAAGGCCATGGGGCAGAGGCTGCAGGGGTACTGTCGTAAGTTATAGTGCTGCATGTTGTGCATGTTGAGATGGGACTTTCGCAGAAAAGATTTGCCACAGATGGGACACAGGTACTTTCGCTCTCTGGTATGTACTGGCATGTGTGCTTGCAGCGTGCCTTGTTGGGCAAAGCTCTTGTCACATAATTTACACCTGAAAACATGAAAATATGCTAAGCAATTAGACAAAGCCTGCTTACATGCAGCAAGTCTCCATTTTCTTACTGATCCTCAATTAACCCTTTTGGTGCCAAATTTTGGACAGAGTGAACAGCTTTTCTTGGCGTCAGCAATGCGCCCAATGCATGCCGAGAAAAGTCCTTGATCTGAGATATTCTCTCTGGAACTGTAGGCATACTGGTACTTGAATGAAAGGTCTTTTTACGAGGAATACGAATCTGGGACCCTTATGATAATTCAGACTTGTCTGCCTCAAGTAGATTGACTCTAATCGTGATTGGCACTGAAAGAGTTAAAAACATGGAGCATTCTAGGTGTTACCCAGAAAATTTGTTTCTAAAGTTCAGCTGAGCAAAGTGATTAGTTTAACATTGTCAGAGTCTGATCATCAACTTTCCACAACATCTCGTATGAAGATTACTACCATGACAGTTTGGTGCTTTCATATTTTGGTAGAATTGATCATCTGTTTGGCACACATATAGATCTCACAGAAATTTTCAGATGCAACTTTGAAAAGTGGATTAGACTCAGACAGCTCATGTGAGCTTCATTTTCACTCAATCACACACAAAAAGTAAAAATTAAGTACAGTATGCTGACTTAATTGTCATTCCTGACTAGCCACAGCATGGTGGAAGTGATTCATGTACACTCTTGAGGAATGTCACACAAGGTGGCAGCACTTACTTGCATCTTGCAACACTGTTATCCAGGGGAAAAAAAAACAACCCAACACAATATGGCATGTAAACATTGTGTCTGCCCTCAATGCCAATTTGCTGGACATCAAATATATGCCATTTCTGCCCTAGAGACCCCCTAAGAGACAAAAAAAGACCTGTCAGGCTGGATGATCTTATGCTCAACTACTGTAGATTTACACAAAACAAAATCTAAGAGATTCATGCCCAGACTTACTTATATGGCTTCTCTCCTGTATGTTGTCTCTGGTGTGTCTGCAAACTCTTTTTCTCGGTGAACCTCTTGTGACACTCCTGGCACTCGTATGGTTTGACCCCACTGTGGGTCTTGACATGCCTCAACATGTTGGACTTGATGGAGAAGGCCTTGTTGCACACATGGCACACGTAGGGCTGTTCTCCGTTGTGCACTCGGCGGTGAGCTACAAAGTATCAAGCCATCATACATTGTCATATATTGACTTGCACAATATTTATCTCAACGTCGAGGATTCACGGAAATGTCAACTTGTTCATTTTCTATTTGGTATTTTCAAACAAAATATTGTTTGATCATTAATGTGCTGTGAAGAAAGTCATCTGATGCAGTATACCAACATGCTGTGGCTGTATGTATTTCATTATGCATAGATTTAATGAGCAATTGTTTGGATTCATATAAAAAAGTTTCCAGTCTGTGATACCATGCAGGCAACTGCTAAAAAAATACAGGGATTGAAATCGCACACTTTAATTTTGAGACAATATGAGTAGCTCAGCTGAAGATTTGTTTCTGGAAATTGTATGCCCTGCAGGATGTTCAAGATACCATGGTAACTACTCACTGAACAGACTTCCGGCGCTGGCGAACACTTTGCCACAGTCTGCACACGTCCTTTTGCCTGCATCTGTTTGCCTGTCCATGAAAAGGTAACAGTTAATTACAGCTGACAGCACAGTTGTCTTTGAAATATATTCATGCAACTCCTCTTTTACACTTACAGGAGGTTACATTAGAAAAGTGGACATAGCAGATTATATGAGCTTAACAGAATGTTCCGTGTCTGCATGATCCATCTTCATGAAGCTTCACTTTGCCTGAAAAACAGACTACATTTGATCTTGAGATTGGTCTGTGTCACAAACTGAATTTTTTTGCTTTATTCTCCTTAGTGCATATGTATGTATGTATGTATGTATGTATGTATGTATGTATGTATATATATATATATATATATATATATATATATATATATATATATATATATATATATATATATATATATATATGTAATAGGTGTGCTTACTGGAACTTTAGAACAGTCCAACATATATACGCTTTAAACAAAGTGCTCATCAGTTATATTTTTCATATTTTAGCTTTTTAACTAATCTACTTCTCACTAATATGAAGCCCCTTGTCACAAAACATCTTGATGAAATACATATTCAACTGGTAGAGTAACTCACGGCTGTTTGTCACTGTGATGTTTACATATATGTTCCTGCAGACTCTTGTTCTCAATGAAGCCACGATCACAATGCTGACACTTGTATGGGCGCTCCCCTGTGTGTATCTTAATGTGCCTCAACATGTTAGCCTTGACAGAGAAACCTCGACCACAGTGGGAGCATATGAATGGCCTTTCACCGCTGTGTACACGGCTGTGAACTGGAAAATGTACAGGAATGGTGAGATCAAATGAAAGAAGAAACAAAAGTTATGGCAACTAAATAAAAGTATGTGTATATGTATACATATACATACATATATATATATATATATATATTTTTTTTTTTTTTTTTTTTTTTTTTTTTTTTTTACCGGAACAGTGCATCTACACTTTCCTGGGCCCTGACACAGGGCAAGGGCCACCTAACCTTAGGGTGTCCCTTCCGGTCAACCCAACATAAATATTTTGCACCAAACCAGGTCAAAATCAGGATTGAGATCCCCAGCCAGGGGATTCCCATTCTGGACCCATTACAGCCAATGGGAACCAGATTCAGATTATGACGAACATACTATTGTATTACGTCATAGTGCTGCTGAAACGTAAACACAAACCCACGTGTAACGTTACTACAACAACACGATACTTGGGTATCAACAGTTTTTTTAATGGTTCCTGACGAAATACACACAGTATCGAAACCGGTCGAACCTGCGTTTGCCATTCAATGGCTACTTGCCTAGTCTTGCTAAAATGATAAATGTGTGTGTGTGTGTGTGTATATATATATATATATATATATATATATATATATATATATATATATATATATATATATATATATATATATATATATATATATATATGTAAAAGAACAAAATAAACCCTTAGTTTTTCTGTTGGCAGCTTCAACTTTTTTAGAGCACTGTTGCCATGATTGCAATTTTTTAAAACCAATTTTACAGCACAATAACACATAATATGTGAAAGTGTGCAAGGTTGGCGGAGCTGCAGCACCCTTGCCTTTCACTTCTATGGCCCAGGTTCGATTCACGGCCAGGGAAGCAAGTGGAAAGAGTTCATTCCTACCACTCTGACTGTGCATGGTGGTTTTCTCCGAGTCCTTCGGTTTCCTCCACCAAACAAATAAGTAGGAAAGTATATGCCACCATCTGTGCCATGGAGAGTGATTAATATAGGCTTGGCCTGATTGGCAATCAAAGTAAAAGATATGGGTCTATACTTATTTTTTCTATATGTGAAAGTGTAATGCTTTTATGTTAACAGTGAAATATTCATGTTTCTGTACATGATTTTAATTAGCCTTATACACTTACCACAAGCCAGCTTCATCAAACACAAATGAACTTACTTGACAAATCAGATTTTCTGGGTCTCTGTGACAAATTTAGTAATGACAATACAACATTAATAATGTCTTGTCTCTCTCCAGATGTTTCCACACTAACTGCAAATACCATTATGAAAATCTTGCAATTTAACACAAAAGACTGCAAATGAGTGAAAATGACACAAAAAGAAAGAAAGATTGGCTGAACAGACAACAGAAGCTCGTACCGTTGAGGTAGACTTTTGCCTGGAAGGACTTGCCACAGTATTCACACTGGTACTTTGCCACAGGTTTCCTGCTTGACGACCTGGAGGTGACAAGAAAATAGATTCCGTCATTCTGGGTGAAATATACATTAAACTAGTAGCACAACGCTGTGGCCATCCACGTGTGCGAGTTTTTTAGAAGCCTATGTGGATCTAGAAGACAGATGCAGGGTTCACAGCTGTGGGACTAGTCAAAAACAAAGTAAAAAGGAGCGAACAACACCTAGGTATCCAGAATTAATAACGCAAGTCCAGGAGTGTGAATCTGAATACAGAAAAATCTAGGGCAGCCTCCCCCAATGCGTTTCGGGCCCCAAGTGGCCCTTCTTCAGGGGATGGGAGGCGGCTCCACTTTATTAAGACTGATCATACATATAAGGGGCCTTTATTAAGACTGATCATACATATAAGGGGCCTTTATTAAGACTGATCATACATATAAGGGGTCTCTATTAAGACTGATCATACATATAAGGGGCCTTTATTGAGGCTGCCCTAGATTTTTCTTGATTGAGATTCACACTCCTCGACTTGTGGTTTTTATTCTGGATACCTAGGTGTTGTTCGCTCCTTTTTACTTTATTCTGGGTGAAGGAAAATGGAGCCGCTTGCTGAACTCTTTTCATTACAGATTTTGACAACAGTTGAATGTCCTTTGAATTATCTCTGTCAGTGCCAACTGCTACTAAAGTCAAACTATTTAAAACAAAATGAATTACAATATGTGTGCCAGATTCGTGATCCTTGTAAAAAGACCTTTCATTCAAGTATCAGCATACCTGTAGCTGTATGGAATAAAATAGTCCAGGTCAACAGCTTTCCTCAGCACACTCTGGGCTTATTGCACCCAAAACGTGCCATGGAAAGCTGCTGACTCAGTCCAAAATGTGGCACTGAGAGAGTTAAAAGACAAATCAGATGTGTATACTTCAGTACACCTGTATCATATGGGAAAGTAAATCAAGACTGAAACAGACATGCATACATGTACCAACAGTCAAAATAGCATTTCATGGACAGAGAATGTTTAGCAAAGCACAGGTAAGACTATTACTTTTCTTTGCTTCACCAAGAGACGGGTAAAGCCAGGGATCGATGGCCTGACCCTCGGGCTATAAATGGAGGTGCACCTCTACACAGGTACTGCAACATACTTCAGTCAATAAGTGAAGATCTGCAGCTACATGTACAGTATTATCAGGTAAGTTCCTCATTATGGTTTTTGTTGAATCTTGATTTGCACTGCCAAATGGTAGAGAAATTGAGCTGTAGCCTTGCTTCCAGCAAATCAAAGTTGCCTCATGGTTATATCAACTGCAGATTACTTCCCCAAATTAATTTGTGATTGGCTCTAAATGGAACTGCATTTTCAAGGTCACTGCAAAGTCTTAGACCGTAAGGATGGATGGGAACTTAGCATGGCAGTGTGGAAAAGGTTACTGTAACTGCCAGCCCACCCCAACAAGCTGGTGACCTTCAAATTTGGTCGTGGTCACTGAAATATGAGATCAAAGGATGGCCCAAAGGCATCATTCTGCAACATTTGAAAAAATGGAACTATGTGTCCATGAGATACCCAAGGCCAAGTTCAGTGTAGCAAAATGCTCCCAAGCTCTCACTTTTCAAAAAAAAAGCTGCAGAATGCTCACAAATGTTTTTGTCTAATGAATGCACCCCAGTAAACACCCCTATAACTTTGATGAGAGTATAAAAATATTTTTATATGTATCTCCAGGTCTTCTCTCAAACAAAAAGCCGATCAGTGACTGAAAACCCCTAGGCCAGGACGGGACGGACGGACAGACAGACCGACGCATAGAAGACGACAATACCCTTGAGTAGATCAAGGTTACTTCTGTTTGACCCAAGGACAAAGCTGTGATGTAAATGCAACAAGCAGAGATATCATGGCAAGGCCATTTTTCTTCAATGCAGCACTGTGACCTGAATATGAGACCCAGTGACCTTATTTTCACTAGGTGTCTGAGGCATCCTTAGGACCAACTGTTATAAATAATTGGTGCAGCTACAATGAGAAAATTAAGATTTGAAGATATCTTTTTTCATGGTACCACCATTTTTCTTCAATGTAGAACTGTGATCTAAATATGTGACCACTGACCTAGTTTTCAATAGGCTTCTGAGGCATCCTTAGGACCAACTGTCACAAATAATTGATGACACTACATTCAATATTTTTTTAGATATTGTGTTAACACTGTTTTTTTTTTCTTTAATGTAGTACTGTGACCTAAATATGTGACCTGGTGACCTACTTTTTATAGGCACCTGAAGCACCTCAATAGCCCCCTGTGATAAAAATTTGGTCTCTGTAAAGTGAGTACTTTTGGAGATATGGCATTAACAAGGCATGGACAGACAGACGTCTCTAGTATGTAACACTTGTGTATTAACAATGATCATAAAGTGAGTGCTTACGGTAATTGACTATAGTCACCTCTACACCCAAGTGATGAAATAGGAAGAGCAAACAATGAATGATGGTTTCTGACTATAGATCGACTAGAGAAAATCTCTAGGTGGGTTTAAGTTAACTTGACAGCATACCAACTAACGTCCTACTACCACTTCTATGTTAGCCCTACCTAAATCTACAGATTAACATAATCTATTAGTGCCTTGGAATGAGTGTTGTATTTTGTCAGTATTGTTCCATATCTATGGAAACACTTCAACAGAGTTTTATATACCTTTTTGGTGTCATAGGTTTTGTGGCATAGTTTTTTTAGTCAATATTCTTATTCTCCTTACAAATTCACTTATATGTGATGTGTTTCTGCTAATGTGTAAAACCTGTCCAATGACCACACCATAGGCTAAGTTCTCTGGAATGTTTCCAGTGATATCAGGGTATGAAACTATGTCAAATGTGAATTGTTCTTGTTTGCCAAAAATCTTTGTCACATACTGTTTGTTGTCAATCCCTATTTCAAGATCAAGAGAAGTTGCCTGATTGTCACTCTCATTTTCTTTATTCAAAATGAGTTCTTTTGGGTAAATTTTCTTCCAATGTTTCTTGATTTCATCCTTGTTGTTAAGAGTACATAGATCACCAGTGAATCTTCTGGTATGTGAATAGAGTCTTCTAGCAGCAGTTTAGTTGTTGCCACTTCTTCCATCCATTAAGATTCGTAATATAAATTGGCAATATAAGGAGCTGGATCAGTTCTCATGGGTATTCTAACTATTTGTCAAAATACTTTATTACCAAAGCTAAAGTATGCATTGTTGATCATATACTTTATCAAATCAGAACATTCTTCTTTGGTGTAACGGTTTCTTTTATCCTTTCCTTTGTCAAATCTTGCATTAGTGTTGGAAACTTTAATGTATTGACATGTTCCTCCTTTGAATGCCTTGTCCAACATTGAAATTAACACTTCCTTCAGGTCTGTTAAGTCGATCTTTGCGTGCAATGTTGAAAAATTGACAAACACGTAGATGACAATACCCCTCCGGCCTAGAAGGCCGAGGGGTAAAAAAACAATGATTTTTGATAATCTCATTGCTTAATATTGTTGCATTTGTCATGATAATCTGTGACAGCATATCAAATCTTTCATTGATGAAAGCTATGTTTATGAAACTTGCCCCCCCTCAAACAACTTACAATCAATTTGCTGGAAACATTTCAGTCAACAATTGAATACTGACCCTCCACTTTCATTCAGTGCGTGTGTGGCAACCTGGTGGCTGTCCAGGTCATCTTTGCTTGAAAAGCTTTTGTCACACTGAGTACACTGGAATGGTTTGTTCATGTGTATCTTCCGATGTCGAGCCAACACACTGGAGCACCGAAAAGACTTCTTGCAGACATCACATGCGTAAGTCTTGTGACTTACATGTTGGTTCAGATGTGCTAGAAACCAGAATAATTGATAGAATAAGACAGGATGAATAACTGGTAATACTCTGAATTCACATGATCTGAGTGTGCGCTTTGTTATTCCTTTATGCAATTTTTGGAAGATCCCATGTAGTGGTTTCAATGCAACAAAAACAAACAGGCAATACACGGTACTTTCTATAATGACCATTCCCACAAGAGACCACATCTAGAGGTCTTTGTAATGTAAGACCACTTTTACTAGCACACTTGTCTCTATTTCTTACTTAATTCTACCTACCATGTAAGACCACCTACTGTATGGGACACCTTTCAGCTGACGGCAGAGGTAGTCTCAGATAATGTACTCCTGTATAGATGTGATAACTTGCCGACCAACAGAAGCCACTACAACTGTGCCACAAAACTAAAGGTATGTCAGGAATCTAAGGCTAATTGTACATCTATGCAGTAAACATGAAAAGCAATTAAAATGCAATCAGAGATTGCTGGATCCACGCTTCCTTCGCCTCTTTTATTTTCTTGCTAATCACAGGTCTCATTTTGGAATGATTGTAGTCTATAAAAATAGGCTATCACCATGACCCACATACTTTACCTTGTGAACTACCTTTATGCATGACACATATCTACATGATATACAGTGATATTTTTTTTTTCTATAACTCATAATAGCATATTAGGAGGATATAATCACAAAGAGGGAAAGTACCGACAGTACTGACCTTGGAGGAAAGCCCGTGTTTTGTAGGTTTTCTTGCAGACTGGGCATGTGAATATACCACTGTTCCCTCCTGGGTCCTCACTGCAAAAGATACAAACTTGTACATGTCTAACATGACTGATAACCTAACATACTTCTGTCTTCCTCACACTTGTCTAGATTATACATGAATATTGCCCTAGTCATTCCTATAGTAGCATGTACCCTAATAGAAGCACAGCCCCAACTTTTCCTTTTGTGGACTCCACATAAAATATATTTTTCCCCTTATTTTTAAGAAAATAATGACCCCTGTTGAAAATGCAGACAGTACTTACAGCAGTTTTGCTTACCCAGCTTAATATGCCCTGTAAAGGCTATTATTATTTCAAACTGAAAAGAATTGAAGTTGCACAGTGCCGCAATTGCCAAGTTTGAACGAGGAATTTTTGGTATTGGCACAGTGTGCTTCTATTGGAATGAATACAGTGTGCGTGTTAGATATATATTACATGCTCATTTAACCATTTCCCATTCAAATCACCCAAAAGTACCCCGATCAAGTAAATTTTGTATGTTTTAATCTTTTTGCTGAAAATTCCATATTAGAAAACATGTTTGGACAGAACTGTAGTAAGACCTGTCATGATGGTAGGTCCCAGATCAATAACTTTCCTTGACTCAGGTTGGGTGCATTAAGCTCAAGCCACATAAAAAAGAACGGACTCATTCTTATTTGGACCGAAAAAGGGTTAATGTCAGGATGCTAAACTAGAATACATGTACAGCGAAATTCATAATTAATTGTGTTGCCCTACAATACATCCTCAGGGCACAATATTAAAATGAAAATTCAATATGGAACTGTTGTTTCAACTAAATGCTGGTACTAATGATCTTTGAGGAGGGAGTAATATTGCTTGGCACACTATAACTTAAAAATATATGGATGCTGAATATGAATAAAAGTGCTACAATTTCTCTCCTCAATACCCACATCTGAGGTGTTCCTACATACACAAAATTGTCCTCGACTTCAACATTTTCTCCACATCCTTGTAACAATGCAGCACTAGCACCATCAGTTTCTTCCCCCTGAGATATTCCCTGCATAACTCTATCCAAGTCCAGCTGCTCATTTTCACTTTTCCCAGTCTTTTCTGTGGCCAAGTCACCAGCGCCTTCCCTTTCAGTGGTGGCTTCTTTCTCCCCTGCCTGTAATTCAGGTACGCAATTTGTAACAGCCTCATGATTCTTGTTTATGAGATCCTCCATGTCAAACTGGTCAATATTGCTCTTGTGAGTACGTTGTAAATGTTTCTTCAGGCTTGCCTTCTCGGTGAAAAATTGTCCACACAGGGTACAACAGTAACGTTTCTGGCCTGAATGTGATTTCAGGTGTCTGCGGAAATTACTTAGGAATCCAAAGGCTTTTTGACAGATGCCACAAGTGTACGGTTTTTCTCCTGTGTGAGTTCGTATGTGTACTGAAATTGACAAAATAGATATTACCATTAAAATAGTGTGGATAAGGCTTATAAAAATTGTAAATATTTCATACCAAAATGAAAATCAAGTGCAACAGAAATGAACCACAACTTTGGGTTCACCATCAACCTTGCGAAGAAAAACTTGTTTCAATCATGAGGTACATAAATTATTACTCGTAACATTATCGAGGACAGTAAAATTTACAGAGCCGCCCCACCAAAAACTGTAACTGGTTTGACCTTTTCCATGATATTGCAGTCCACAATCATTACAATGACCTTGACTCATCTATTCTAATCCAGCACATGCATCCTAATCAGGCCTGCAAGAAATTAAAATTTAGTACCACTCATCAAAGGGTAATGTTTTGTTGAAAGAAAAAAAAAAAAAAAAAAAAAAAAAAAAAAAAAAAAAAAAAAGAAAAAAGAATGCATAATCCTTTTTGTTTTGCAAAACTTGTTTTGAAAGTGCTGTATGTTTGTCAACAGAAATAATGTAAAAGGCAGATGGGCTACGCCATAGAAACAGGTTATAGACCAGGTAAAGGAATTATTGAAATTTACCCAGCCTATTTACAAGTATCAAAGAGAATGTCTTTATTTCTTTATTGTACTGCCACAACAGTGCTTCAGTTTGAAGCAGATATGATAGCAAATCCTACACATCAATTCCTTAAGAATATAACCAGCACCTTCTATACTAAAGTCTGCAGAGGTTATACTTACTTTTCATGTTAGATTTGGTGGAAAATTTCTTGCCACATATTTCACAGGTGCAATTGTTGCCATTCTCCTCCTGTTTTTCCCCAGTAACACCCAACTCTGAATCTTCATCTTCAGCAGACTCTTTCAAATCAGGTCCTTTTTCCGTTTTTGCCATCTGATTTGCAGACAGGCTATGTCTTGTAGATCGGCGTGTGCATCCCACTGATGGTGAATTAATTTGTACAGATGTCAAACTTTGTGTGTGACATGCATCAGTTTGATTCAGTTTAGAATGTCCCTTTCTACATACACTTTTCTCTGAAGGTGTATGGCTGTTGTCTGCTGGCACAATTTTCTTTTCTTCCTGATTGTATCCTACTGTAGTTTTGCCAGACCTACTTCTTGTTGATCTAGGTTCACTTTGTAGCAATTCCAGTGATGAAAGGGCCTCCCTGCTCCTCTCTCTCTTTCTTGGTCTCCCCCGTTTGACTTCTGAAACTTGCACACCTTGCCCCTGGGGAACATCTCTCCCTGTCTGAGGCAAAATATCAGAACTGTCTGGCAGGGTAGCAGTCAGTGCACCGTTGTCTCCCACTGTTTGCATTCCTGGGGTTTCTGATACTTCCATCGATATTTCCAATGAAGAACCACTTTTGTGGTTTGTGAGCAGCTCAGAGGGCACATCGTTATCTATCTTGAGTTGCTTGTCTGTCTGCAGCATTTTCTCAAATGCATCTGAAACCTGCATCCAGAACTTCCAGGCAACTAACTTGTGGTCTGAAGACATGTGTTCCACCAGGGCAAGACTTTTCTCAATCTGCAAAAACAAGAAGGTTTTTATATTACTTTTCAAACATGGTTTGTATCAAAGCAGATACCAGTACACTGTTCACAACACTGGTCCCTGTCTTGAGAGACCACTCACCACCCCCTGGGCAGGTGCAAAAAATGGTCTCTCGGAACAGGTGGTCTTTCATTAGAGGTACAATAACATGGAAAAGATAGCACAGTGTCTTTATACTGTAGTCTTGAAATGATATCTGCTCTTTCCTTGGAAATGGTCTTTACAGCTGGTACCACCATATTCCTAAACTAAAATGCAGTAAATCTGGAACAAGAGGCCCATGGGCCTAATGCTCTACTTGCACCATGGCACCATGGCTAAATTGCACCCGTTCATTTCAAAGTTGTGAACATATAAAGCTTATGTACATTTAATGTATAAAAATACCACCAGACGGTACTACGCTCCACATGTAATCATAGCTTATCTGTACAATTCCTGTGATGGATATTGTTGCATGTGCCAAGACAATGAGTGAGTCCTTAACTTTATGTCCTCAGTGACCTTGGGACTGAATATCAAGGTCAAAAATACGTCAAGGTCACTGATATTAAATCAAATTCTAGCTAGCTTTGGACATTGTCTATATATCCTATAAATTTGGCAAGTCTAATCCAATTACTTTTTCAAGATATGGAATTTATCTTAAAACACATTTTGGCTCATAATTTCCGTCAAATTATAGGTGTTGCAACTAGTAGTAGTATCTTCAGCAACTTAGACTTTGACCTCTCCCACAATCCCACTACATTCCACAAAGATCTGCAAAAAATTACGGATGCTAGAGTGTTCATAATATTTTCATATTTTGACCCCGTAGGTGGCGCCGCGAGTTATTGAAGAAAAACAATAAACTTAGACAAGTGCCACTCCATAAATACTTCATTACAGTGACCCAAAAAGTAGGTCACCAAGTACAGTTTTATGTATTATGTTATTGTAATGAAGTGCAATTTTGATCTGGAGGCTGAATTCTCTTTGCCACTAATGTCCAAGCTACACTCAGCCATTACAAAACCACTTTTTCCATCTTTACAGGCATGGTGACCTTGCAAAAATAGGTCAAGGTCACTGATATTGTATAACATTCTAGCATTGGCCATAGTCTATATAATCTATAAATGTGACAAGTCAAATCCAACTACTCTTCTAAATATGGAATTTTATATCTTAGAGCACATGTTAGCTCGTAATTTCTGTCAAATTATAGGTGTCCCCACGAGTGTCTTTAGCAACTTAGACTTTGGCCTCCCCCACAATCCCACCAAATTCCATGAAGATCTGCCAAAAAATTACAGATGCTAGAGTGTTCATAAGATTTTCATATTTTGACCCCTACATTGCATAATACTACAGGTGGCACCACTAATATCAAACTGCACCTAGATTTTTATACACCCGAAAAGTCCTGAAAGTTATATTGGGCTAACATCAAAACTTTTAAAGTTATCACGCTTACAAACGAAAAGTTTACAGATGGGTGGACAGAATGATGGATGTCTCCTTTGAAACTTAAAAGCTTCATACACTATTCCACCATACCGACACTGGTATAAACAGGTAAATATTAATACAATTTTTAGCACCATAAAGTTGACTAGAGGTGTTATGAGGTAAAGTGTACTAAGGTATTAGCTGGAAGCCACCTCTTCCACTACACTGGATGATGGTTGAAATGAAAGAAATCCTGAAAAAAAATGAGTATGATCATCATTTTCTGACTTAAGACAGATGGAGAAAATTCTCTAGGTGGGTTAAGTACGGACAGACAGGAGTGATGCTATAAGCTCTGCGACCTAAGGTAAGCAGAGCTAAAAAAAATTGGAACAATGCAGATCAATTTTTGGTTTCAAAATAAGCTGCAGCAAACAGAATGGACCTATCAGTTGTGTACTACTACCCCTCAATTTTATGGCCAGATGAACTTCTCAAGATATGCTTCATTTTTATGTTTGTGTCCCTGGCACCAACAGGAAATGCTTGTTAAGCATTGCCAGTCACAGGGCAAACCTTGTGACACATGACACAGACACCACGTCACCATACATCATGCTGTTAGTTGCGTGTAGCTTATGCCAGGTGGTATCATATCCTATCCTCTTTCGGTCATATGAGATCAGTCTGTGACGAGCTGCATGCACAACCCACACACATAATTCTTGCGGGCTACAGTTGTGCTTTTCCATCGGATTGTATGTTAAAAGAAACCTTTTATATGCTGGTAACAAAGCTACCATAATGAAATAAAATTGTCCGACCCCTGTAAGTTATACACCTACATTTACTGTGATATTTGTTTGTTTCTACATGAAGTGGTTATAAAGATGTGTAATACAATGGAAATTACTGGGAATGTGCAATTCCCGCCTTCCTGACTGAAGTACAGGCAAATAAAATCTCAGACTGTAAAGTTAAAAAAGGACCAGCCTCCCAAACATATTTCGTCGGTCAGGTAGAGGCTTCTTCAATGGATGAGTCTCCCAAGTTTATAATGGTCAGTTATACTAACATAGAGGCTTTCAATGTACCTATTATCAATATGTTCCTGAATGTATTATTGATCTAACAGTACCATTTTTGAGGTGTTAATTGGTTGTATATTTTAGTGTTGTGTTACTTACACAAATAATATCCAACATTTTTCTATGAACATTTGATTTGTGCTGTTAAATCAAAATCTGACAGTTTTAGCAAAGAAATGTGCAGATAATCCAAAGAGAACTCTCAGTAGTTTTGATTTTCACCATGAAGTCCCACAGGATGCACAGCAGGTGAATCTAGTGTTTCTTGTGAACTATTTTATAACAGCATGATACTTTGGCAACCACTCACCAATGCTTTTCAGTGTTGGATGTTTTTGTCCCTGTACCAATATCAGGAACAGTCATTTCACAGGGTGGATATTAAGATGTGAGACACATGCAAAACACAGATGGCATTTCATCAAGAACAAATTAATATGCATTTTAGTGCCAACCGATGTCTCCTAATGCTCTCTGCTTGTCTGTGAAGCAGGCTTTCTACCCCCAGCGAAACAGAGTCTGCTTCGCAGGCAAGCTCTCTGCATCAAATATTCCACTGCATAGGGATACATAAACAGCTTGTGTGTAAGCTTGTGTGTATGCCTATATTGTATCAATCCGAGGGAAGCCGCTTGACTTATGGAATGCAATCATACAGGATTTAACTTACATAGGCAGTACATGTATTAAAAAGCACTGAAGTTTCACCAGTTTGCTGTGTGTATAAGCACTCGCACTGAAAAAATCAGGGTATTTTCAAGCAAGTTGTGGATCAGTAACAAAGAAAGGCCTGTTGAAGTTTGTACAAGCACTCATGGCCCATGTGATAGGGTACAAGTCAAGTCTGGACAATAGCCACTGATAACACTGCCAAACATTAGGCCACATGGTCAATGATAATGGTTCTTAAATGGCATTATGACACTGGCAGTGGTATGAACAGATATACTGTCACTGTTATATGTCATAATTGTATGAGGAAAGACTTGAAAAGTTTAATTGCAAGACAGGGATCATAGAAATGGACAACATTTGGGGTGAGGGGAGGTTGTCCAGACCAGGATAACTTGTAAAATCCCCCCCACCCATAAGTGTAACATTCTATCAGTAATTTTATTCAAAATGCAAGAAATGAAAGTTCTGTACATTTTATAAAAATATGAAGAAAAAGTTGGCATGAAAAATTGAACTACAACACAGGGATGATAGAAAACGAAAATATGGGGGGGGGGGGGTTATCCAGGCCAGGATAACTCCCCCCCCCCCAAAAAAAAGGTTACCTTTCCATCAGTAATTTGTATTTAAATGCAGGAAATGATAGCCCTTTACAGTTTATAAAAGTGTGAGGAAACACTTTGGATGGCAGGTTGAATTGCAAGACAGAGATCAGAGAAAACAAAGTGTGGGATGGGGGGGGGGGGGATGTTGTCCAGGCCAGGGTAACTTACCTACCTCCACTATATTTGCTATACACGTATGTGCCATCAGTATTTTTTATTCAAAACACAAATATTCCTCTTATTTTCAGTAATATGTAATCATGAGGAAATAATTGGTGTTTAGAGTTGAATTGGATCAAAGAAAATGACAAACTATGGATGGGGGAAGTTATCCAGGCAGTAGTAAGGTAGTACCCTACCCCCATACGTTTAACCTTGATTCCATTGGTAACTTGTAAATTTGAAATTCAGGGATTACCAATTCTTTACAGTTTATCATAATATGAGGAAAGACTAAGGACGGAAAGTTGACTTGTTATTCAGAAAGCATAGAAAATATAAAATATGGAGTGGGGGAAGTTGTCCAGGCAAGGATAACCCTCCCCCCTCCAGTACTTACATCAGTGTATTCCAATCAAAATACACTACCTGCCAGTTCTTTACAGTCACTGTTATATATAATAATTGTATGAGGAAAGACTTGGAAAGTTGAATTGCAAGACAGGGATCATAGAAATGGACAACATTTGGGGTGGGGGGAGGTTGTCCAGACCGGGATAACTTGTAACACCCCCCCCCCCCCCATAAGTGTTACATTCTATCAGTAATTTTTATTCAAAATGCAAGAAATGCAAGTTCTGTAACTCCCCTCCCCCCCCCCCCCCAAGTATATGATTATGTGCTGTCTACCTGCATCATGTTCATTCATAGTTCCAGGCATGAAATGTAAATTCTGTATACCTTACAATGCTATATAAGGGGAAAAAAGTAAGATGGCTTCAATCTTGAATTGCAAGAAAAAATTAGCAAAAAGACACTTGAAACCTGGGGAAAGTGTTCATGCCTACATAAATTGCCATTCCCCCTTCCATCTCATAAATATATATATGATGCATTTCTTGCATTTATAAGAGTACAAAGCAAAGCTGATACTGGCTCACAACTCAAAAAGAAAAAAAAAAGGAAGAGCAGCACATATAGGGGGGGGGGGCAAGTTATCCAGGCCTGGACAATCTCCCCCACCCCCACACACCAATAACAGTGTCAATTTATATTCTTTGTGTTGTTTATTCATATTTTACATCAATCCTTTTATTTATAGTTTGCTTAAGTATTTCATTCTTTCTTTAAAACATATGAAGGAAAGGAAGCACATTTACTTATGGAGGATGGGCAACTTGTCCAGCCCTGGACAATCTACCCCCACCCCATATTTTAAGTTTGTCTGTGTGCTCACGAGAGTCTTTGAGTTTGTACCTTCCTACATTCTGAGCTATTGAGATTTTTTATTTCACATATAGAAAATACAGCGGAAACACAGTGGGCTTATTTATATATGTCAGGGTTAATAACCCAGGCTGGGCAATCTCCTCCACCGTTGTTACATACTCTGCATTGCCTTTCAATTCCAGGGATATGTATTTTGCTGAACACTTAGGCTGTTACATTGTACTCTACTAAATGTCAAGAGAAAGTTTTCAAATCAAGGTCTTAAATTTTAATAAGTCTTCACAATGATGATGACATATTACTAGTAAAGGATATGTCTAAACTTGAATCGACAGACTCTGATTGTTCATGTATTATTTTCAGAAATTAAAGTATTTTCATATTACAATATGTACATTCTGCATAGTATGATTCCAATGATTTTGTTTTGCAAATATAAAAATATTAATTTTGTTCTTGATTCAAGAAAGGACAAGTAAAGAATAAATTGTCATACTGACTATTATTGTATTATTGTTTATGAATTAAATGTCATACTCTATGAACAGATAAATCTGAATCAAAATATCAAAACAAGATATTTTTTAATGTCCAACAGTCATTCCTACATTTGTTGCATGAGTAGGTTATCACTTATCAATGTTATGTGCAAGATTGGACGGGGGGGAAAGTTACCCAAGAGGGAGGGAAGTTATCCTAGGATAAGTTCCCCTGGGGGGAAAAGTAAGTGGGGGGGGGGGGGGAGTTATACTTTTACACCGGCAGTGTCTGGAAAGTTTATTACAGAAGATCTTTATTTTGGCAAAATTTTCCTTACATTATCATTCTGGAATTCCCCTTGGAAATGGTAGAATTTCAATATCTCGAGTTCTAGTACGAGTACGGCAATGTAATGGACACCATTCAAATCATCTTGACGGAAGCTAGTGATTTAAACTGACTGTGAACGCATGCAGGTGATTGGTGGCTGCTTACAACATAACGCATCATAAGACCCCACTGTTCCAGAGCAATGATGCTCCAAGTTGCTATGTGCTGTGCGTCTGCACGATAATAATAATAAGCCTGGCTGAACATGGCTGGGGTTTCAAAGCTAGGGTACAAAGCTGGTGCTTATCACTCATCTGGATTGAGATCATTAATGCAGGACAAAAGGATCGTCTAGACAATTAATTTGTCATCGCGGTGGGTTTAATAGGCTCAACTGCCCCTGCTCTCTCCTTCTGTATAATGCATCCATGGTCAGAGCAAGATTTGTCTTGGATTATTGTATATGGAAAGTGGCGTTCTGGATTATTATTATTTTTTGGCCAATATGAACAATGCAATTAACAATACCGCTAAACTGACTATGATATCCTAAGAAACATTGCGGACATCACTAGTTGTAAAAGTCAGCACATGCCTTGTTGCACTTTTTTCTTTGTTTGCACTGTTGTATATCCATGTACAAGAATAAAACGGCATTATGCCACCCTGTAAGGCTATCAGATGATCCATTACGAATAATACCTAAAAACGGCAATGTTACCTAAAATTTTGCAAACCAATACCCTTAACTTATTCCATACAATGGTCACAGGCCTTGGGCAGTGCCAGAATCACTGACTTATAGTCTGTCAACCCTGAGTTACGGAAGGGGATTTCTCGAATATTTCGTAAATAGCGAGAAAAAATGCCAATGTATTTCATGCATAACCAAATCTGAGCAGTTTACCCTACTCTTGAAGGAAATTTGTTTGCATTGTGGTTTGTATTTATTTCTGTAACCAGCAATTTTAGCGTTTTTGCGGTCTACTCACGAACGGTGCCGGCCGTTTAAAAGGACCTGTTAATCACGTGCGCACGCGCGCTTATCATTTCTTGGACAATATGGATTGCGCGAAGTTTTGCTTGCGACCGCAGAAATGGCCCAAAATGCGGCTGAAAGGAAATACAAAGTGCATATAGCTACCACATATGCCTCAAAAGTAAGGTATATTGATGAGAAAAGGTTATGCATTAGATATGTCGGCAAGTAATAATCCATTGTTGTAATATTCACAAAATGCGTTTCCGTAGAGCAAGGTTGATAGACTATAAGACTATAGGCATGTTGGTACTTGAACGAAAGCTCTTTTTTTTCGTGAAGAATTTACATGTGCAATTGTTGTCTTAAATCTAGGGAGATATATACGGAAACAATCAGGGACTGGTATGGAATGAGTCAAACAATGAATGTTCTGTAAATGGTAAAACTCGATTTTTCATAAGGATACGCACAAATTGCCAAAAAATAACTTATGTTATAGCAGTTTGTGCTTATCCTTATGTCATAAGCTTGGAAAAATGAGAGCAAAACACTGATTTCACTTTTGGTGTCCATGACCATGGAATCCATCGACAACACAGTCAGTTGAGTAACATAATGGTGAGGGAACCCAAACACAAAAAGAAAAGGAAAAGAAAAACGCACCCCTTTCTTAAACACTTGAATAAGTGATGCTTTCATGTTGGCATCTTCGTCCATGTTCACACACGTGAATGCACACTGCTCAGTGGGCTGGTTCTCATCCCCAGTTTCACTCCCAGCGTCATGTTCTTGGGGGTTGAGGCCCATCTGTTGGCCTGTATCAATCTTCTCCTCTTCTGTTGTCTCCATAATGGCATCTGTCAGTTCGCATAACCCTTCTGCAAGTTGTTGTAATGTCAAGTTTACAGTCATAGCTGCACTTCGTTTTGGCCAACGGACAGGTTTCTCAGCTCTGTATTTCGGTAAAGCAAGCTGTTGTCTATTCTCAACTCTGTTTTCGGATCGCTTGCCATACCAGGGAGCAGTTATTTTTTCTGTAAGGCCCGCTAGGTTGATTCAAGTTGGCGCGGGGTGGAGCTGGGTGGGGAGTACTATTGCAGGGTAGACCTTAGGGGAGAGAGCATATTTCTGACAGTTGAAACATTTCGGTTTCATTAGATTTTAAGTTGTTAGCTATAAATTTGCTTTCCTTTCTGTTATTTATTTATTTATTTATTTATTTATTTATTTATTTATTTATTTATTTATTTATTTATTTATTTATTTATTTATTTATTTAGGTATGCGTTCTTTCTATCATGTATGTATGTATGTATGTATGTATGTATGTATGTATGTATGTATGTACGTACGTACGTACGTACCTACCTACCTACCTACCTACCTACCTACCTACCTACCTACCTATCTATCTATCTGTCTGTCTGTCTGTCTGTCTGTCTGTCTGTCTGTCTGTCTGTCTGTCTGTCTGTCTGTCTGTCAGTCAGTCTGTCTGTCTGTCTGTCTGTCTGTCAGTCTGTCTGTCTGTCTGTCTATGTATGTATGTATCTATCTATCTATCTATCTATTTTGCTTTATTTGCATGACAGTACTGCGCAGTCTTAAAACGTGCAGACTTGCACAATCATCTATGTATCACTTTTCAATTGCACTTATGTAATTATTTCTAAAAAGCATGTGACAATCATCAAAATACAGCCGTGGCTTTACTTTGACTTTGTGTTTAATTCATACCCACCAGATATAGGCCTGCGGCCAATCTCAGAAAAGGGCCTTATTTAAGGAGTTTGGTCTACCCGTCTGCCTTATAAATGTAACATACCTCATTCTTTTGCAAATCTTCTGTAGTTTTCAAATGTACCTGTTGTGGAGCTCTCATGTGGTCCAGTTTACAGTATATGCAAATTAAGAAACCTATATAGTAGAGCAACAAAAATTTTCAAAAAAGGCTTATTTTCAGTTTTCGTTCAACCGGAAAAATACCCGGCTGGATTTGGGTATCAATCAAAAGATAAGAACATGAAGTTTAAAGTTAGGTAAGGTGTACTATCAATTTCATGGTGAATTTGTATTTATATTGGTTACCATGGCAATGAAATTAAGTTTTAGTGAAATGAAGGGAGAATCACCTTATTAACCGTACCTTTATACGCATACAAGATACCACCTCACAACTTTACATCAACATACCTTCTATACAGGTGTTTCATAAGAAACCAGTTTGAGATAGTAAGTGTCAACAGTTGGTTGCCATGGCAACAGAATGTTTGTAACAATCGCTTAAATTTGCATGTAAACACTACAACTTATTTACAGTTGTAAATATCGGGAATAATTTTCATAACATTTGATGTTAAAATGTAAAAAGATTCTTTCTGCACTAACAATGAGGTCAATTGAGTGAAGGAAGACCGTTTTGGGTAGCCTAGCAACGTTCTTGCAAATGTTTATATTACTCAAAATGAGCAGATCTTTGTGGATATTGCAAAAATTGGTCATATGGCCAGTGCTGGGCATTGCTGAGAAATGATACATACAAGTGATAATATTGCCAGAAAATCTGTCCTTAAACGAAAAAATTCTTAGCTAAATTTGGTATTAATTGAAAGATAAGAACCTGTAATTAAAGGTTACGTAAAATGTACCATCGATTTAATGGGCAACATATGTTTTTATTGGTTGCCATGGTAACGGCATTTTTTTTATTAGTCCAGGGAAAAACACATTTTTAACTATTACGTAATGAAAATGCAAGGTACCACTTCACAACTCTACATCAGCATACCTACTATACAGGCATTTCCTATGAAACCAGTTTGAGATTGTAAGTGTCAAAGTTGGTTGCCATGGCAACGGAATGTTACTAAAAATCACATAAATTTGCAATCAAACGTCAGAAGCTTGTTTCTAGCATCAAACTTTAGGAATTCTTTTATCAAATGCGCTGTTAAAATGTAAAGAGACTCTTTCTCCTCTAAATTTGATGTAAATTGAGTCAAGTAGGAGTGATTTATGGTCACCTAGTAACGTTCCTCCAAATATCATGATTATTCAAAAGCAGATTTTTGTTGACATTGGACACGGATTATCAACCGTGTTGAAACTGCAGAGCAATGATACATGTGATAATACTACCGGTAGATGTTTTTATAAACTTTCCATATTTCCCTGCAGTAACTCCTGTCCTAAAGCAACATTATTATGTCTTTTTAACTTTAGAATTAAAGAATTTGTTCCAAATTTTGTGCCTTTTTTAAATATATTTTTCATTTAACTCTAATTTAAGGTATTCATGACACTGAGCGCATACTTATCAAGCATATATATTACCTATCATATCCAGCAAAAAGATGGTAAAATTGTCAGAGCTCCCAAAGAACGTCCTTGCCGCATCCACACCTAATCAGCGCAATTTTGTCTGAATTATTTTGTGTCAATGTAAGAAACCATTTTATATTCAACACAATGTGCCTCTCTTTTCCCCTTCCTCAAGAAAATATTCAGACATTTAACATGGCAAAAAAGTCTCAAAATTGCCACATTTAGTTGCACTTCTAGAACTTTTGTCACTACCCATTGGCAGATGTCTCAAACCTACATGTGATAGGTAGAACTCTGTGTCTGTCTGCAATAGTTTGGAAGATATGGAGCTTTTAAAATTTAAATTGTCCTTAATTTGCATAATTTTAAACACCATGACTATTCCAAGTCAGGTGCTTAATTTCACCGGAAGGTGAGTCACCATGGCAAGTTTTGTGTGTCCGAGAAAAACTCCAGACAAATTTGGTCGTAAAGAAGAAAGAAAGAAAGAAAGAAAAAAGAAAGAAAGAAAGAAAGCAAGACAGAAAGAAAGAAAGAAAGTAAGAAAAGAGGACAGAAAGAAGGAAGAATGGAAGGAAGGAAGGAAAGAAAAAAATTATTCTTGGTCGTAAAGAAGAAAGAAAGAAAGAAAGAAAGAAAGAAAGAAAGAAAGAAAAAAGAAAGAAAGAAAGAAAGAAAGCAAGACAGAAAGAAAGAAAGAAAGAAAAGAGGACAGAAAGAAGGAAGAATGGAAGGAAGGAAGGAAGGAAGGAAAGAAAAAAATTATTCTTCGAAAAACAAAATGTCTGGGTTTGCACCCAGACATAAAAAAGCCACTGACGCGTGTCCTATAGAACAAAACTTGCTGGAGATCTGTCCAAGGTACATCTGCAGCAGTGGCAAGTCTACAGTGGATCCAGTAAACTGTGTTTGGGAACATTACGTATACATGTATTCACAGCAGCCAATCACTGTACCAATGGCAATGTGCTCTCTCTTTTATAATCATTTTTTTTTGTGTGTGAAAAATCCGGGGCCGGGAGGAAGCATCGCCTAGCCGCTTTGATGGACACCAAGTCAAAGTTATACCCATCACCTTTTATTACAGTTCAGTTAGTGATTTTAGAGAAGTCGGAAACAAAAAATGACTAGAAAAGATTTGCTTCACAGCAAATATGTCTGGGTACCTTCAAAATGAGAACAGTTTGAAATGCTACACTTTGCCATTGTTCAGCATAGTCTAAAATTTGTATATTATGCTAATTTACATAAATTAGAATGCTGTAACTCTCTGGTTCTTGGTTCATTGGATGTGGCCATGTCACAAAACTTACAAGTTAAAGTTTGAATAACACTACTATCTGTAATAGTTTTGATAGCTATTCAAAGACTTTCATTTTGTGTATTTGCCAATTTTGCATAAATTAAACTCCTACAACTTTGGTTTATGGTTCATGGGATGCGGCTTTGCCACATACCTAAAAACTGAGGTCGGAATGGCACCTCCATGTATAATAGTTTTGAAGTTATTCAAGATTTAACTTTCTTGTAGTCATCTTATTTGCATCAATAAAAATTGTGCAATTTTGGATAATGGGTCATTGTATGCAGCTATGTCACAAACCCCAAAATTGAAGTTAATATAGCATCTCTATCTATAATAGGTTTGAAGCTATTCAACATTTAAAATTGTGCATATCCACCTAATTTGCATAAATTAAAAATCCTATAACTTTGGTTCATGGTTCATTGGATTTGGCTTTGTCCCAAACCCTTATATTTACCTTAGAATTTCATCTCTATCTATAATAGTTTTGGAGATATTCAACTTTTAAATTTTTAAATGCCCCTCATTAACATAAATTGAAATTCTACAACTTTCATTTACTGTCCATTATATTGGCATGTGTCACAAACCTCGATGTGCCCATTAAAATTTTGTGTTTATCTGCAAAAGTTTGAAAGATATGGAGCTTTAAAATTTTAGAAAGGCCCTAATTTGCATAATTTTAAACATGTGGATTATTCCAAATCATATAAGTCAACTTCCTTACTAGTTCCGTTACCATGCCAAGTTTAAACATTGTAGTTTGCACATTGTCTGCCAAAAGTTCCAGACAAATTATGTGGTGGATATAAGAAGAAAGAAAGAATGAAAGAAAGGAGAAATTTTGAAAAAACAATATGTCTGGGATGACACTAATATGTATATATATATATATATATATATATATATATATATATATATATATATATATATATATATATATATATATATATATATATATATATATATATATATATACTTGTTCTATATACTCAGTTGCCCACTCTGTGTATGTAAAGACAAAATATTTTGAAAAACGAAGTGATTTGTAGTGACTGAACATTTAACAATATTGAAACCGGAAATGGCGATTTTGGTCTTTTTGCATGTGCCCAAAAGACTTGTATAATGCAAATATATGCATATGACATTATTCTACAAACACAGCTTTATTTGTAAGATAGTTTTGGTGCCTCAAGCAATCTGAAAGGTACGGTTCTGTAATTTAAAAGAATAAACCTATATTGAAGAAATCTATTCGGTTTCATTAAGGTTATGGTTTTGCTTTTCAGATGTAGGTATCTATTTTTGCTCATAGCATAAAACTGGACCACCTGAGAGCTCCACAACAGGCATTTTCTAAGAGTAGACAAAATTTTGTATCAGGTAGGCTATGTTGTAGCTATAAGGCAGGCGGGTAGACCAAATTCATATTTTAGCCTCAAATGCCGCAGGCCTAATAGTGGGTTTAAGCACTAAAGGCGTGGGTGTGTCATACCCGCCAGATGGCGGGTGTAAACAATGGCGCTACTAAGTGAGCAGGTTCAGGTGGCAACAGCAAAATGAATTTCTCCATAGCCTAGGTGACCAGTATAGCACATCCTGGGATGTCTAAAGGAGAAACATTTAACTCTGAGGCAGACCATGCTCACCAATTAAGTTAAACTCTTATTTACAAAATTAAGGGCCTTAACATGGGTGAACACCAAACTTGTGACTTGGTCTCACCTGAAAAAAAGCAATCATGTCAGATTTTTACCTGTCCACACTCGAACATTTTATTTGAGTTTTAATCCCCCTCCCCACCCCCAGTAAAAGAAAAACGCCCATGATTAATCATACTAATTGCTTCGTTTTGTGATGGACATGGGTTGAAATTATATGTTGTGGATTTTTGCCTCAACCAATTTGCACCACTTCAGTCAAGCCAAACACTGCAGCCCTTGCTTTTTGACCTGGCTGGTGCCCTCTGTCGGCAGTTCCATGGTGCAACCTAAATTCTTATTGACATTATAAGCATTTATCCTTCTTTCCCTTCTCCCCACCCCCCCCCCCTTCCGCCGTCATCGCACATAGCCGAAAGAAAATTGAGGAACAGTCGTATGTTTTGTCGCGGTTTGACCAACAGCCGTGAGAAAAGCAATTATCAACTGGCAAAATTATCAATAGGTCTACATCTTCGTCGACATAACTTTTTTTTAAATAATTAAGTCAAATGAAAATACGTTTCATTAAATTAAATGCAGGCGACCGTGTGGCTTAAAATGCCATTGATTCCCTTTTCATAGTTTAGATGGCCACTGTATAAACGCTGGGACAAACTATATACCTATTTTCTTGCAAATTTCATTTTTTAAACCTAAAGACACTACTACTGCTACTATACCACTGCTACTATACCACTGCTACAACTACTGCTAAACCATTGAAATACGTGGTCGAGAAATTAGAATTAGACTCGTTGCAAGCAACACAAAAAAGCTATGTAAACATTCTCAGCAAAACGTCGAAATAACTGTTTACACCTAAGATAAGATAAGATAACAGCTTCAGCGGAAAATTGTAATCACACAAATTTCATTAATAAACAATACAATATAACTTCAATTATCAAATCGAGTATTGCTATTGACTTTTAGGTTCAAAATTCGGAAGATCTTAAGTAAGCTATCCTGTGAATTCAACAATTTATACTTTTAAATACTATTAATTAATAGTGCAGCCTTTATGTTTTCCCAGTTGTTAAAATAGTAGCTGTAAACTTAAAATACAACATTTGTCAAGAAATATGATCTGTATAAATTAGTTTCTGGTAGTCGAAAACGTGGGGGGGGGTCTTCAGTAGATTTTTTTGTGCAGTAGTGATGTGTGCAGCTCATGACGTTCGAAATCGATTGTGTTTCCACATGGGTTACTATGAGAGGATAAAACATGCAGTACCATGGCAGGAAAGTTGGACTCATAAGCGTCATGGTGAATCATACGGTCTCAAAATGGTATCAATGAATAATTTTGACCTCTATGCGTTTGGAAATTATAGCCGTCTCAAGCGGAAGGAAAAATTAGGAAAAAAATGCCTTCTTTATTTTCCAAGTTTGTTTCTTCTTCGTTGTTGTTGTTTTTTTTCAGGTGGGATGTGTTTTTTATTCACTATTTTAATTTATTTATATATTTTTAAATTTTTTTTCGCGAAATGTTGGTCGTCCTTTATGAGGGGAAGTTTGCTGGAAAAAGGATGGTATTGCAGCTAGTATATATTGCCAGAATCACTAATGAGAATACCCTTGTCCCTACACCCCACCTCAACCCACCACGGCCTGCTTTTTTTCTGCTGACGAACGGAAAGCGGTAATTGCATGTGTGTGTGTGTGTGTGTGTGTGTGTGTGCGTGTGTGTGTTTGTATGTGTATATGTATGTGTATGTATGTGTATATATGCGCTATTGTCGACAAGCGAAGAATAAATGAACAGATGTCAAACCTACCTCAAAAAGTGGCAGCCTATTTCTTATGGATGACTCACATGGTTTGTAAACGGGTTATGTTGGACCTTTTTCTTTCTTTCTTTCTTTCTTTCTTTCTTTCTTTCTTTCTTTCTTTCTTTCTTTCTTTCTTTCTTTCTTTCTTTCTTTCTCTCTCTCTTTTTCTTTTCTTTCTTTCTTGCCAGCTTGTTTGCTTTCATTCTTTTGCTTCGTCCTTCTTTTTTGTTTTGATCCATTAATTTTCAGCAAAAAATAAAACAAGATATATGTACGCAATTTTGGCTACAATTCACTGTATTTTTGGCTTTAATTCAAAGAAATAAATGAAGATTGAATGGTCTTTTACACGGCCCTGGCTGCAAAACTCGAACCACTACATAATACTGTTAATAATGTGGATAAACTCGGATTTGTAATCGGGCTTAGTTATTTTAATTATGCGAATTAAAGACGCAAAATGCTTCGATGCACAGATATAAGAGGGACTGAGGATTCTGTGTGAGCTACTTGTTGACAATCTGATCTGGTACACACCCAAGCTGTCATTTGATGCTGACGCCGAAGAAAATGGTGTCAAGCACATAAAAGTTCTGTTTTTTGTCGCACCAACCTCGGGCTCCAAAGGTGGTAATCTTACCCGTATACCCTACATAGGAGTCGGATAAAATCCCGTGCGGGTGCAAAAACTCACCAGTGAGAATCGGAGCTGGGAACGGAAAGAAACCATGGTTCACAAGTTTGTTGTGTGCTTTGCTCTTTTATTTCTCGTTGACCGTGGTAAGTTGTTGCATTCTTGTATTTTCTCAGTATTGTAGGACATCACATATTATGGATTTGCCACAACAAAAATTTATTTGTTTGCCTGTAGCTTTGCACTATTTTATGTAGGGAATAGTGACAGCTGAGGAAGAGTTTTACTGTCTCTCCTTCCCCATCCCACCCCCACCCCCAACTCCTCGATTATGCTCCAGTGCCACGGAGATACACGTATGCGTAGTACTGAGACTACTCTTATAATCACGGGTGTAACCCTTCCCCTTGAATTGAGACTAGGTCAACAGCTTTCCTTGACACAGGTTGGGCATTAAGTGTCCAACCGATGCCAAGGAAAATTGTTAGCCTGGGTCATGTTATCTTGATAGGTACCATCAACGATTCTCAGTCAAATTGTTTTTCATTACAGTTAAAATTAGTTGAAAACACTTAAACAGATAACATTTGACTAGCAGTTTTGGCCAGTGTAAGGGGGAAACGGCCAAGCAATCTTTACATTTTAAGTGTATAAAAGTTAAATCCTACATTTCGATCAATTGACATGAAATATCTAGGCATGTTTTATTATTTATTGTAATTCAATGTGGAAAGAAAAATTGTACGAGGTTTACGTTCGCCAGCCAAAACGTTTGAGAAAATACCTATGTGTACATCAACTCCTGTCAAACGAAATATCGCACCAGTGACATATGAAACATATAGGCACGTCTTATTGCTTGTTTACACATGCCGCAACTCAATATGTGAAAAAATCTTACATTTGCCATCCAAGTCTTTTAGGAAAACTACCTGTATACCAGCTTCTTTTAAATGAAATATCGCATCAGTAACTTTTTCTTGTAGTTTTATCAATTTTGTAATTATATTGTCAACAATTTTTGTATGATAGGCAACTCCGCTAACGGTTCTTTCTTTCTCTCTCTCTTTCTTTCTTTCTCTCTCTCTTTCCCTCTCTTTCTTTTTCCTTGTTTCTTTGACGATCACCCTTAAAATGCTTTTATGTTTCATAATAGGAAATTAACGTATCGTATATTTGTCAAAACTTTGCGCTCCAATTTTGGTGATGTAAAGGGTTTTAACGATATGCAAACACGTCTTTTGTCATAGTCTTTCTATATAGTGGACCTATGTCCAGAATGTATACTATGACTTGGCCGGATAAGACTTTTGCTTTCTTTTTTCTTCGAAAGAGATCAAATTTAGGTGTACTTTGTTTGTATTGTGTCTTTTTTTCAATAATGAGTGTATATTTTTACCTTGTTTAATTTGAAGCGTACTGTCAGTGCCCACCAGACACCATTCAGAAAGTTAAAAAGTGTGCTCAAGATGCTCTACCAGGTGTATCACTTGCACTGCCGCCGATACCAGGGGGCGCTAGCAGAGAATTCATGACCAACATGTGCAGGCAAGTCTGGTGGCGGGATACGATAGGGAAAGACAGAGAGAGAGACACAAAGACTCAAAACATAAACGCGAGAAAAAATATCACTGCAAAGCGAACGTTGATTACGAAATCGAGAACAAAAGCGAAGAATTGTGTAACTATATTTAAAAATAGAGATTTAGTTACAATAATAAAGTACATGTAATTTGATGGATGTGCCAGCTTACTCGTGTTGAAACCATCTGGATTGGTGCATGAAATCGATACAATTAAGTATTTAGTGTCTATATATGAATTCGGGTCCATATAGTTTCTCTTTCGTCTGATAAACAAAATCCAGGTTCCCTGCATTTTCCACTCTATCGAGAAACACTGAGCCAGGTCTTCTTGGGGAAAACATTTGATATCTCCGCATTGAATTACATTTTGATTATAAATATGGGAGAGGTTACCGCGGTGAAAAGAAGAAAAAATAAAAGTTTCATTCTACCTAATTTTTGTTTAATCTTTCCGAGTCAATTTAATTTCACCCATCCTGATATCTTTCGATATATTATTCCATCAATTTCATTAATGTACAGAAAAGGCGCCCACGATGCAGCGGTCAGATGTGTCATGGACATCTTCAACAAATGCCCGCGTTACATTCGGAAACTGGTGCAGAAGTTTGTGAACATTAAAAAGACTGCGGTGGCTTGGCAAAAGCTCTGTTCAAAACAGCAAGGTAAGATCCAGCTTCCAGCAAAAAAGAGAAATTTTGATAATTTTGCGCTTAATATTGTCGTCTGTCAATAACCAAGAAGGGTAGACTTCTTTGTTTAACTTCAGATTTAGAAACATTGCATCAGCAACATTATTTGGTGTCGTTTCTTTGTGTTCTTTCTTTCTTTTTTCTGTTTTCTTTTGTTTTTTTCCTTCCCTTTTTTTCAATGGATTTGTGGGTATAACAGGAAGATGAACACGATCCCTCGTATAAAAAACTTTCCTCACCGAATTAAGGGATACAAAATCGTCTTGAACGCCAGTGGCTCGTAGAATAAAATTCTCAACATACAGGTCCGTAGAAATGGGCTTAAAATAATCAAACAGATGGGGATAGGCTATCAGAGACAAAAGACCGACCACATAAAGGAATAATGCAATATTAATTAATTAGGAATAAGTGAACGAACGAATGAATAAATAAATGGACGAAAGACTGAACGAATGAACGGAGGGTGAAAGAAAGAAAGAAAGAAAGAAAGAAAGAAAGAAAGAAAGAAAGAAACTGTGATGATACAAATCTTTCTTTTCACAGCGTACGAGCAATTCATACCATGTTACCGTAGGCACACAGCACTTTTGACTGAATGTGTGACTGGCCCCACTCGTCGACTGAAACAACGTGGCCGACTACAACAACAGGACCTGTATCGAGCAATATGCAGGTTTGTAGCGGAAATTCTAAACTTCTAAGACGCAATATCTGTCTATGTTTAATTTGCTCTTATACATTATTATAATTCGTTCAGAAAAAAATCCAGAATTATTCTGTTAAGGTAGAAAATGTATTTAATTGAAAAATTATTGTAAGAAACAGCCGCGAAGTGAAAGTACGTTTTCCGCGCATTCAGTTTGAAAGATACAAATAAGTACAGATCGGGAAAAAACAGCAATTACTGTTGTCGTCCTCGAGCTGTTAAGTTAATCCAGACATAGTAGGTCTGTAACATGTCATAACAAAATACAATTAGAAAAACAGAAAAACGCCGTAGAACAAACATATTAGACAAAGAGTTGAATGTTCCTTTTTTTCCCTTCATTTTTTCCCCTGCAATAACGTTTTCTTATTCAACTGAGATTAGCCACTGAGGGTGAAAACCACAATATTCCCTTTGGAATTTCTTTTCAGCACACAACAAGCAATCTTATCCTGTCAGCAGCATGTGTTAACGAAATGTGGCACCGACGCCGCACTCATTATTGCCGAGTACAACTCCGCCACTGTGCTACCCATGTGTGCCAACCTCAGAATCTTCCGACGAAGTGTTCCCCCAGTGAAGAAGCATGCATATCCAGTGACAGAGCAAGAATACACGGACATCATGGAGCTGATAAAATGGAAATAAACCGCATCTTAAATGTGACATAATTGTAGCATTTGTATGGTAAATCTGGTATATATAGACTTGCGAAACATCGGCAATGCAGGACATACATAATTACATCAACGAACGGGAACTCACAGTATTTGTTGATGGAAACATTAATCGTGGTAGTGTAGACCTGACTAGGTTATTGTAAACTTGTAAAGTTACACATACAACAATGTATATTATTCTTTCGTTATCCTTCGTGGAAAATACTTCTTGTCGCATCACGCAGTCGATGAAAAAAATCAACATAGGAAAATGTACCCTTGACAATATGAAGCTTAAGAGTCTTCGAATTTCAACATGAAACATATATATACTAGTAGTTTGGCTGTTGGATTTAAACAAAAAATGTCAAGACCAACAAATCAAGGCTCAAAAGGGGCGCGCAACAAACGGTGGACTATATGATCAGTTAAGACTTCCCATTGAATAACGGCTTCATTTTGCATTGTACACTAATGTAGTTTAGCACACAAAGAAAATATGTTCTTTGAGAATATAGCCTCATGTAGTAGAAGATACATATTTATATACTCTTGTATTTTATTTACCAATATACTTATGTTTTAGATCTATATGTAAAGAATTGTTTGATAATAAATGTGTCCCGTGCTTTGGTAGATCTTTCGGGATTGTCATTTCCAAAGCCCAAGGGAGCAGGACAACAGATGTATTCATTTACACAGTATATTGAATAATAATAATAATAATAATAATAATAATAATAATAATAATAATAATAATAATAATAATAATAATAATAATAATAATAACAATAATAATAATAACAACAACAACAACTTCAACAACAACAACAACAACAACAACAACAACAATAATAATAATAATAATAATAATAATAATGATAATAATAATAATAATAATAATAATAATAATAATAATAATAATAATAATAATAATAATAATGATAATAATAACAACAACAAAGGTCCTCTAGTGATACACAGTGCAACGACAAAATTATTTTGCATCATCCAAATATGTTTTATTTAGAGGCAATATATATTCAATGGCGGCCAAAATAATACAAGATCTACTACAGAACCTCAAAGATGAATGAACAAAAAAGGAAATGTGCCAATGTTATTTACAATAACTTCTTGCGTGAAAAGGACATAATTTTACATTAAAACAAAATTAAATAGTCCGGGAATGAAACATGTTATATGTGAATCAAATATTATAGTGTGTCAGATTATATAAGCGTGTCCATAAAATGCATTATATTGGAACAGAATGTATTTTGTTTGCTTTTTGTAAACACACAATTTTTTATTGCCATACATTAATCTTTTTGTTTCCCATTCAATTGACATCCTTTTTTTCCGAGTGGTAACATTTTTTTTCCTCCACAGATCCCCTCGAGGAGTGCCTAGAACAATAACAAGGCCTGGTCAAATAAAGTATTAAAAATAATGTCGTTAAAATGGTTATTGTCGAATAATTGTAACAACAGGAAAGAGCCACTCAGAGCAAGAAATGTTAACATGTTTGAAAACAAGAGATTGAACACAAAGCAAGAATCAATACCCAGCAAGAAAATTGGAAGCAGAGAGAAAGAAAAAAGAGAATGAAGCAGAAAAAGAACTAATAAACAAATGAAATACGAAAGAATATGTGAAAAGCAGTAACAGGGGGAAAGCGAGCGAGCGAGAGAGAGAGAGAGAGAGAGAGAGAGAGAGAGAGAGAGAGAGAGAGAGAGAGAGAGATGAAAAGGAGGTCAGGGCAAAGCTGCAAAGAATGAAAGAAATAAGTACGGAAGATTGAAAGGGGAGGATGGGAGATTTAAAGCTATCTAAGTTTGAAGACAGAAAGAATACAAAACAAAGAAGGGAATAGAAGAGACCGAGATTCGCCGTGGTAGAATACAACCACGCCTTTGCATGCTTTGCTGCCAATGGGTAAGCTGATTTGCTATGCTTAAGTTATGAGAGTTACAAGGGCTGTGTTAGATTTTAATTTTCTGAAAAGTCTGTAGCACATATGGATATTTTAAGTAAGTTATTTCTTTGTCTTAATATTTTGCATAATATAGACATTCTAGTTATTTATTTTCCCATAATATTCTGCATATGAAAGTCATTTATCGATGTACAATATTGCATCTGTATTACTATTAGTTTATTTTTTCACAATAAAGCTTATTTCATCAAATGTGTTTGCTTTATTTGTTATATTTGACCAACAGGTGTCGCATGCATGCAGGGCTTATTTGACATGCTTGATCGACATTCTTTAAATAAAACGCAAAAATAATGAACCATGTTTAAATATTGTAAATATAAAGAATTTCATTAATCAGATGTAGTAAAAATAGCCACTCTGACAAACCTTAAAAAGAGTTTCTTAAAAATTCGAAACTAAAGGCATGATGTCAGCTCCGTATCACTCGGCGCCAGCAGGCTCCAGACTTTAAAGATAACTTGTCATGTTAGCTCTTGAAGGTATTTGAACGATTTTTATGACCCACTGGCACAACTATGGATGACATTATTGTTACAACACAAGAACTGATCCCAGTTTTTAGGCAGAGTGTAAGTATTTTGCATTTTATACGTGTTTAGTCGACAATCAGACGAGAAACTTTACGTACTTATCGGTTAGGCTTGCCACCTTTCCAGACAAAACCAATTCATTATCAACTGTGCGTTGTGTCATCTCTTTCGATCAAAATAGCCATTGATACCAATTTGCCTCCGAAATAACAAGCTCTGCTTTAAATATAGTTGAAATTTTTCACGGTCAGGATGCTAGTTGTTTTGTTCAGCGAATCTTTCATGTTTAAAGTTATAATGTCACGAACACCAACCATGATCATGACCGCTGTTTGCTTCGGGAAGATGGGATACATCATTTTTTGAATGAAGTTTTAGATGCATGAAGCTGCTCACAGATGTCGCCACAAGCAATGTACCCGAATGAGTAGCAAACTTGCATTGCCAATTACTTTCCTGGAATCGCAACAGTTGTAGGCAGTGAGGGTGGGTTGTATGATAAGAGAAGAAAAATCTTTGACCCTCCCCCCCCCAAAGATTTGCGTCAAAGCAAATCTGTCAGTGTATGTGAAAGTTTGCATGCACGAAATAAGCTTGTATATAGATTGAATAACCTTCAGACAGTGTCAATGTGTCAATGATAGAAGAAAAAAATGCATGTGATGATAGCAATAATGTTTCTTTTAATTTCCCATTGATATGCTGTTTGTTGCTAGTCTCTATACATAATCAAAGGAGATGAATCATTCATATATCCCCAATCTTATGCAGTGTTGCCAACTTGCAAAACTTAATTTAAAGTCTTAAAAGCTGGGAGATGGAAAGTAAAATTCAGGGAGATTGAAAATTAGTATGAGCTATAGAGGGAAACTATTGATCACAATGAAATTCAGGGAGGGGGCTAAAGATTGTCAGAAATCTGCACTTTTTTGACAATTTTCAGCATAAAATTCCTGGAGCCTCGGGTAATCGAGGAGGGTTGGCAACACTGCTGTCAAATATTAAACAATTTAACTTTCAAATGCTAATGATTTGCATATCTGTCTCTGTTTGTTGATTGTGTGCATGTTATATGCAACACCCTAACAAATTCATTGATAACATGATTTGATTCTATTCAGAAGGTAACATACATACACAAATGTCTCACGTAAGTGTATAAATATGTTTATGAAAAATGTTTACCTGTGACCACTAAAAGTCAATATGAGACTTATTACCCAAGGGGTCAAGGGCTGTAAATAATCTAACATAAAAATGTATAATATATATCTGTAACAGTGAATATAAATATATTTTATAAATATATACCACATAAATTATATATGAACCAACTTATATGTAAAAAAATTTATACATACTAAAATATATTATTTAGAAAGGATCTTCTAACCAGGTGTGGGTCTGACCACTGCTCCACACCCATAATTGGGACCAGGGCATGGGAACATGTAGCTTCCCATGCCCCCGACACCCCAACCCAACTTTTACGGAGAGGAGCCAGCTAAGACCAACACCTGGTCTAATATAACTGATAATATTTATATGGTCTCAAAAAAAAGAAAAGTCTTAGTTTTAGAGTGCCAAAAGCCTTATCTCTTTGGGCAGGTTGTTCCAGTCCCTGATAGCATTGTTATAGAAAGTCCAGTGCAGTTTGACCTCTTTGGTTGGTCCTTGGGATTGTAAAGTTAACATGATTATGTCTCGTGTCATGATTATGAGTAGTGTGAGACCTCTGAAAATTTGTTGTAAGATAGGCAGGGCTCTGACCATGAAAAATGTTAAAAAGAATGATTTAGTCTTAGTTGACTGGCTCGTAATTGGGTGCTCAGAAGACCAACTTTCTGTAACTCTGCTGGGCCCACATGAGTTTTGGGACCTAGAAGAATTTTGCAGACCAGTTTGTTCTGTGCAACTTGCAATTATGTCTCCCTGTGCAACGGGGGGGGGGGACATATTTTTTTTGCGTCCATTTCTTCCGCTTGTTGTTGTTGTTGTTCTTCTTCAACACATTGTTGCGTGCGTTGTGGACGCGATAACTCAAGAAAGGTTTGACTGGGGAAGTTGAAATTTTTTGTGAAGCTGTTCAGGACTATGTAAAACCTTGCTTGGAATTGCAGATGGGGGACCTTGGCATATTTTTCAAGATCACATGGGCATGTCATGTAAAATTGACGCGGATGCAATAACTCTGCAAGGATTTGACTTAAAAGGTTGAAATTTTGCATGATTATGGACCATAATATGAATTAGGTTGGGATTGTAGATGGGTGACCTTGACCTATTTTCAAGGTCACATGGCCACTTTTTAAAAACATTGCAGATGCACTTGATAAAGATTTGACTTAAAAGGGTTGACATTTTGTGTGAATATGTTTCTATGTAAGACTTTTGTAAGATGTTGCTTGTGACTGCAGCTGTATGACCTTGACTTATTTTTCAAGGTCACATGGGCATTTCGTCTAAAATCAATGTGGACGTGATAACTCAAGAAAGATTTGACTTGGGAAGTTGAAATTGTATGTGAAGATGTTCCTATATCTGATGTTGTTTGGGATTGCAGATGGGTGACCTTGACATATCTTTCAAGGACACATGGGCATGTCATCTAAAATTGACACAGACGCAATAACTCTGCAATGATTGGACTTAAGAGGTTAAAATTTTGCATGATTATGTACCATAATATGAACTACTTTGGGATCGTAGATGGGTGACTTTGACCTTTTTCAAGGTCACATTGCCACTTTTTAAAAATCGTTGCAGATGCACTCAAAAGATTTGACTTAAAGAGGTTGACATTTTTGTGTGATTCGTGTTTCTATGTAAGACTTTTGTAAGATGTTGCTTGTGACTGCAGATGTATGACCTTGACCTATTTTTCTAGGTCACGTAGGCATTTCGTCAAAAATCAATGTGGATGTGATAACTCAAGAAAGATTTGACTTGGGAAGTTGAAATTTATAGAAGACCTTGCTTGGGATTGCAGATGGGTGACCTTGACCTATTTTTCAAGGTCATATAGGCATGTCATGTAAAATAGTTAACTCAAGAAAGATTTGACTGGGGAACTTGAAATTTATGCTAAATAACAAAAATATTTGTTCTCGTCAGACATGTAAACCAAGCGATAATACTGGGTAGAAATATATTAAAGTGAAAATTTGCTGGGACAATGAGCCTCAATAAGAGTGTGCTTGCGCTTCTACATGGGTAATCTTTGCTTAGATTTTGAAATGTCAATAAAGAGTGTACCTTCACCATATCTGTAGATTATTGGAATTGGTATGCCTATTTATAAAAATAAGGGTGACAATAGTAAGGGCGCACGAGACATTTGGTTTTCTGTTGGAAAATCAGCCTGTTCTAGTTTATATTTCATCTTCTGTGACAAGGAAGAGTGCTAGCTTGAGACAGAGTAATCGAAGAATGGCTGAACCAAAGCATGACCTAACATTTTGCAAATCTCAAAATTGAGAAAGTAGCCTTGCCTGTAAAGGGACTGAAGGCATGAATCAGTTATTTTAACTATGTTGCTTACCAAGATGGTACCATCCAAAGACTGGTCAATGTCTAGTCCAAGATACTTGACTTTTTCTATGGACTTGATTTTAGAATCCTGAAATTGACATCAAATTTATCCACATTTTTCAACATTCTTTTTGACCTTGGAAACAAGATACCTCCTGTCTTGCTGGAATGCTTTCAGCACTTGTTGTCAATTAGCCATTGATTGCTTGATTGTAAATTTGTGTTTAAGGAGGAAGAAGTTCCACTAGGGCCTTCCCTTTCACTAGTAAGACTGTGTCGTCAGCATAGAGTAACATCTTGCATGATGAGACACTAGCTTGTACATGTATATCATTAACATAGATCATATACAACATCGAGCAAAAAATACTGTCCTCCAGGACTCTACATGATGTATGTCACCCCATTCAGAATTTGTGCCATTGGTATATGATCAGTTGATGTCTTTCAGACAGGTAGGAGCAGAACCAATGAATCCACTGATCCCATGCCTACCAGTCTGTGCTTTTCACACAGGATCTCATGGTTTACCATGTCAAAGGCTTTTTGAACATCTATCAGGACCATGCCTGTGAAATGACCTTGAGCCATGTTGTCTTTGATGCAGTTGGTTAAATGAATAAGACGTGTTGGTTGAAAATTCTATCCTAAAACCTGACTGAAAGTCATACAGCACACGCCCAGTACCTGGGAACATGTATTCTGAGAGCTGGAGATATACTGCCCTTTCAAAATTTTGGAAAACTGGGGAATTTTCTTTTCTTTACTGGCATACTGGGAGCCCTCTCACTCTGTACTTCATACTCATGCCATTCTTTGGAACAGTTTAATTTTCTGCATGCTGTACTGTGGCAAAAGTTTTTCCTGTACATTGTACCAGCACAATGTCCCCCAGCTCCTTTTGTAGTGCATATATTTCCTGTATTATTATGAAGTAAGCAAGAAGCCTTTGAATTCCAGAACTTTTAATCTATGCATGTTCATCAGCTGAATCACAATAACAAAGGTGCCTATGGCATCTACATACTTTTCTTTCTGCTTTAATCTTATGGGGGACTTTCAAATTCTACCATCATTAAATATTTCAACTCTGGCAATGTGATCATAAGATGCAACACCCTAACAAATACACTGGTACACCGGCTGGCACTGTGCACGTGATCACTACTGGGAATGACCGCACTACTTGTGGTCACATTTTGTTGGATGAGGGAGTCAAGTTCTTTGTAAATTCATATCGGCAATGAAAAGCCACCTGCTGTATGGTCACTTTTTTGTGGGCTGACGGGGAGGCCAGTTGCCATGGTTACAGCAGGAACCACTCTATATCAATACAGTAGAATGTAATCCCTTCTTTAAAAGACCATCACTAGGACAAGTCCAAAGTGATCACACACAGCAGCCGACCTCTCAATGTAGCACATATAAAGTGAACGATATAACACTATGGACCTCATAGTAATGTGGTCTCAATAGGTAGGGAGGCTACAATTACATTTTTTTTTTTGTAAGGAGAGACTATTTTACATATGACCAGTAGAAAACCAGGGAAGCCAGTGGTAGGGGATGCTCAGAGGCAAGAGGTCCCGACTGGTTTCGTTCCTGTGTGGACTCGTCAGGGCACATTTGAAAACACCATTATGTTTGTTGCTAATATCAAGCTGTAACTGTTGCTACAGAATGTAAGGCAGTGTCATTATAAATGCGTCTGGGCATCAAAAAGATCTATCAGTCTAACTGCTGTCCTTGAAAGTTTATTGTGGCATACATTGGTTAGACACATCACAAAAGATCTCAAGCACCCACTCTGGGTGAATTTTCTGTAACTATGGCTGTTCCTTGTGAATCAACCTCAAAACATCAATATCTGCTCAGCTTGCAAATAAAGAGGTTTTTTATCATAATAAGGCTTTGATATCACATAGATAACCCATATGTAGCATTATTTCACAGCCCTCTCACTGCAAACTTCCAGTTGTGCACTGGTGGCATTCAGCAGGTAGGAATGGAGAGAACAAAAAATTTAGCGTAGGACTCGGCATTCACCCATGACATTGAGGCCAAACAGTTCAGTGGTGCACTGTTGGTAGATCCCCCCCCCCAAAAAAAATACTTATGAACTTCATGTCTTTATCTGTAATAGATGACTAAGATGTGATGATACACATGATTTAAATGTGCTGATCCTGTTGACTGGCATCAGAGAAAACATAGACACCAGGGTTATGTAATGTGATGGCTGATCTGGAGCTTTGATACTTATTAAGTACCAGCTACCATTCTGATCAATTCATGATGTTTGAAATAAGTCTTGTTTACTTCCAGAAATGTAAGTGCCATCATTGGTGTACACATCAGTGCAACCCCATCATGCAGGATGCTGATCACTGTTGTCTGGCAACAAGGCAGGCAATTTTGGTCACAGAATAATATGCACATACATCTGTCATACTATGGCTTCAAAAATGGTGTATTCAAGGGTGAAGGATGTGTAACTGCCTCTCAAATGTGTATACAGTGATCCCTGTCTTGAGAGGCCACTCCAATGAGAGGTCACCTGGCTTGAAAGACCACTTTTGGCAGTTCCCTGCTGTAGGGCCAATGAATTTCTGGATTTTTTTCGAAACCGAAGTGGAATGTGCTTTTTTTTCACCTGTGAAACCAAATATGGTATTTTGTCTTCTATAAATTACATATATAAGTATATAGCAGTGAAACAGAATTTGAATTTTTTTTTGCTGATCAAAGGGAATTCCATCCTTTTTTTAAATGGAAAATCATTGGGTTTACTGCTGCCATCTTTTCCATGTTATTGTACCTCTAATGAGAGGTCACTTTTAGGTCTGTCCTTTGGATGGTCTCTCAAGACGGGAATTTTTGTATCTCAATGTGTCCACACAAACTGTGGGTTGGGGTCGGGGGGGGGGGGGGACTATGGTGGAAATTTGACTTATGATTGTGCACTAAGTGGATAGTTCCTTATGGTTTTACTGTAGATTAATTTAATTTCACTGCATTTTGTGTATTTTGCTGATGGCACTAAACATTTAAAAATAAAAACACAGTAAACTAGTATCTCAAGCCAAGCAAGGTTTGATATGAACTAATGGTAAGTCCAAAATAGTGAAATTAAAATTTTAGTTAAATGCCTGAAATACAGAAATTGGAAATTTATGTAGTACAGGTAATGTGAAAATGAATACATTTACCGCCTTTTTTTTTTTTTTTAGATTGAACAGAGTATAGATATGGTGAAAATGATGCCACATGAACACCAACAACAAGCTCTTGTCATATGGCAGGAGCTAACTAAAACCCTGATGCAAGTCATAAAGGAGAATTCTCCAGGGAAACGCTCAGCCAAAAAGAGACAGAAGCCACAGACACCAAGAGGTTCTGCCACCAAGCAAGTGATCAAATCAGTGGATGTGCCTGAAACTGTTAAGCTCAAATTGTTCCCATCACCTTCTAGGGAAGCTAAGCGAGGAAGAATAGACACAGAGAAACAAACTGCAGGGGACTCTGGCATCTTGTTAGCTGATGAAAACTGTTCGGAACATCAGGCTGCCACGGAACCAGTACCAGCTGGAAGTGTTGAGCCTGCAACGGAGCCTTTATCCTTACGACGGACTCGCCGGAAGTCTAAACCCACGCAAGCCTTGCTTGAAATGTTAAATAAAAATAAAAAGGTGTCAAAGTCTGATCCACAAATGACTGATCAGATCTCTCAGGGCTGTAAGACATCTGGTTCAAGTGAGACCAAAGATAACAAGAAGTCTCCATCAAATAATAAAAACAGTGAAAAATCACCAAGGGCCTCCAAGAAAAGTACACAACTTGCAAATGAGGAGCAGATTGAAACTGTTGCCAAAGAAGTAGAAAACAGAGAAGAGGATGTGGACATGGAGGAGGACTCACAGCCTGATAGTGAAGATATTCAGGATGCAGACAAAGTTAATGATGAAGATTTTCTACCAGATAATGATTCTGCCTGCTCTGTGAATGAGGAGGATGAAGAATCAGACACTGGATACAGTAATGCTCCAGAAATATTTGAATCTTTGGAGGAGAAAAAGCGCCCAAGTAGAAAAGCTGAACAGCAACAGACTAAAGCTTCAAAAGCAACAAAGTCTACATGTAAACAATGTGGGAAAGTACTGGCAAACTACTCCAACCTTAGAGGTATGAGATTTGATACCTTTATCAGGATTTTCCTAGAACATACTCGGTAGGGGATTTTTACAGCAATTTCAGTTTAAATGGCACTGTCTTCAACTGGTCCTACTGCCTTGAGTTTTATTTTCTAACTCATAAAGCCACATGTATTCTTGTTGGTATGGGCCTGTAAATTAAACATGCATAAAACAAAGGGAAATAGTTGAGCATTTTTGTACAGAAAATAGACCGTTGGTGGAAGGGTGTAATATGTATATTTTTGACAAATTTTCCATCTAATATTTGGTTTTAATAAAAGCTCCAAAGTTTGCATTATGAAACTTTATAGTCACACCCAGGTTTGGTGTCATTACCTTTTCTACAAACACAATAGGAAAATTTTAATCAAGGGTTGTATGCAACTCTCAGGAAGACAATATAAGTCCTTCATCTTTATGGGCCACCAAACACAGATAAACAATATATATCACAAAACACAAAATTTGATGATTTCAGTGCAAACTAACATTGTCTGGACCACCTTAAAAAGCCAGAGCCTCCTATTTGATGTAAACAAGAGGCCAAACTTGAAACCCAAAAATTTTACAACTTGGAGGAAAATACTGCACTTTCGTAATTATGAACTAAAGAAAAAAAAAAGAGAAAAAAAAAGGAAAACCCTGCATTATCTTGATTATGGCAAAACAAAAAAAAAAAGAAAAACAAAAACAAAGCAAAACAAAACAAAAGAAAAGAAAAAACAAAAACACAGCAGACCCATATTCTTCAAAGTGTTGAATTTAATTGTACTTGGATTTCTGCCAGTACAGTGGTCTACCTCTTATAACCCCCCCCCCCCAAAGAGAGGCCACCCCCTCTACAAAGGCCACTTCTCCATGCAGCAAATATGGCATTTTCATTATATTTTACTCCTCAAGAGAGGCCACCCCTCTTATAAGGCCGCTTTTTTAGTGCCTTTGGGACGGCTTATGAGAGGGGGACCACTGTAGTTATGGCAATCCCTATGGAAACCTCAATGGTCATTTTCTGCTGCCAGCTAAGAATCTGTGTTACCTGCTGTCTTTTGCAGTACATATGAGGGTACACAGCGGTGAAAAGCCTTTCAGTTGCGCTGTCTGCGGCAGGAAATTCTCCACCAAGCCAAATATGGTTCGCCATCAGATGACACACACTGGAGCAAAGCCGTATGAATGTCCAGACTGTCACAAGTGTTTTACAGAGAACAAAAGCATGATGGTTCACAGGAGAAGTCATACTGGGGAGAAACCTTACAAGTAAGTTGTGTCAAGTCTTACCGGTTCCATTATATAATACCATTGGGTTTGTGCTGTATCCAGGGTTCGAAATTAGCAGGTGTCTAGGTGCTCCAGGCAACTTTATGTCTTTAGCTGGTTTCCCATGGGACAACTTTCTATTGTCAGCAGAACGTATCATTTCCAACAAGAAAGGAAACATTAAATACAGTTCCTAAAATCTTTTCTTTTTTTTTTTTGTGCGGAAACACTGTTTTCATAGTGGTGACAAATATAGCTCATTTTCATCTGTATTTGCAACATTTTAAATATCAGTGTCTTTTAACAAGCTAAATAGTAACTACATTCCTCATGTGGTGGGAAACTGGGCAACTTTCTGGAGGCTCTGGCAACTTCTTAAAATGCTGTGGTTACCCAGGGGAAACTTAAAAAAATAGTTAATTTCTACCCCTGTGTATCAATTAGCCATAGGCTAATAATATCAGTGAGATTTCAATTTGGCCAAATATATTTTCCAACTTGCAACCAGTGTGGTGAAAGAAATTATAGACTAGAAAAGAAGATTTGCTTCAAAGCAAATCTGTGTGTGCTTTCAAAAGTTGTAAATATGGCTAGATGAAAATTTCAAAGTCCAAAGACCTTGACCTGTAGAGGTTGCATGTAAATTACAAAAATGTGCATTGTTGCAATACCTGCAATTTGAGCCCGACATAACTGAGCTTGGATAAAAATTGACTAACTTGTGGCTAGATGAAAAATTCAAAGGGCCAAATAACCTTGACCTATGGCCTTTAGAGGTCGCATGTAAATGACAAACATGTGCAGTGTTACAATATCTACAATTTGGGTCCAACAAGGTTTAAACTGGAAAATGGCCAACTTATGGCTGGGCATGTATGGCATCAGGAGGTCTTGACCCAAAGATTTGTTTTCTTTTATATCAGAATCAATTGTATTCTTTGCTTGCAGGTGTGATATTTGCAGCAAGCGCTTCACCCAGACTGGGTCCTTACAGTCGCACATGCACACACATACTGGATGGAAGGGGCATTTCTGCGATATTTGCGGGAAGTCTTTCCGTCAGAAGTCACAGCTGAAGTTGCATCAGATGAGACACAACAATGTGCGCAAACATGTGTGCGAGATCTGTTCTAAAGCTTTCATTAGTAAAGGTAAGTTATAGGAAAATGGCAACATTACATTGTGGGTGTCTACTCTGGGAATTGATGGGGAGAGACAATATGCTATCCTCACTTTTGACAATCTTACTATTGTCTTAAAAATGTATGCAACTGATTTTCTGATTTTTGTATTATTGGGTATTGTGTAGATATTCTCTGCAGTGTATTGGCAACCTCTGATATGAGACTGCAAACATGTAGCTTTTAATCAGTTAAGACCAAACTGTCAAGATTCTGTTTCTTTGCTAAATTGCCTGTTATTAAAAGACTATTTGACACATGAGACCATTTGTGACTAGCAGGGAGGGTGGTGACCAATATAATGACATTTTCCGGACACTTACTCTTTAATCCCCTCTAATCTAAAATGTAAAATGAACAAAGTAAATTATGCTGTAATCTACATAACAAGAGGATCCAATAGGTTAACGGTATTTCTGACACCAGGACCACCACATTCCTCCGTGCCGAAACTTTTACAATGGATATTTTGCCACATTTGTCCTTTTTGTAGGGGATTTGGAGCGCCACCGCATGAGGCATACAGGTGAGCGTCCATTCCTCTGTACCATGTGTCCAAAGACCTTCACCAGACTGCAGTACTTGAAAGAACATTGGAACCAACACATTGGCAATAAGCCACACAAATGCAAATACTGCGAGGAGTCCTTTCATGACCAGTCTTCGTGTAGCAAACATATGAGAAAACACGAACCCAAGGCAGAGACAAGTAGCACTGCTGCAAAAAACACGACTGTGAATGCACCAGTTGGAGAAACCTATTATGTGATTTTAAATTCAGACCCGCAGATTGGTTCACAGACTTTACAGGTGGAAAGTGCAAATGTTCAGCATGGGAACAATATTTCTATGACACCAGTCTCAGGGGTTCATATAGACGTACCTGTGACGTATGCGGAGAGTTCGTCGCAAGTGGATGGTGAAACTCAGATCATCGTCAATATTCCCTCTACCGTATCTGCATTAGAGAGCACGGAGGAACAGACAGTTATTTCAGAAATTAAAATGGATGAACAAGGGGCTACAAATGTCATCAACCAACAGGAACTTCAAGCTGTAGTTACAGCAACTGAACAGCTGAGTGCACAGATGACATCAGCGACTGTGTCCATGCCAATGGAGGGGTATGTCACCCAGGAACAGGCGGATCATGAAGTTATCATCACTGCAGCAAAATATGAACAAAGTGGCGAGGCGAACAGGGTCCAGACTGTACGTGTGATGTCACAGGGGCAGGGTGACGTGACGGAGTTGGCAGATTTTTCAGCCATCAATCTTTTGGCAGCTGCCACAGAGCAACAAGATGCAGTCTTAGTGCCCACCACATGGAGGAATCCCATGGAAGAACAGGCTGAACAAACTTAACGCTTTATCTATCGTAAAGACCAAAAGTGCCAGAACATGGCACATGAATGACATTTTATTTTCACAGCTGTGTCATTGTTAAGATTGGTTTTCATAAATTTTATTTCTTCTCATCTGATTATTTCATTTCACAAAATGAAAAGAAATCACTAGTTTGTGATTCCATGCATTATGATAAGCAAAAACAAAAATAAATAAATGACGAGTACAGTACAGTAAAATCTGCTGCATGTGACGACCCATAATGGCCACATACAGCAGGTGACCTTTCACTACAGGTAAATAAACAAAGAAATTGACTTATGTGGTCACAATGAACAAATGGCTGCTTATGACAGAGGCCACAAATAGCAGGTACTCCTGCAGTACAAATTGAGTTTTTGTGTGGTATTTATTTATATGTTCAATTTACTTGTCAAATTCACAAATTTAAACTATTTACTGAGTGAAAATAAAGTGTTGCGTTTGTGGGGGTCTTGGAAGAACTTGAAAATTAAATGTTGCAGTGCATGAATTATTATTTATTGTACGATTATTTAAATTGAGTATTTCTGATGGACAAATTATTTGCACCATTAGTGATTAAATAGACACCCCACCCCCATTTTTAATGCTCTGTGCAACATATGTTCATGTTAAATGTCTACCAATAAAATGTATTGGAAATGTGATATCACAACATGAAAGAAACCCTAATCAGCTTGTTTCTGTGAGGATCTATAATCCTGGCAGTCAATATATTGGTCAAGTACACAATGAGGGGACCCAATGAGTTAAGGCTGAAAGCAGGACTAAGAAAGTCTTTTATGATTTTGTTTTGTTTCCTTTGATGTTCTGAAGAATTGGGTTTTCCCAAGGATTCAATTTCTGAAAGGGTTAACAGAGTGGTTTTCCACACAGAATGAATGGCCTGCTGGCCATTTATATATCAGTCAAATCACTGCCATGTGGAGAGTGACAGGTGTGCATAACTGAAAAAGTTTGCTTGATCAATATGGTAAGTGATATCAAGCAAAATTGGTGCTATGTTTTTGTATTTGGAGTGGTCTGATAGCTTATGAATGGATATTTTTGTTTTTAAATGTCATTTGAAATTCTAATAAAAAAAAAAAATTGAGGAACTGTGAATGGCTGTGTTCATGGCTATGCTTCAGCTGCCCCCTGGTGTCACATGTCAGTCTGCCCCGATCATCTGATGTGTAGCAATATGGACTATGCATCTCACTGAACAGGTAAAATTACCTGTTACAGGGGTCACATGATCGGAAAAATCTGATCAGGTCTTCTGAAGTTGTATAAAGCACCCTAAAACTTATGTTTAAAAATTGGGTGAATACTTTCCTGAGCTATCTGGAGAGATGTGTTTTATAAGTAGGTCACAACTGGTAAATATTAGGTGAAGGATATTTATTTAAAAAAAAATGTTTTTTGAGACGTGTGTTCACAAAATTTGGTTAAATTGTCAAAGCAAATTTTTCCTGGAGGTCATATGACCTTGATCTGCAATATTTAGGGATAAAAAGATGGAGAAGAAAATGTCAATACTCACAAGCTACATGTAGCTATAGAACTTAATGCAGTTAAAACTGGATGAGGAAACAATATCTTTTTTGATATTAAAAGCAGGTCAAGATCTGAGAAAAGTAGGTCATGGAAACAACTAAAATATTAGGTGCTCAACTTCATGAGTTTGTTTCTTATCATGATGCAAGTTCACTATTGAGAAGCAAGCTACAGTGTCATAAAAACAAACACTCTGAAAAACTGATACATGTTAACTACTAGATGGGTCCCAAGGACTGAGAAATCTAATCTGTACATTTTACCTCTATGAGGTAGCATTGTCCCAAATTTGTGCGAAGCCTACTGGCATATACCAGATATGGTAACAGACAGTGACTGGATGGACGTAAGCATCGACAGACAACCCAAAAGAATGCTCTGTCCTGGGGCAGGCATCAAGATGCAGGTATCATTAATTCCCCATTAACATTCATGAGTATACACAGAACAGTAGTACCTGCTGTATGTGACCACTGCCTTAAGAGACCACCATCTGGTGGTGGTGGCCACATTTCTTGGGATGCAGGAGTCTATTTCTTTATAAATTCACCTGTGGTTTGAGACCACCTGTTGCATTTGACCACTTCTTTCTAGCAAAATGGGTAATCACACACAGTAGGTACTACTGTATTTCGGGTTTGATAAAGTCAAATTGGCATTAATTTGCAGAGAAATGATTCAAAGTGGTGTAAACTGATGAACTGTCTTTCAGCATGCATGTATGTCAGAATTTTTGTGGCATGTGTGTTCAAAATATTTAAAGTTCATTATTGAGATGGGGAACCACAAAATTTATACTAAATAAGTGCCAGGCCAATGCTCAAAATATATAAAACTTTTGGTGACCGTGACCTTTTTTCAGGACAAACCTCTGGAGCAACCTATCGTCTGTTTATTAATTCGCTCAATTTCATCTTCAACATGACATGAGTAATCTTTCTTTCAGTACACTTTCATATCTGTGCTAGAGTTTTCCTGTAAGTTTCTTCTTTCTAAATGTACATTACAGACACCATCAAATTACACCCTTTTCGTCATTTGTTTTTAACCCTTTCCCCCTTAAACCGGCCAAAACCGGCTGGTGGTCAAATGTCGTCTGCTTCAACGTTTTCAACTAATTTCAACAGTAATGAAAAACAGTTTGATTGAGAATTGCAGATGAGACCTATCAAGATCATGTGCCCCATGCCAAGGAAAGCTGTTGACTCAGTCTCAATTCAAGGGGGAAAGGGTTAAATACAACAGAACATAAGGCCCACAGGCATCTTTTTCTCACCATCGTAGTTATTCACTATGCCCCATCACTGACTGGCTAAACACTCATTTCCTTAAGCCAATCAGAACTGTAGAAGTTATAAAAGACCTAATAATTACTCCTGGAGTACATGGTTTGGACAAGCTGAGCTCATGCTTTGATGGTGGTCTGATGTATCATTTAGTGTATCCTTTTCAAGATTTAACTTTTTTAAAGCATGTTGAGCTATTGATTTAATTGCATGTATATGTTAATTTATTATGCAAGAGGTGTATTTTTGAGCTTGTAAACAGAGAGCTTTCAAAGATTCTTGGTGGTTTCTGAAATATGTGACAAGTCCTGCTCCATATGGTGTACCACCAGCTGGAGAATGACTTGCCAAGTAATGTGAAAGCACTTGCAGTCAGTTTTGTGACATAATCATGGCACAAGCTGGGACTTTTTCAGTGTTGTCATTTGTAGGTCACAATAGTCATTCACATGTATTAAAAGCTAGCACGGCTTTTTTGAACATTGTAAGCATATTCCTTTAAAGTCTGTGTGAAAAATGATGGTTAATTCAGAACTAGATCATCTCTTTACCCAGCATATTGTAAGAGATGAACATGCTGTTCGTTGAGTTTTACATGTTCTAGTTGGCGCATGCCTCATGGAAGGATACTTTTTAACCCATAATATGAATGTCTGCAATGCAGGGGAAGATTTTACATACTTTAAACAACTTTTGCTTTTTTTTTCCATGAGCACCAGTCATGTGAACATAGTTTAAATAATCAAGTGTTTGAAAAAAAATCAGATGTTGCCGGCATGGAGGTTCATTTATATTTTCCCGGGTCATCCAGGAACTTACATGTTCTTTCTCTTAATTTACACCAGTGCCGCATATTTTCATTGTCAAGAACAACTTGGCCTAGAGATTGTCACCCTTTAAGATCTGGTTACACATTTGTATGATGGACATAAAAGATATCCTTTAAAAAAGTGAACCCTATGGGACTCAAATTTATTTTGTGCAATAGAAGATTATGAATGTCTGATACTTCAGGTGAAATCATTTTTTTCCAGTCAACAGACTAGTGCTGAAAGAATATGTAAATTTTGTACATTAACCCTTTTCCACACAATATGGTCAAGGTACCCTGGTGTCAAATAGTATCCGACTCATTATTTTTTGAACAGAAAACATTTGGAGTGAAAATTGTAGACCTAAATAATCAGAACAGTATATTCCAAGTCAACAACTTTCATAGGCAGTGGTCAGATGCAATGCCCCCAACCTGCTTTATGGAAAGTTGGTGACATTAAGAGTCTTATTCTATACCAAGAAGGGTTGAAATTGATGAAATACGTTTTCATTCACACAGTTCATAATCAGATTGTAATCTGATCTCTCATTTTAAAGATATACATGTGCTAAATATTTTTATTCTTCAATTTTGGTGCCTGTTTCATAGTCTATGCAATTCCAATGGAATGGAGCTGTTTGTTGACAATTAAAAATGTGAATATTCTGAAATAAATTTATCTTTTTGACTTTTCCTTCACATATACTGCTCTTACCACATCAACTACATTTAAGTTCTGTAACCTGAAACAAGAGGCACATGGGACTAATACTATGCTGACAACAATCACCAAGAAATCATTACCTGAAATGCATTCCATGACCTGGATAAATTAGTCAAGGTCATCCATGTTATGCAATATGAAATGTCCACATGGTACACGTTCCTAGTACATTTGGTACCATTCGCCTTATTTATCAACAGATTGGATTTAGTGTCTTTTTCTTACGCGCTCAATGACCTTGAAAAATAGATCAAGATCACACAAATATTACAAAATTTGACCACTGGTCAAATGCGTATTTGGTGTAAATTTTGTGGTTCCATCTCCATTTATTAGCACAATAATGAATTTAATGTGTTTTGAGACCAATCATGTTCGTTCCAATAATCACTAACAGTAGCACCACCACGACTCTTGCAATAAATTATCCCTGCACAATGTTCCAGTAATGGAATATGGACGTATGAACACAAATTGAGATGTTAGGACTATCACCAAAAAAAAAAAAAAAAAAAAAATGTATCCCCTGTGTGACCTTGAGAAAGTAGGTGAATGTTACCCATGTTATGAAATATTAAAGTCCATGTATGATAAACCTTTGCAGCACATTTGGTAATATTAACCTTATTCTTTCTCAACATGTGGAATTTAAGTGTCTTTTTCTACAGTGCTTAATGACCTTGAAAAATAGGTCAAGGTTATGATTTTGCTCAATTTGACCATTGACCTAACATTATTGGTGTAAATTTTGCAATTTTATCTCAATTTACTATCACAAAAATGAATCTAATGTGTTTTTTGATACATATGATAGTATTCCAATAAATACCACCACAAGTTTACATGAAATAAGAATCTTGCCTGTAAAATGTTCATGTAATGGCACATGTATATATGTCCACAAGTGCAGATGTAATGACCACAAAAAAATCTTTCATAGAAATGTGTTCCCTCCATGACCTTGAGAAAGTAGGTTCTCATCCAAATTATGCAGTATCAACCTTCTACATCTGGTGCACATTTGTGGTATATTTGGCATCATTGGTCTTATTCTTTCTCAAAAAATTGAATTTGGTGTCCTTTACAAAGTCCTGAATGACCTTGAAAAATGGTCACGGTTGCCCAGAATTTTTGCAAAATTTGACCATTGGTCTAATGCATATATGGTGTAAATTTTGTAGTTCTGTCTTAATTTATTATCACAATAGTATTTTAATGTATTTTTGATATCTATGATGGTAGTTCCAATAATTACCACCTGTGGCACCACCTTGACTGCATAGCTCAATTTTGTCTGTATAATAATCCTGTACTTGTATGTGGCTGTGTGTTGACAAATTCAGATGTAATGACCATCACAAGAAAATCATTTCCTGACATGTTTTACATCTGTGACCTTGAGAAAGTAGGTCAAGGTCATCCATATCAGGTGATATTTAATTTTTACATGTCATACATATTGACTGTACATTCAGAGAAAATAGCACAATAATTTCTCAGGATAATGAATTTCTTAAATTTTACCAACTACAGGTTATATTTCCTGTTCATATATAGGTGGCACCACTAGTATTGTTCAGATTAACACATCCTCTAGTATTGTTCAGATTATACATAATCACCTCCAGAGTATTTCTACCAACTTTCATAAGGATTCACTGAAAACCAAACAAACCAGACCATTTAAAACTTTTTCACTTTTTGGCCCCCATACCATGTAATCCAACAGGTGGCACCACCAATAATGAAAGGAACCTACATATTTATTCCTCCAATATATCCAAAAAATTTCAAGAGGATAAAAATTGTAGATGCTATTGTGTTGACAAGCAAATTTTTACAGGCGGACCAATGGATGGACATGAGTGATCACGTAAGCTCTGTGACCTATGGTCAGCAGAACGAACAAAGAAAATACATACATTTACTTTTCAGATTTATTTTCAAAAACTTATTTATAAAATTCTTATTTACACAGTGTACACCCATACACTTTATAGCATGCAACAAATGCCATATACGTCTATACAGTGTGCATTTTTTCCCTTGCATGTTTAAATTGCTATGGATTAACAGATTGCGATTTTCACGTTAAGAAACTGCACATAAAACCAGATCTAAGAATGTTTAATGGAAGAAAAATTATCTGAATTGTATTCCATCCCTTTCATTGAAGGTTCTTCTGTATCTTTCTGGTCCAGAGGACTTTAAGGACCAGAGTCTGAGGTAACACTGGTATTAAAGTTAGCCAGTTTGGCTAATGGGACTTCTGCCAAACCCAGATTTCATTGACCAAAATCAGAGTAAAACCTTATGTCCTTTTGAATCAGCGTCCAAGATGGTGGCCATGAAATTTAAATGTTTTTAAATAAAATGGAAGATGGTCAGTTTCTTTAGGCCTGGTTGGGCTATAGATGGTTTATATTTCTAGCCAAATCCTACTTTACGTCAGCCTATGATTAACCATTTCCAGCACATTTCATGCAAAACTACGTGGATGTAAATTGACATGTCTTTAATCTTTTTATTTAAATTTCACATTAACTCTTTAAGAGCCAAATTTTGGACTGACTGAGTCAACAGCGTTTTTTGGTGCGCATTGGGCACAATGTGCCCAATGCACGCCGGGAAAAGCTGTTGACCTGGTATATTTTTTTCTGGAACTAGAGGCATGCTGTTACTTGAATGTAAGGTCTTTTTACAAGGAATAGGAATAAGAGATCCTAATGATAATTCAGACTAGTTTGGCTTATGTAGATCGACTTTAGACGTGATTGGCACTGAAAGAGTTTATAGAATAATTTTTGTTGATAATTTTAGATAAGGCCTGCCATAATGGCATGCCCCAGGTCAATAGCTTTCCTTGGCATAGATAGGGTACACTGCACTCAACCCACAGCAAGGAAAGCTATTTGAAACAGTATTCTGGCCAGGAAAGGATTAATGGCCACTGTCAGTTCAGGGAAATACAGTTCAAGGCAGTAACCATTCATAATTATGCAACGCTGCTAAAGCTTCCTTCTGTGACAGCCACCCTCTTCATGGTACATACAATGTGCGCAGATTCTTTCTGTCACCAGTGTCTCCATCACAAAGCTTCCTTCCATGAACACAGTCAACCCGAAGCCACTTTCAATTAATCATTACAAGAGAGTTTCCTTCCATGAAGACTCTAACCCAATGAAGATTCCTCTCGTGACTACATGTACATCGATCCAATGGACGTACCAACTATACATCTCTGAACTCGATTTTGATGCATCTTCATTCACAGTTACGGTGAAGGCCATACAGATATCTTCTTACTGGCTTAACATTCAAATGTACACAACTCTACTGATCTTCAACCTCAATTTACACTTTTTTGGCTACAGCACTCCATCTTGACAACGTTAAGACCACATAGTACAGTTCCCGACTCACTAAGAGAAGTAATCAAGTGTAATTGTACACGTAATTCCTCATTCTGAAACATATTTGTACATTTGAAACTGAGACAGGATCTTGCATTAATAAAATATCACTTCACATCATTTTTATCAGCAACAAAAATACAAATTTAATCCAGCTCTATGTCCTTAGATACTTGAAGATGATATTTGTATGGAGCAAATAGAGGCAAGTTGTGTGACTATACATTATAGTACAGTGTGACTACAATGAATTCTCCCTAAGTTTTTCAGCTGTTTTACATGTACACTGTGGTTAACTGCCTTTAAAAGCAGTAAATGCAATTTATTGCCATGGACATCTGCCGAAATGGAGGGATATACACGTCATGTCACTGACATCAATCAATGCATTATATCTTGATAAATTAAAATGCAATCACAGATTGCTACAAGTACGCCCCCTCCAGGTAACCCAGATAGTTGACACAGTGACCTATAAGATACACCCTTGGGTCTCCACACACATGTGGCTGTGTTTGTGTTAGGTTTTATAAAAGTAAGTCAACTAAATTAAACAAGTTATACCTTGGACATGACTGAGTGATATGATGTATGCACTGTCACACATGTGGAAAAACTGCATATGTATTTTAACCATATGCTTCACTTGCAATTGGGGAGGGGGGGGGAAGGTGATGGTGGACCGACATAATATGCAAAGTTTACAACACATGATAGGTGATCTTTTGACCCTATACCTACAAAAGTTTTGTCAGGATCTGTCTTGTGGGCATTATTCTCCATGAACAAGAATCAGGGAGTATTCCATAGAACATTTCATTTTCTTTTGAACTATTTGCCTCCTCAGATTACTCATACGTGTGAGAAATATTCTTTTTCAAGCCGTGAAAATAAATAACTGTAAATTTTTTCGAAAATACATATATCTTTTTTTGTGTTTCCCTGCTGGAATACAAAAGCAAACATGCAGCATGTGCCACTGTTTCCTGGCTTAATTACAGCCAGTGAGAATCACACCAACTTATGATTGGCTAAACTGGTGTTCAGCCAGCCAATCAGGACACCATGTTTAACTGTATCACTGCACATCCAATCAACTGATTGGCCTGAACACTTTCCTACACTTAGCCAATCACAAGTATAAATGTAGCTGGTTTTGTTCAATAATACATTGAAGGGCACATTTTTTTCCCCAACAGTTAGCTCAGCGTCAGCCAGCAGTTCTCTTTTGCGTAGCGTCTTGATTATTCATCATTGGCCTTAAGTTTAATCATAGTTGAAGTAAGATGGCACCTCGTCATTGCTATAGTCCACCTCTGGCACATGTCGCATCATCTTTTGTGCAGCATGCCTACAAAAAAATTGAGAAGTAGTTTCTAAGATCTAAAACGTTTAAAGGAATTTGATGTGTCACAATTATTATCATAAGCATTTTTGTGTGTCATCTCGAGGTTATCCTTTTAATTGTGAAAATGTTTAGATTTAAGAAAAATATGCAGCTTTGGTGCAGTAACTGTACCAGATCAATGACCGAACTGAAGAACTGTCCATTAAATTACAAATTTGATGAGAAGTCACAACTGAACTTGGAGAACCCTGGTGCCTCATAATTTACCAGACAATTTTAGTTGGTCATTTGTGACTGGTATTGTGACAACTCATTCAAAGCCAAAATTATAATAATTTAATATCTTTTGCATTGTCATTTGACTTATCCTATGGCCTGCCTAATTTGTCTCATTAGTATTAATGGAAAATGATCTGAAAAATAGGTAACAGGTGGGGACAGCAAATTATCCAATGAATGCAAGAGATATCCTCTACAAATTTCAACCAGACTTAACCCTTTTCCCCCTCAAACTGGCCTAAACTGGCTGGTGGTCAAATGTCTTCTGCTTCAGTGTTTTCAACCAATTTCAACAGTAATGAAAGACAATTTTGACTGATAATTGTAGATGAGCCCTATGAAGATCACATGCCCCAGGTCATCAACTTACCTTGGCATGAGTTGGGCACTTAGTGTCCAACTCATGGCAAGGAAAGTTGTTGACTCAAGTGTCAATTCAAGGGGGAAAGGGTTAAATAGCCTCAAAGTGGCAGTGATGAGGCTTAAATATGTAAAACCACTGTAATAAGTATTACCCTTTACAACAAAAAGATCAAACTGATGTTAAAAAAAAAAAAATCATAGGGAAAGTATCCAGGAATGTATTGACTCACTTGCTAATCCCCTTGCAATAAAGCATAACCAGCAATTGCAACTTCTTGCAACCTTTCCGTAAGTATTTTAGGGCCTTGTCACTGAAATAATATCACACGGCAAGTGAAATAGAAATTGTACAAGATTAACAAGATGCCCATGGGCTTAATGCTCTGATGACATATAATTTGATGACCATTTCCAAAAAAAAAAAATACTTCCTGAACAGCATTCCTTCAATGACCTTGAGAAATTAATCATACCATATTGAAGCTTCCAACGCCACAAAATCAGTTATGTTGGATTTTACAAAATATAAACCTGACACACAGATGAATAACACAAGTGGATATTGAAAACAAACACACATACTAACACTTAAAATACAAACAGAAGGTACAGCCATATCCCGAGCACTAACGGTAAAACCCTTAAAGGCTCTAGACGGCAAGAAGCCCAAGTGAGATCTCCGGGTCACCTGGGAGTGCTCAGGTGACCATTGGATTTGGTCATGTGCCAGAGTGTGGATCTCGCTTCTTCTAGTCCCCCGAAGGGAGTGTTAATAGAAGGATATGTAGGAACTTAACCCTGGAAGTGCCGATTTCTGTGAGGAGTCAACAGCTTTCCTATCAGTGCACTGAGGAAAGCTGTTGACCAAGACTATTCACGTTTTCTGGAACCACCAGATTTAGACCAGACATGCCTGTACTTGAATGAGAGGCCGCTGCTTGAGGAATTTGAAGGTGGAACCATTGTATTCATATTGTAAATTGCTTTATTTTCGCAGGTTTAAATTTTCATGGTTTGTGTATTTTTTTAAATTTCACTATTTTGGACATAATACCTGTCAAAACACTGTTAAAATACCATTTCACTGTGCTTTTATTTTCATGGTTTTGTGCCATCAGCAAAAATAATACAGCAAAATTAAAGCAAATTACAGCATAAGTGTGACTATTGTCTTGATCAGCACTCAAAGGACTATTTCCTGTGTTTGCACATGTTGTATGTGCTCACTATGTACATGTTATGGATAGTATATCGAGTAAGTGCAAACCTACGTGATGTGTACACATCCAGAGATGTCCAGCTGGTTCAGATAGTGACACACTCCCGACAGGTATTGCATACTCAAGTCTGTCAGCTAAAAAGAGCAAAAAACAATCTTCAAAGTTTGTTTCATTTGACACCTGTGGGTCTTGATTGTGTACCAGTACCAGTAAATGCATAATGGCATCCATTTCCTGCTATGTACATGTAAGCTCCCCAAATAAACATTTACCCAAGAAATAAAAGAGTTCAAATGTACGCTTGTTGGTATTCAGCTTTATTTTACACACTACTGCACCATGATTTGGAACACGTACTGCATATGTACTCATTTTCATGCATATAAATTTAATGGTTTTTGCAATTCAGGCACTTAATTGAAGTTTTATTGTTAGTATTTTGGACATAGCTCCTATTAAATCTGTGTTAAGATATTATTTCATTGTATTTTTATGGTTTTACGCCATCAGCAAATAATGATACAGTGAACTTAAATTAATAATAAATGTTAATTAATGGTAATATATTTTCATCAGCAGCCTGTTCAGTTAACATGCAAAGGCTATGTTGCATCAAATCCTTAATTATCTGGATGATTATTCCTTCTTTTTTGTATGTGTGCAAGTCTGAAACTATTTTGTACTTTTGACATTCAAACTCAGTGTGGCCTGAATGTTGATTGGATAATAATTTAGGAAACAGTGGCTGGCTGGCCTTGCCAGTGACTGGGCTGCAGCATGGCTGAAAGCTCTCTTCATGAGTAAGCTGAAATGAACCTCTGGGTTTTGGGTTTTTTTTTGTTTTTTCTATTAGAATAAGAGCCGTGTCCATACACTCACCAGCTTACAACCAGATAGGTTCAGTACGTTGATCATACGACAGCTAAATGCGAGGTTCTTGATGGCTCCATCTGTTATGTTCTGGAACACAAGAATTTGAAACATTATAAACCAGCGAACTTTGCGGAACACATACGAATGCAAAAAAGAATTGCACCACTAATAACTATAACTAGGCAGAGCTGGAAAAAAATTAACCCTTGCAATGCTAGTTTCTCGTAAGAGTCCTCAGCTTTCCTTGGTGCACTTTGGGGGCACTGCACCCAAAGTTTATAAAGGAAAGCTGTTGACCTAGACTACTTATTTTGTCTGGAACTGCCAGATTTAAGATGGGCATGCTAGAACTTGAATGACAGACCTTCACATGGGGAGTTTGAAAATGGAATTGTTATAATAATTCAGATATGCGTGACTAATGTCGTGACTGGCAGGCAAAGAGTTCGGGGTTAATTTACATGTACCATGTTTTACCTGGCAATGTGATAGGTCCAGTCTCTCTGCATCATGACACTGCTGAGCAAACTTCTGCAATCCCAGGTCTGTAATTTTCTCACATTCTGACAGTGTCACCATTCGAAACCGAGGGTTGTTCCCAAGGGCTGATAGACCCTGAAACAGTGGATCCCAACATTCCATACGGAACTGAATGGCATGAAATGGGTGCAAATAATGCTAATAAAGAGATAAGCATGCCCCTGTGTATGCTCTTAGGCGTGACAGCACATTACAACATACATGGGCAGCTATCTCTCTAAGAAGACTGTAACTCCTGATTCATGAAGTTCAAGATCATGTTAGTATTTATATGAATACATCCATCTTGTAAAGCTGTATTAACTCTTTAAGTGCCAAAATTTGGACTGAGTCAACAACTTTTCTCTGGAACTAGAGGCATGCTGATACTTGAATGAAAGGTAGTTTCACGAGGAATACCAATCTGAGATCCTAATGATAATTCAGACGAGTTTGACTTAGTAGATCAATTTTAGATGTGATTTGCACTGAATGTGTTATTTTTTTTTTTTTTCATGTTAAGCTTCATGCTGTTGTGGGACTAACTGAACGAAGAAAAATGAGCCTTTGGCCACTCCATTGACAACACAGAAGAACGATGACCTTAAATGCAAGAGACAGTTCTCACAGTGAAATGATTGCATTGTTTATTTCTTTTGTAATTTTGAGCAGAAAATGCGATGGATGAACAACAGCAATGCATGTTGCTTTGTGTGGTCTTTGTGATGCAGGAAGCTTTGTCAAATTGTTCTGTATGTTGCCATGCAACCAAGTCATACCAGCACTCACTACACTTAATCAATGTGCAATGTAACATGGCATGTTGATCCTCAAGGGGTGTGGCCTAGTGTTATTGCTATTGTAGCAAATGCAATTTTTCTGCTTTAATAGCGATGAACTACTGTAAATGTAAACAATTTCATTTCGTGCATACATGGCATTTCGATAAGAGTATCTGTTGGAATACTGTTTAATTATGTCTGTGTGCCAACACAGCCATATTGTTTTTCTAGGAATTCTTTATTTCTTTCTTTATAGGCAAATTTGTCTGACATTTCATTTGGAAAGTATTACATGTAGAAACTCCAAACTTGGCACAATTATACTTCTATACTTGAAGTCTGGCCTTTTTATAATGAGAGGTCATGCTTTTGAAAATTATGCAAATGAGAGCTAATTAAAGTTTTAAATCTTCAATATCTTATATACCATAGTAGATGTGGTTCCGAGTGTATAGGAGTTTGATCATAGCAAGCTAAAGGTCATCTCAAGTGTCCAGGTCAAAGGTCATGTCAAGGCCAAAGGTCAATTTTAGGCCAAAATGTCATTTTTGAGGTCAAGGTTCACTTCAGGTAGAGGTCATCTCAAGGTCAAAGGTCATTTTAAGGTCAAAGGCCACTTTCGATGGTGGCTTTCTTCTAGCCATAATTCGGTCAATTTTTATCCAATTTTGATCATGTTGGGCTCAAATTGTATCTATGGTAACACTACAAATTTTGTAATTTACATATGACCTCTAAATTTCAATGGTCAAGGTCATGTAAAAGTTTCGTCCAGCCATAACTTGGCCAATTTCATGTTGGACTCAAATTGTAGGTATCGCAACATTGCACATTTTTATAAGAACATGTAACCTCAAAAGGGCAAAGTTCAAGGTCATTCGGTCCTTTGAAAGTTTCATCTTGCCATAACTTGGTCAATTTTCATCCGATTTGGTTCATGTTGGGCTCAAATTGTGGATATTGTAACACTATGCAATTTAAATGTGACCTGTAAATTACAGGACAAAGGTCAAGGTCATTTGGACTTTTAAATTTGCATCCAGCCATAAGCTTAATGTCATGTGAAGTACCAACGGATTAAAGTTGTAGCATTTAATATTTACAACTTTTGAAGGCACACAGACAGATTTGCTTTGAAGCAAATCTTCTTTTCTAGTTTAGCAGTTATACTTGCAAAATGTAGCTTTAATTTACTCTATATGTAATATGGGGCAACTAATAGTGAATGCACTAATGCCATTTTTTTTTTCCAAATGCAAAGCAGCAGAAACTGCTGTTACGATAAAAGGTACTAAGTTTAATTGTAAACTGTTCTGCAGAAAATGGGTTCAATTTTGTCAATGTACAGACCTGGTCACCACAGTCACAGCCAGATATATCCAAGGCAGTCAGGCTGTGTGTCTGTCCAAGCAGTTCAATGCCTGCCTCACTGATATGTACACAGAAACACACACTCAGGTAGGCCAGGCTGAAACACCTGCAAAATATATGTAGATGGGAAAACTAGAAAATCTGGTGCTCATTAATAATATTTTGAAAATAGTAATGCCAAATAAACTGACTCGAGTTTCATTGGCAAGTAACTATTTGCCTGCTCAGTTGACCTTTGATTACTTTTAAACTTACACTGTATGACATAAACTAGTCAGAAGTGACCAATACATTTGAATGTAATAAATATACTTCCTCTCTGTCTCAAATTTTGAGTTTTATATTGACAAAACATTGGAACAAGATTCTATAACAAACTTTACAAACCCAAGTTAAACAAAATATGCCTGTTGCACAAAAAAAAAACAATCAAGAGCGAACCAATGATACAGATCTTCCATCATCAATCGCTATATATTTTACAGTGTGGCCAAACAATGATATCAATGCGACAGACAGTTCACATTTTTCTGTCAGGTGTTCGCTCATGTCTCCTCTTTACCTTTTGTGTATGTTGACCAGGGCAATGTCTCCAACACGAATACAGTTTGTCAGGTTAAGTTCTTGTAGCTTTTGGCCACACGGACTCTCCACAATGTGTCGTACGCCTGTGTCGCTGATCCTGTGGAACAGAAAATCAAATTTAACGGTTTACAAGCTGAAAACAACCACTTTAACCTGGTTAACTTGCATGTCAGGGTTTAACTCTTTCAGTGCTATCTACAACTTAAGTTGACCTACTTCAAATAAGGGTGCTAGATCATGTGCCTTGTAAAAAGGACTTTCATTCAAGTACCAGCATGCCTACAGTTACATACAATATAAGCATCCAGGTGAAGAGCTTTCCTTGGCGTGCTTTGGGTGATTGCGCTCAAAGAACAATGAGAAAGGCTGCTGATTTAATGGCACTGAAAGAGTTGAAGTGTCATCTTGAAATCTATCACATGTAATCATTCTGAAAAAGGTTGGGGAGGCCACTGTGGGCATTGTATTCCGAAGATTATTATTTTTGTCACAAGTGTAAACCTTTTCTTTTCTGCATAGCTGGATTGATTCTCATATAATTACATGTGCCATGAAGGAAGAGCTAGTCCTGTATTATTCATACACACCACCATGCAAGCTTACAGCACATTGACGGAGTCATTTATTTTTTTACCCATGTTATTTCCACAAGTATGTTGCACTGCCATGTAGAGCACTCATGGAAGGATGCACTCCATACCTACATGCACCTACTGATGGAAGGATGCACTCCATACCTACATGTACCTACTGATGGAAGGATGCACTCCATACCTACATGTACCTACTGATGGAAGGATGCACTCCATACCTACATGTACCTACTGATGGAAGGATGCACTCCATACCTACATGTACCTACTGATGGAAGGATGCACTCCATACCTACTTGTACCTACTGATGGAAGGATGCACTCCAAACATACTGACCATGTAACAGAAGGATGTAGTCAAGACGTTCCTACTGATGGCATGATGCACTCAAAACCTATCAATAGATGGATGCACTCAAGACCTACCTACTGATGCAATAATGCACCGTCTAATGGCTGGATGCATTCAAGACCCACCTACACTTTTCTCACAAATTATTTATATTACAAAATAATGCAGATCTTCCTTGGAATAATTTTAAATATATAATATATGGGATCGTCATACCCCCAAATATATCAGACAAACCGTCTTACCTAACACAATCAGCTAGATTGAGTACAGTGAGATTACGACAGGACGTTAAGGACTTGAGACTGGAATCAGTCACTCGTTGACAATCCACCATGTAAAGGTGTCTTAGATCATGACAGAATTTCCCTATCTGCTTGAACGACACATCTGTGATCTTCTGATTACCTGTAAAAAAAATCAAGAATCGTGTCCATCTGTCTCCCACAAAAATCAAGTTCACATACCTAGCACAGATTTTTTTCCCCCATTTTTTCCTTTAATTGTTATGCATACAGCTTAGATGACACTTGGCCACATACTAGAACAAAGTTATTTTTCTACCTTTCACAAGTTGCAAAGATACTGAGGTTGGTCTGTTAAACACAAGAACATGAAAATTTATGACTGCACAATGCAACTGATTTTTTAAAACTTTTCTTTTTCCTTTTCGAGTGACAGTCTGGGTTTTTACTTACTTAAGTTAAATTACAACTACCAAAATATGTACATACATGTGTAATACCTCCATCATTAGTTTTGATGTCATTTCTGAAGCAGTAAGTTTTGGGACTTTGAAAAGCCTCTCACATGTATACACAATTAAGAGCCATTTAATATTGGTACTATGAACATGCTATGGTGCACCATGTTATTATTAACCTCTTTTCCTTGGCATGCTCTGGCAGCAAGAAACCCAAGGTCTCTCTCTCTCTCTCTCTCTCTCTCTCTCTCTCTCTCTCTCTCTCTCTCTCTCTCTCTCTCTCTCTCTCTCTCTCTCTCTCTCTCTCTCTCTCTCTCTCTCTCTCTCTCTCTCTCTCTCTCTCTCTCTCTCTCTCTCTCTCTCTCTCTCTCTCTCTCTCTCTCTCTCTCTCTCTCCCCCCCTCCTTCAGATGATTTTTTTCGCTCATTAGTGCTCATGGAGGTTATAACAGATCCTATGTTGAAAACAGCAAGGTCCCAGTCCCCAAGTCTGGTCATACATCAAGACTGTTTCCACTTACAGAGTGACCATTTTATGTCTTACACTACATATATATGATCACCTAATGAATAAAGTCTGCTTACTTTCCAACTTCAACTTCTGTAACTTCTTGGCGGTGGCCAGTTTCTTGAAGGACTCATCAGAGAGGTGATCGGATCCAAGCACAGACACTGTACGCAAACTCTTACACTTATCTGTGATGGCCTGCAAACATCAGGCAAATCGGTTTTAGCTTAAACACATACAGAACCTGATGGAAACTTTGGGGACATAAAATATTTACCCTTTCCATCTACAGCTAAAACCAGTGGCAGGTTTAACCCTTTCCCCCTTAAACTGGCCAAAACTGGCTGGTGCTCAAATGCCTGCTTCAGTGTTTTCAACTAATTTCAACAGTAATGCAAAAAAAATTTGACTGGGAATTGTAGATATCAAGATCACATGCCCCAGGTCAGCAGCTTTCCTTAGCATGGGTTGGGCACTTAAGTGCCAAACCCATGCAATGGAAAGCTGTTGACTCAGTCTTAATTCAAGGGGAAAAGGGTTAAACATCATCTGCTGCAGTGATTTTTAGTAATTTTAATGTCAATGAAAAAGCATTTTAATGAGAATTTCAGATGGGTCCTATCAAAATGCCCCCAGGTCAACAGCTTTCCTGGGTATGGATTGGGTGCTAAGTGGAAAGTTGTTGACTCAGTCTGTTGACTCAGTCTTAATTCAAGGGGTCAAGCATTAAGAGGATGGAGCAGATCGAGTGGAGTATTTATTGCAACCTATTATTCTTTGACATGCTAGACATACTTGCTAATATGCTACCAATTTGTAGATCTGCCACATTTTATGCTATGCATGTCATTAAATTTCATAAAATTCGACTCTTAATGCAGGCAGCAATATATGTGCTATAAGATAATGTCTGACCTGGCACAGTTGATTTCACTTCTGGGCCAAATATTAAAAAATATGCATTCCTACATAATAAACCTATATACTTAATTGACCACAAGGCATTGCAGAATCTGTCTGCACTAAAGATGGAACTCTACATTCAAAGTTGTTGTATAAACATGAAATTTGAGGTACAAATGTGTTTTTTGTGAAATTTGGATATTTCTTGGGAAATTTTCAAGATACAATGGTCAAATTTGTACAATTATAATCTCAATATATGTATCTACAAAATTAATGTGTATCAGGAATTTTTCATAAATGCATGTTTTTTACAATGGTGATGCCAACATTGCAAAATGGCTGATTGTCTCAAAATTGATCCAGTAGGTGGACCCTTCATTTTTGACACACATTTAAAAAAGAACTGCTATTTTTTTAGAAAATCCCTAATGTCTTTTTGCTGTAAAGAATTTTTAGAGTAAATCAGTTTTACTTGATCAAAAACAGATAATTGTTGTTTTTTTTGTTTTTTTTTACAGAAATATCCACATAAACTGGACATTTTGGTACTAATACCTATTGTCCAATCATGATTCAAAGGCTGACTTGCAATTGGTCCATTGACTACCATGTTAGCACTGAAATTATTTCCTTAGTTTCTTTAGATTGTATTGGGAGTAGAAAAAGTGAATATGGACAACAGATAGCCAGTATACATGTCTGCCAAAATGTTCCAAAATCCCAAAATGAACGGAAAATTATCCAAAGCTGGTTGGACATTACCTTAAACATGTGGTATTGCAACACATAAGAATCCACAGGGAAAGACAAGGAACTTGCTGTCAACTTCCCTCCTCCCTCCTCCCTCCTCCCTCCTCCCCCACATAAAATTACATTTAATACATTTCATTTGTACTAATTAAAGCAGAAAATATAGAAAATGAGAACAACAAAAAAGGAATTGAATGACTGCAGTGACAATACATACCTGCATGCAGTCATCACTGAGGGTTGGAAACTCATTGAGAATAAGGCTCTGGATATGTGTGCAGCCATTTCCTATGTGAGTGAAACCATCCACACTCAACTGAAGCACAAGAACATCATTCACTGGGTGAAAACAAGCTACATTCATCAATACTTTCCCTGACTTTACTGGGATCTAATGTAAGTCAGTCTGTACTGTGGCACTATAAAGGTCATGGTTCTAGGTTTTTTGTGTGTTTCCCAGTATTATGATAAGCAGTGTGACTTGCCAGGTGATGCGACGATTTGCAACTTCAAGTATACACTAGTCATGTTGGTACTTGAATCAAGTCTCTTTCTAGAAAGAATTTAAATCTTTAAATTGTCTCAAATCTACTAGTAAGTAAACATATGAAACAAAACAAAACAAAACAAAACAAAAAAATAAATAAAAAAAAAACAAAACAAAACAAACAAACAAACAAACAAACAAACAAACAAACAAACAAAAAAAAGGATGATCTAGTATTGTGGGGGGTTGGGAGTTGAGGCACAACTTCATACCCACCTGAAGACATCCAGACATATCCAGGTATACCAGCTTTTTGGCTCCTTTTCCATGTGCCAAATAGTAAAGGCCCCGGTCACCAAACTTCTTACAAAATGCAAGACTTAAATATTGAAGATTTGTGCAGTTTCTGAAATTTAAGGCAACACATTATTTTTTCTTTCCCTATTCATCATTGAAAACTTCAAAATTGGTCACTTATCTTGGGACTTTTACAAAATTCCTACATTTAAGGAAAAACTTAACAATTGATATTGGCAATAATCAAATTAAAACAAATAGTGAATAAACAGACAGCTGTATCAGTCTTTCTTTGCACCTGGCATCATTCCCTTAAACAGCCTTTAATTTTGAAAGACTGAGACATACGGTTTAACTTATGTCAAGAAATAATTTCACTCTCATTTTTATGTTTTTTTGGTTACAGTGTTTATAATGTAAGACATGAAATCATTTCTTTTCAAAACACACAAAGAACTTCTCAGGAATTAACAGAGTACAGTGAAAACTCGTTATACACCATCTGTTCCCTAAGAAATGTGTCAGATAATGAATATGTCAGATAAATGAGTCAAATAACAAAGAAAAATAAACCTTTTCCATGAAAATATGTGTCATTATATTGAATATGTCAAATATGTGAGTGTCGTTATAATGAGGTTTCACTGTACTATATTTGTGTGACACTCACTTGGCAAGAATCCTAAGGGAGGCATCTGTAACTGTTGTGTGGGAGACGTTCAAGTAGAGTAGAATCTTACAGCCCTCTGCTACCAGCTTGAGTGTCTCATCCTTGTTACAAAAATATAACACCTTTAAATTACTGAATGTAAGAATATCTCAGATATCAGCCATAGCTGCATATGTGAGATATTCCAATGCTTTGACAAGTGTATGATCAATGGACTCAGTTAAGCATTTTATTTCACCAGAATTACAATATAATTAGCCACACCCATCACCCACCCCCCACCCCTCAAAGAGAAGGATTTTTCTTTATTCCTAATAAAGTGATATAGCTACATATATGAGTAATTTACCATGAAAACAATAAATTTTAAAACTTCAAACTAAAACTCTACTATCAAAATCCTGTAGACAGCACAACTGTGTTTGGAATAGTACAAAACTGAGTTATGCTGTGTCATACAAATGATACGAGTCATGATGTATCCTTCAAACAGTGCTATGTAACAGAATAACTCTCTCCTCTATGCATTATGATAGTAAAGTGAGCAATGATGTGTCCCATAGATAATGTCACCAAATTGATTGATGTTCCGTTCCATGAATATTGTTTCTCAATTAAGTACTGCCCTGCCATACCCAAGCTTTTCTCTTTGGTGATAAAAAAAATTGTTCCCTTAAATTTGGAAACCAATGAGCAATCAACACATAATGAAAATGAAGAGATTTAAATATATGTAGTTTGTAAATTAGGCCTTACTATAATTTTTCACCACACAAAACCGCTTTCTGCTTTATAAATTCACTCGCGAGTGCTCAGCATTTCAAGACTAAAAATCACATACGCGACCTGGTAAAGATAACTTACATTGAGAGACTGACATTCAGACAAGTTAAGGTCCTGGAGATTTCTACATTCTCGCACTGATGTGTAGGTGGTCTTTGTTATTTTACTGCAACCTCGCAAGTTGAGATGTACCAGATATGGACGGCACTTGAACAGAAGCTTTGTGGCAGCCTTGTCTGTGATACTGGAAATTTTTATGAAGAAAAATTTTGTTAGAAGTACAGAATGATCATAGAAGATAACAAAGCCTCAAAATGGCCGCAGCACATATGGTGTAAGGGACATCAACTGACATGGAAGTAGAACACAAAATTTTACCAGTTCTTTCATATGTATGTCAAGTTTCCCAAGTTTTTTTCAACAAGGGTCAGTAATTTTTAATATCAAGCTGATTTGCAGTGAAGAAATCTACAGGTACACATATTTTTGTCCATAATTCTGAATCATTTTACTTCAATGTACTTTATGATTATGTTGTCCTCTGAGTCTCTGTTATTGCTATGTAGTCGCGCTTTTATGCCTTGATTCTCCACATGACGATACCATGAATTTAATCAAAGTTTCCCAGTCATGAACTAACATTCTCATGACAGTCTAGTGTACAGACAATTCAAATAATATAATCAGCTCAACTTTATTGAAAGCCCCTCATTGCTGTTTCATCACATATCCTCATATTCACATACAATGTACCAGCATGCATGACGTGCTGCATGCATCCTGGTGCACAGAATTTAACCCTTTTCCCCTGAAACTGGCAAACACTGACTGCAGGCAAATGTTGTCTGCTTCAGTGAATTCTATTCACTTTAGTGTGAATGAAAAACAATTTGAATGAAAATTGCAGATGGGCTGTATGTGAGAAAAGTATACCCCAGGTTGATCCTTTCTAGCTCAAATTGCTCAAAAGTACCAGGATGTAAATTGTTGTCTGCCTTAATGTTTTCATTTAAATTTCTCGTTACTAGAAAACATATTTGCTGAGATTTGTATGTAAGACCATTGATGACAGCACTTCCCAGGTCAACAACTTTCCCTGGCACAGGCTGGGTACAAGGCACCCAACTTGTGCCATGGAAAGTTATTGCCTCAGTCATGCTCTAACCAGAAATGGGTTAACATCTTGCCTTGTATGCAGGTTGGGCACTTAACATCCAACCTGCCCAGAGGAAAGCTGTTGACTCAGGGAAAAGGGTTAAATTCGCTGCATTGGGGAAAGGGTTAAATATTTTCAACATAAAATGTTGCTGCAAATACTTTCCTGAAAAATACAAGATAAACCATAATTTTGCAAGTACAGTGTGAAGTATTTTTCCCCATATGAGTCATTTTTACAAAAGACAAAATTTTGTCAGGTAGTGTCATTTTACATTTTGTTCATGCTGATTTTTATTATGGGGAAGAAATGTTAGGATTTGATTGGTAGCAAAACAATTTATTGCTGAAGACCACGATTTTCAGTTGCACATTTTACAAGTACATGTAACCTGAAACATAAGTGGTAGACTCCATATTGAAGATTGCCAAGATGCAGCAGTTTAAGTTTACACAATGTGACCTGCACATCCTTTCACCACTAGATTTGGCACTACTTTTCCTCTGAAGCTCTGCTAAAAAAGAAATTATTGAAAAAAACAAAAAGAAAAAAAATCTGCTATACAAGCAGGGCTGAAAGCAGCAGTTCCTGGTCCTGTGGCCTTTCAAGCAGATCTTCATGTACCTCCGTGTTTTTGTCACTCCATCCAGTCATCATGAGTGGAGAACAGATTGAGGTAGGTCTGCTCAGCAGGCAAAAAGGCAAGGTCCTTCTCAAGAATGTTGCCGTATAGTCATTGTCTGCTTCATAGGGGGTGCAAATGATACATTTGATGACAGTGATTATGAATTTGCATTTTCTGTGAATTGAAGTATTACTTATTGTGATGTGTGAAAGACCATGCATGCTTGTGAATTATGATTTGGTGTCTAAATAAGTTGTGAACTGCGAACACAAAGTCAATCTGTGAACTGTATGCACAGGACCACACATAGAATTTTCACAGACCAAGTTCCGTATTTTTTTCTTCAAATTCATCTGTTATAGACCTCATCAAAAATACTACAGGTAACCTCCTAAATTTAAAAGTTGATCTGCAATACTACCATATACAGTAAAACCTCCCTAAGCCCAACACCCTTGGGACCGGAAAAAGTGTTCAGTATAGTGAGTTGTTTGGTATAGGGAGGTTTGCTTACAGTAGAAGTATATATTTGGGATCAAGAAATGGTGTTCAGTATAGAGAGGTATTCGGTATACAGAGGTGTTCGGTTAGAGAGGTTTTACTGTATGCTTGTTGGCCGGGCAAAGCAGCAGGAGGGAACCAGCTTTTTGTTGAGATGGAATACACAGGTATTCAAAAGAAGTGCAAGCTACGTACACTTCATACATGATGCATACAATTTATCTGGTGAACGACCCATCTACATGTAGCATCTCTAGAAACAATAATGTTAACATTCACTCAATGGACACTAAATTAAACTTTTGTTTCTAAGTTATAGTAGTACCTGCTGTATATAGTCATCTTATGGCTGCCAGTGGCAATGGCCACATAAAGTGTGGGTGGTCTTTCCACTGCTGTAAACATAGCACAAATGTTTCCCCCACACATATTTTCCATTCAAAGATTTGAGTCTTGAATTGTGGGTACAAAACTGGACAGGCCACATACAGCACATCCCATTAGCTGTGTCACCTAATAGATATAGTATTACATATATATTTTTTCATGTTATTTTGCAAAAAATATGTTAAGGTTTTCATCAAATAATTAAATCAACAGTTTAACAGGACCCTACTACAGCATACAACATAGGCACAGTTTATTGTATTAACATTTCTTCAGGTGTATTAGGCCACACTTGGTACTAGGATCACTATAACAAAAGTTACCTGTTACTTGGGTCTTAATTAGCAACAAAGTCATGTGTAAATAAATAGGCCTTGGATGCCAAACCAGAATATCAGAATGAATTATAACTGTTGCTAAAAAATAGTCTTATCTGTCAGTTTTGTTTGTCCATGACAGAAAACATAGGCATTGTCCATCAGCCAAATAGCCACTGCCTAAAAAAGTGTCATTTGGCTAACAAAATTTTGCAAGCTTTAGCCAAAGTGGCTAAGAACATTGCATAATTTATGCAATTTTTAATGCACGTACACATGGTATTTTACTTGATTATATCGACTTATTGAGCATGATTTCAAAATCTAGCATTTTGAATATGGTTTTGGCTCACATAATTAGCAGCTAGCTAAAAATCTGATTGTTACTTTAGCCAAACTAGCTACAGTTTGAAAGAGCCTAGCCTAGCACCTGCCAAGAGAGCACCAAAAAACCTTTCTCCATTTGGATTGAAAATGAGTTACAACACTTTCCGTTGGCACATGGTGGATGCTATCAAAACCCCCAACCTGTGACAAGGAAAGCTGTTGACCTACAGCATTTTAATGTGTTGTCTACAATTTTCTTACAAATTAGTTGTCATTAATGATTGAATTAAGTGAAAAATCATTGATGCAGATGGCATTTCACAACCAGATGGTTTTGACTGGTTTTTAAGGGGCAAAAGATGAATGCATAATTGTGACTTACTGAAGTATAATTCAAGCAACAACCTATACTGTCATGAAACTAAACCATCTTCAACGACAAAAACAAGAAGACATGACATTGCCTTCTATTTCCATACACTGCTGCAGACATGTAACCAAAGATCGCTTTGATCACAGGTTTTGTGATTTTTAAATATATGCCATACAATTTATATTACAAGTGAGGATCTGAAATGGTTAAACTTGCTTCTGGTCACAAGAAAATCCCTGTAAAGGCAAAGAATGTGAATTGAGCCGTTAAGAGCTAGGAACCTACAAGGAATCCACAAGCCCACATGCAAAATAAGCAAGCTATGGCAAGCATGCAAGAGTTAGACAAAGGATTGGGGAATCCTCGGTCATTCTTACCCATCAGGGTCTGGGTCTTTGTCATTACTTCTGCAAAATGAGCATGAAGCACACAATCATTCACCGCCATGCTGTGGTCACTTACAATGTATTATCAAGCCAGCAACATTCCTCTCTTCTTCTAACCATGTGCTTTGTAGCAATACACAAGTGCTATGAACTGGTATTTACCCCAAATATACCTGATCATATTTCAAAACTATTGAAATACATGTCAATAAACATATGTGTCTCCTTTCCCATGAACGGCCAACTGTCTTAATACTTGTCACCTCTACTGAACAACCACAGATCTGTGACAGATGGAACAGCTTCATCCTGACAGATAGGACAGCTTCAGTCTCTGACAGATAGTCAGCTTCACCATCTGCGACAGCTGTTGATAGTTAAAGGTGGGGCAGCTTCACCACAACTGTGACAGATGGGACAGCTTCACTCAGACTGTTGGAGATAGGACAGCTTTCATCGTATCTGACAGTTTCAAGTATCAATGACATGTGACAGCTTCTGCCTCTGACAGATGCAGCTTAATCATCTGTGACATTGGACAACTTAACCCCAACCATGGCAAGTGGGACAGCTTCACCTTCTGACAGAGGGGTCAGCTCCACCCTTAATGTGCCATATGGGACAGTCTCACCCTGAATGTGCCATATGGGAGTTTCACCCTGAATGTTCCATATGGGACAATTTCATCCTGAATGTTCCATATGGGACAGTTTCACTCAAACATGTACACATAGGACAGGGTCACAATCTGTGCCATGGGATGGCTTAACCTATGACAGACACTGGGCAGCATCACCCTCACTGTGACAGATACAGCTTCACCATCTGTGACAGATAGGACAGCTTACCCTAACTATGACAGACAGGGGAGCATAATGCTGAATGTTCACGATGGAACACATTCACTTCAGTGCAATGTGCATAATTTTGAATATTTAGTACCCAATTCAATGCAAATAACTGTAATGACAGTAATCTGGCCACCCATACATAAGCAAAGCAGAGTTACTCAATTACATCAAAAGGCTTTCTGAAGCATTTTTTATTGTTTCTTTTATTGCTCTTCTTTTTTTTTGTTGCTAAACTACAACTGACAATACTTTTTTCATGACACCTCCTTGCATTTTCATGAGATAATGAACCCTTCTCATAGTTTTTGCAGGTGTCTTTAAAAATAAAGTGTAATCAATGCAGACTCACATATGCTTGTCACGGGAACTGTCTCAAATATGCAACAAAATTTCCAGTTCCGTCTGCATATATACTCTAATAAATCAAATAGTAAGCAAGGGAGCTGGTATCTGATGCATAGATTTTTTGTTCAGTTGTCCTTATTTCACAATGTAAAATGATTGAACTTCCTTGCTGATGAATTTTTGTTTACATTATTTGATGCAAGATGACTTGCTTACTGTCTGAGGAGTTCATATCATTACCAGAATTATACACATTAAAATATTAAATTTCATATGTTCCATAATATATTATTCCTGGATTCAGTTATACAGCTGCAACAGAATTTCAGTGTGATTATTATAATTTTTCCAATCCCACAAACTTAAGGACATCTTAAATTCCACATACAGAAACAGACGGTGCCTTATTCATGCTTTTCTGCCTCAATAGATCCAAGTAATAAAACTATTAAACATGATATTTTGCACCGGCACAACAACTTTATACACATGGAACAACCGCTGTGTTGATCAGGGAAACAGAAAATGTTCGGGAACACACTGAAGCAAACCTAAAAGCAGAAAGACTATAGGACAAAACACTGTTCTCATAATAAGCTTTCCCCTTGAGGGACCATTCATTGCTCTGAGTAGCTCCACCCATGTTCACAAGATTTTTCCAAATTTTGGTCATTTTCTGTTGTATATTACCTTACAAACAAACACAAATTGGGAAGTTGGGATATATGAATGCAGAAAGCTTATTATGTGAGACAATGGTTTGACCTTTTCCATTCTGGAACAAAAATTTAAAAAAAAACAAACAAAACAGAGAGCTCAGTCCAAAATAAAAGATAGTTGCAATGCTGTCAGGAAACTACTGGGCAGATGAACACATGATGTAGCAGCATACTATGAGACCATGCCACATTCAATTCAATGTGTTTATGCACTGTTCTGGCCATTAAAAAGAAAAAATGATAAGAAGTGTCTGTTAACCACTGTACATGTAGTTACAAATAATGCTACACAAAATTAATAATTTCTTTGGGCCTTAAAATAAATGATTCCTCTGGATAATTGAGTAACTCATACATAATTGGTAAAATATGTTTAAAATTAAAATACAGTGAAAACAAGTAATAATCACACCATCTGTTCCCTTAGAAATGTGTCAGATAACTGAATATGTCTGATAAATGAATCAAACAACAAAGAAAATGAACTTTTGCCATTCAAAACTTGTGTCATCATAATGAATATGTCAGATATCTGATTGTTGTTATAATGAGGTTTCACTGTATGTAGATTAATTTTTTTTTTTTTTTTGGTTTATTTTGTTTTTGTTTTGGCAAAGTGGATATGAAGAAATACTTTAAAGATGACGTAGACTGTAGTACAATGTACATGAAAAGTGTTTGTTTTTTTGTGTGTGTGTGTGTTTGTTGTTTTTTGAGTCTTTTTGTTTGTTTGTTTGTTTGTTTGTTTTGTTCTTGTCTAGGCAAGGTAGATATGGAGAAATACTTTAAAGATGACGTAGACTGTAGTACAATGTACATGAAAAGTGTTTTTTTTTTCTTGTGTGTGTGTGTTTGTTGTTTTTTGAGTCTTTTTGTTTGTTTGTTTGTTTGTTTGTTTGTTTGTTTGTTTGTTTGTTTGTTTTGTTCTTGTCTAGGCAAGGTAGATATGGAGAAATACTTTAAAGTTGATATAGACTGTAGTACAATGAACATGAAAAGCTCTTCACATAACCCTTTCTCCCTTTCCCTGACCCAGAATGGCTGGAGGTAAAATGTCCACTAAAATGATTTTCCATCAATTTAAGTATTTATGAAATGAAAATAGAAAAAAACAAAAAGAATACTATGGACCAGCCCTATCAGAATAACACGCCCCAGGTTAACAGTTTTTTCTTTGGGCAGGTTGGGTGACGAGTACCTACCCCACCCCAAGGCAAACTGTAGACTAAGCCTTATTCAAGGCAGCAAGGGTTAGTGTTACTGTTCTCCAATAATGATCCCTTTGAATTTTTCCCAGTCTATATGTTTCATTTAATTCTCAGTGCTCATGGTTTTTCAGATTGCTGTGAACCTGCATCTGATTTGCCTGCATGACTAAAATTCTCTGTTGTTTCTGCTGTCTAACTTCCTGATGTTCAATTACCTTACACACCATAGTGAAATCAATTGAATATGCAACAATTAAAAGGTATACTCTATCAGTTTTTAACCTTTCATCAACCAAACTGTCCCGTCTTGATTTGTACAGTTTCAATTTCAACACATTGAACATATCTTGGATGCAGCATGGTCAGTCAAAAAAAAAAAAAAAAAAAAGAGAACCAAATGAGCAACAGAAATAACCTTCAACCTTGATACACTCACACACACAGACTCAAACAAGTCTAGAAGATACTGTCTATGTATATCCTATAATATATGTACACAAATAAAAGAGAACATTTACCCATCTGCTAGTCTGTTAGGTGTTATTGTCATACATGGAACAAAAATAAAATCCAAAACACAAATCATCACTCACATGCAAGATATACATAAGTGTACATATAAAAGATTTGCTAGGAATGTAAAACAATTCACATTGCTTCCATAAGTTGGAGAATATATCACATTACTTATCTAAAGAACCCAAACAATTTTAACTGTACAGGTTTTGACTGTTAAAAATATACAGGTTGCTCATAATTTTCACAAATCGATTGAAAATTTATGATACTGATTTGTATAGAGACCTGGCTGCCATGTTTGTCTTTCATATTTCTGAAATTTGTCTTTCTGCTTGGCCTACAAATTCAATGATTAATTTTGATGTAAACTATACAAGATATCACTTCCTCCACTTTTTCCTTCTTGCTTCATCCTGAAACTTAGATTTCAGACTATTTTTTTTGTGTCCAGAATTTATAGTTAGGGTACATTGGATCCATACACTTAAATTTCATAACTTGTCTCTTTCAGTGAATAATCTTGTACATTACCATTATACTCAGAACTGTAAACCGGTTGAGTTGCTAAGGCTATCTTAGATGGTTTTTGCATTGCCTGGCATGTCATGCTCCTGCCATCCCGCAAAACCCACAAACTCTTGACTATCTGGCCATGCTGGTACTATAATAACAGCTCTTCTATACACAATTTGAACATTCAGCTACTTTTATTTTTCTTCTCTTTTAGTGAGGCAACCTCCCTAACCCAGCCACCTTTATCTCATATTTAGTGTGGCTTTAAGGGAGTAATGTACCTAGTCTTGTGGAAACAGTCTGGCAATTCACAATTGATATCTTTTTAATAATTAAAAAGTATAATTTTGTCATGGGCATTCAGTGAAGCTTTCAATTTGCTGTTTGGGTACGCACGATTCCTTTTCAACTTGAATACTTCAAGGTGTTTTCACTGCCCTTTTATAATTTCATCATTTACTGTCATCAGCACAATTAAGCAAACCAAAAACTGGTACAAATTATAGCCCATATGCAGTAATCCAATTTTAATCTTCCCTGCAAGAGGCCTATGTGCAACATACATCAGTCCTACCTCATACTACCAGTTGCAGCAGCAAGAAATGCCCAGTCATAAAAATTACGACAGATCGCTCATACAAATGCAAACCAGGGCCAGAATTTTGCACAATTTTGCGAGAATCTATTTGGATGTTTGTCAATTAATATTCTTTTTCAAGAAAGACAATTTTAGGAGAATCTTGATGAGAACGGATTCTCGGATTCTTGTCGAAATTCTAGCCTTGCAAGCCAACATCAGTATTATTATGATATATCTTGGATTAACCTTTTAATTTTTTACTTTTAATATTTATTGATGTATGAAAAAGATGTAGAAAATCTACCTTAAGAACAACAGTTTTAAAACTTTAGTTGTATTTTATTAAGCTATGCATCTTACCGAGTTTCTCAGGTACGTGTACATTTTGGTACCAAAAAAGTGAGGGCACTATTTTTTTTTACCAACATTGATCAGAAAAGGACAACAACAAGGCCTAAGTTACATATATGGTGGCCAAAGCTACACACACGCACACACATATATGTATATATGCATATATATACCATATACATACATTGTTTGTGGACGGAGAAAACAGGATCAAGTTGGATTCTAGAAGTGATATGGGCACTACGTTGTACCCGAGAAACTTTTTTTTTGTCTTGTAAAGAGCTTTATTACTTATCCATTTATCAAAATGTTTTGCTTTTAAGGAGCATATAATAAAAGAAATACATGCACTATGATAGAGTATATTCTAATGACTCATTCCATACCACCTGGACAAACATCTGTGTCAGTGGGTTTTTGCGTTGCCTAAAAAGTCAAACTCCAGTGGACTATCTGCCAGCTGCGGCACAACTTTACAAGGCAAAACAAACACCACAAACCAGTGGCTTTGCACAAGGGGTGTTGGTACTTGAGAAAACTCTCTTTCTACGAGGTATTTGAATATCCCTTTCACTAAGAGTTTCATATACAACGATTTTGACCACCGACATGGAATGAGATCAACATACAACACTGCATACTCATTATGAACACGTAAAGTGAGTTCACTCAGGATGCTTACTCAACAAGTTCTCCCCTTGCTTTGTGCCTGGTGACCCTAATAAACAAGTTAGGTGATTGGTACGAGCACGGTGATGTGATCACCACAAAATATTCAAGTGCTTTCAATACGTTGAAGTTAACTGAAACCTTGATTGGTGAATGTCAGCAGTTAACGAGATACGTGTATTACATGTGCACATCAATCTGTATCTGTTCAATAAGTGACTCGTATGCCTGAATTCATGCCTTTGCACATACAGCAACGTTTCAACAAATGTAAAGTATTAGGACCTACATTTTTGCCTAGACGCACACAACAGAATGATGATAAGACTTCAGTGTTCAGTTTTGCTGTTAAATCAATCTAGTTTTACCATTAAAATTCTACTAAAAATTCAAAATCTCAGACAGTTTCTGATAAATATATGAGGACAATATACATAGCTTTCCTGTCAGATCTTTGCATGTATGTTGGTACACAGCTATTTCCTCGCCTGCTACACAGACAAGCTTCTTTCAATGAAACATTAACTGGATCACAGGTTACATGAATAAAAATCTGATAGAATGCAGTCTGCACAGCAGGCAATAAACATTACTTTGCATTGGGAGTTCAGATAATTTGCCTGCCGAACAATACTATTCTTGGCTGTTGGCTTTCAAGGCCACACTATTTTTGTCCTCGCCAAAGCCAAAAACCAAGCAGGCATGAAGCTCACAACCATGTGCTTGTCCATGCTTAACAGTCACTTTCACAACTACTTTTTGTTCTCTTTTAAAAGATAAAATGCAAAAAGCCTCATCGTTGGCCGTTATGCACTAAAGCCATTTCACCTGTAAGCATTTTATTACATGGTTTACTGTAACTTTGAAGAAAAAAGTGACATAGTCAACCCATCTACTACCATCAATACAGTATTGTTTCAAATTTGAAACCAGAATTATATTTTCTCAGTATCATAGTTTGAAGAAGGAGTCCTCCCATGAGAACCAATGCTGTAAGGTCCATCCTATTGTCTACCATTGTTTGAAGCATCCCTAGCATGAGAATCAATATGCCTTGATTGATGATTACGCAGCACTTTCTGAAATATTTCTAACATGAGAATCTTGTCATTTAATATTGTTGAGATGTCTCTCAACATGATCAACTAAGATATTTTTCTCATGCGAGCTAAGTTTGTATCATCTTCAGTATAAATACATGTAACTTACCTGTGCCTAACCTTTGTGAGGTCCAGCTGCAAAGAAACACACAAACATTATGTATCTTCCTGTGACACACAGATAAAAATTATTTACCACTTTGCGGTGGAAAGACACTACTATCTCTGTCTTGTTTTCTCTTGCCTTTTACATGTACATGTTAGTTTATCAAGCTGCTTTTTTTATTGAATGATGGTACTTTGACTGCCTTAACAGACAAACTGCGTTCTGCTCTTACTCACAACACACACCATACACGTCATCTACAAAGTACACAAACTGGAACCAGAGATACATCTACCGCTTTGAAGTCCATATTATTTATGACAAATTTGCATTGTGCATTAGCTAAAAGCACATAGCCTGTATCTTGCTGACCGTGATTTTTTTTCCAATACCTACTATCATAATGTTATGTTGCATTTGATTTTTACTTCAACGTATACGGTACATGGTTCACTTTCAGTCTTTCATTCAATACACAAAACCCAACCCTGCTCATAAAATAATATACTTTTAAGCACAGTTAATTTCAATATGCTTTTTTAGTTCTTTCTGCATCATGTACATATGAAAATACAGGACTTGCTTAAACTTACCCTACTCCACAGAGAGTTTGCCTGTGTAATCACTTTCCATGACCGACAAACACAGGCACAGCGTGCCAAATCACAGATATCCACATAGCTGAAAATCTGAAAACACAAGAGAATCCTCATTTTCACTTCATATTTAACTAATAATATCTCAGCATTAAATTGTATGGTCTGGTTGCCGCCATCAATAATTATTGCAAAATTGAAAGCATTGCTGCAAGTATATTATTGAAATTGACCATTTTATAGTTACAATTGGCAACTACCATATCATTCCTATTAAGCAGCCATGGCATTCAGTACATTTTCGGGATGTGAGTCTACAGTTCAGGCCCATGTTTTGATTATTATACCACTATGCTCACATAACAACTGGTGAACATGTCATCAATGCAACACCAGACATAGTTAAAAAGTGCATACACAGTTATTTAGGATATAGGAAATACATTAAACAATATTTGGTGCAAAAGTATGAAACATTCTGCCAAATCCAAAATTGTTATGTATGTAACTCCTAAAATGATATGAAATTTTATTTTCAATTCCTCCAATTTTTATTTTCAATTCATTTATTATTTTTAATTTACTACAAAATAGCTATGTGCATACGAGCACTTCAATTAAAAAACAGAGTGTAACCATGGTACAAACTAGAAGATGTTGGACAGAAATAGGTGGCTCATATGATAGCGACTTTTTTTTCCCCCTAAATATTAATGTGAGTCTCCTAGACCATAATTACTGTATTTCAGAAATTAACAGAAACACACTGCATTGTATTATACGTGATAATACCTTGTACATGTACATGTGTTGCACTGTTACAGTCAAATAAATTAACTGAATCTTGAATCTTGTAGACTAGTTGCATTATTTTTGTAAATAATGGATTATACAAAAAGGAGGGGGGGGGGTACTTAAGGGGCCAGGGATCCAAAAAGAGATAATACAGCAGATAGAGTGCAACATGAAAATATTATCTGAAAGTCCATGCACCTATTGATAGAACATGGCATAAAACTGCTGTGTGTGTATGAAAGACCAGAATGAAAGGCTACTAGTGTGATAATTATTTGCAATACAAAACCTCAGGATAAAATGCTAACTACCTTCACTGCGACTTTTCTGGGCAACATTGAGATGTCATCTCGAGCTTCCCCACTCCCTCGACCAAATACATCATCATCGTCCATGTTTTCTCCTCTCTCTAATCTCTGATTTTAATATCAAATAAGAGAGCTTGATCACATATCATATCTAGCTTGACATACAATACATCATTCTAGTGAGTGTTAGAATGGTACATTATTGAAACTATACAGCATGTTATCATAATTATTTTGTTATAAGTGATTAAAAAACATTTATTTATACAAAATATTATAATCCAATACATAAAAGAAACAAAGAGCAGGCAGTAAAATTGTAAAAATTAATATGAAATATAGCATTAAACTTCACAAAATAATTATTTGATTACATATACTGGGTTATTTACCTGTCTTCATGACTAAAATACGTTTACATTAAACATGTTAAAGACAAACTTGAAATCCAAAGAATATGTCATACTGAAATAAACTGAACCATAAACAAAGCTGCATGTATCACAAATGCTGCTATTTACCAATGAATATGGATATATGAAGTATCATTGGCCATGTTTCTCTTTATATTTAAAAGAACAACACACAACAACAACTTTACCAGCAGAACATTAATCTGGATTTAAGTTCAGCCAAATGAACCTTTTCTTATCTCTGTTCAGTGAACGCATAACAACTCTACAGCAAAATGAAACACACATTTTTTTGTTCCATGTGGCTATTTTGTAACAAAATAAAACTTATCAAGATTTTTATTCAATAAACATACACAAATTTGTGGCGAAATGCTCAATGAAAATAACTTATATCCATATTCAGCAGCCAACTGTTGTAAATATCATAATAGAGTCATCAGACTGTTAATATGCTCAATGAAAATATTAGGTGTACCAAAACAAACATTGATTAAACAATCACATACATTGTCAAATAGCCTGTCATAAACCTTCAAGAATAGCAAATGCTAACAGATGGAGCCACAAGTATATTTCCATCAATTAACCAACTAGTGCAGATGGAGCCACTCAGCCAATAAACAAATCTGCAAATGTAGGTCCAGGCATTGCAAACAGGAAGTGGTGTGTCATGCAAGGTCTCATGTGCTGGTGGCTCCATCTGTAGGTAACATATGCTTAAAAAGTGTCAAAGACCCTAAAAAAAAAATCACATGCATCAAATGGGCATAGATGCAACACAGACATAGGTGTCTACACACATTAATGTGTGGCATTTTTACGAACTCATACGAGCGTGTATGGTAACAATGACCAGACAGGATATATTTGCAACAGGTCAGCTTATCCAGCCGAATAAATGTGTGTATTATATGTATATGGATGGATTATGGTTGGAATAGATGAAACAACACAGACTTTTGACATATCACATCATTTGAAAATTAACCCATTAATGTACCAGATTAACACACTACATTTATACAAAGTTGAAGGGCTGGCTTTAATTGGGTTATGGCCAATGCATTCAAGATTACTACAGAACTTGATTTAAATTTAAAAGAACTAACAGGAATACCCTTATGGCCCAGTAAATAATTTAACTGTCTTAAGTGTATAGAGCCATGAGTGGCCCACATAGATTGGTAATGTTTCATGTTGTAGTTAATGGGTTAAACTACAGATATTTTATTTAATCTTAACTTAAATAGTTAAACAGTAATTTAACACATGAATGTGCACTATCACATTTTTCATTCTCCCAATTTCATGAATGTCGATTTTAAATTTTTAAGATGTAAAAGATTGAACTGAAGTGTCAGTAATATGTCCCTAGACTTTTCCTGTCTTGTTTAAACAGAAAATATATGACATGATTTGACAATAGCTGACACATAGTTTTCATGTCTTTTAAACTGTAACTGCCTTCCTCTTTTCACTACCTTATGTTAGAATCTTGATGTGAGTATAGGCCACCCTGTTGTAATGAAGGTCTTTTGGGGTACTAGTGACTTTGAATGCACATGAAACAAAATGTATTACACATGCAGCAAATTCTGGATGTTTGTGTGTTTGTTGTTTTACTGTACGTATTGACAGAAAATGTCTACTGCACAAACAAAAACGCCATAAGTTTTATGATACATCACAAAGAACACAAATGAAATTAATCTAAGCCTAAAATGGAGTAAAACTGAAAAGAACAAAATATATAATGAAATGAATAAAACTGAGGCAATAGCTTCCTTTGTACAGGTTACTGCACTCAATCTGCACCAAAGAAAGCTATTGACTTGGGAAGTGCCATCATGGTACGTTTTATCTTTGATACTCAGAAAAACGTTTTCCATTTGCATGAAATTTAAGTGAAAGCATTTAACCAGATGACACTTTACATCTGGATGCCTCATGCGGAAAGGGTTAAAACTTTCACATATGGCCTGACAAGCACACTTCTTGCATGACTTGACAAACAGACTTTATCATGTGGCCTGACAGGCACATTTCTTGCATGACTTGACAAACAGACTTTACCATATGGCTCAACAAGTGAACTTCTTACATGACTTGACAGACTTTACAATATGGCATGACAAGCACACTTCTTACATGACTTGACAAACAGACTTTCCCATATGGCCTGACAAGCACATTTCTTACATGACTTGACAGACTTTTCGATATGGCATGACAAGCACACTTCTTACATAAATTGGCATACTTTACCATATGGCCTGACAATCACACTTCTTACATGACTTGACAAACAGACTTTACCATATGACCTGACAACCACACTTTTTATGGTATGACAAGCACATTTTAAATTACTTGACAGACTTTACCATATCGCATGACAAGCACATTTCTTACATGACTTGACAGACTTTTCCATATGAAATGACAAACACACTTCTTACATAAATTGGCATATTTTATCATATGGCCTGACAAGCACACTTCTTACATGACTTGATAAACAGACTTTATCATTTGACATGACAAGCACACTTATGGTATGACAAGCACATTTCTCAAATGACTAGACAGATTTTACCATATCGCATGACAAGCGCACTTCTTACATTTCTTGACAAACAGACTTTCCCATATGGCCTGACAAGCACATTTCTGACATGGCTTGACATATTGTACCATATGGCACAACAAGCACACTTCTTACATGAGTTGACACACTTTACCATATGGCCTCACAAGCACACTGCTTACATGACTTTACAAACAGACTTTACCATATGGCCTGACAAGGACACTTTTTTCATGACTTGAACAGACTATACCATATGGCCCAGAATGTGGCACAACCAAAAGAACAAAAAAAAACTTGTTCTGTCAGTCACTATTTATTTCCAGTAGGACCTAAATGAATATGTGACCATATTTTCACAGTTACACAACATTCTCCTTCTTCATTGTTAAGTATGTAGCATACACACAAAATTGAATTTACCAAAAAAAGAAAAAAAAATGCACATGCATGGTTAGTGAGTAACAGCAGCCTTACAAAACCACTACAGGTCAGTTATATTTGTATGGCAGGGTGCATGATCTAAGTATGCAACTATGACAACATGCTCATTCAGTCTACAAAGAGCTAAAATGACACCACCCAGTCCATAAAACATGCAGCATGTGCAGAAGAATTGCATGCTTCACCAACATATATTTACCCGTAAATTGATCTTTGGGAAAGAAGACCCAAAAGTAGTGGTGCGTGTGACAAAAAATATACATCAATCATGCACAGAAAGCAACTTTTATTAAAGGTTGGTAGAAATAGTTTGCTTAAAAAAAAAAGAAAAACTTTTTAAAAATAAATCACTGAAATACATGTATATCACATTTTGTCAATATTTATCACAGGTACAGAAAAGGTAATGGTGTCTTTGATTCATTATTGTTCATTTTATGACAAGAAAGTGAAGAGTGAATACATTTCAAGTGCAATACTAAATTTATATAATAGAAGTGATAAGGACTGACCAGTAACAAAGGAAAAATTGATCAAATTCTTCTGTCTCATTCCATCTGCAGAAAATATTGGGATGTCTTTACTGTGACTAAACTTCCAGAAGGAAACTCTCTTCTGTAACTTTATATAATTATAACTCTAGCACAGAATTCAACTCCTCAAAGTTGTTTTACTTTTATTTATCTGAATTATAAAAACATAATTGCTTTGTCTGTTTTTTTTTTTTTGAAATGTATTAGAATATTTTTACAGGAAGACCATTCCCTACACGGATCTCCCACTTACATTTTGATAGTGTGTTTACTAACAAGTATAATACCATCTCCAATTATTGGTCAAAACTCTGCCTTATAATGAAGCAATTGCATGACTTGTTATTTAAAAGCCTCAGCCTCTAGATGGTTATGTGCCTAAAATGACTATGGATTAGCAAGCTCGTTAGTTCCTTTTTCTCTTTAAATTATTCACCAATGTCTCCTGAATTAACCCTCTCCTGGTCAACACAAGATTGAGTCAACAGCTTTCCTTAGCACCAGCTGGGCACACTACACCCAATCCATGCCAAGGTAAGCTGTTGACCTGGGACATGCTATCATTGTAATTATTTACTGTAATTCTCAGCAAAAATGTTTCATGTTGATCGGAATTTTATGTGCAAAGATCGAGACAGATGACAATTTACATCTGGGCACTTTGGGGCGATTTGAATGGGAAAGGGTTAATAAAAGCCATAACCCCTGCACAGTATTTTCTAGTTAATTCCCTCCATATTATGATCAGTGGTTTTTGCATTGCCTGACAAGCCATGCTGCTACTGCTGTAAGCAGCTGCAACATGACTTGACAAGCAAATAAGAAACCACCAAGTATGCATGCTGGTACTTCAATGAAAGCTCTCTTTGTGAAGAATTTAAATGTGTAGACCTTGTAAGAATTTTTGTGAAACATTCAGGTAAATCTGTCCATGATTACAGCTCTCGAAGAGTCGGCTGGTCACACAGGTCCGCAAACGAAAGATCAAAATCTGACATGAATTCTTTCTACCGAACTTTAAAACAAAATGTTTACCAAAATCTGCAATTACAATCTGATATACAAGAAACTTATTTGTGATATGGCGATTGTGTTGAATGATGTACCTCTAATAATTTTTTTTTTAGAACACACCAGCAATGGTCCTGGGCATCAAAATATGCCACAAAAAACTGCTGTTATCAGAATAAGCAGCTGTGCCTAAAATTATCTTGAACAAATTTATAATTCAGAAGTGATAGAAATTTGTGTGTAATTACAGTTAATGTCTGCTATTCTAGTTTTAAATTATTAGTTAATTTATGTAATGGCAGCATAATCATCAAATTCCAACAATAAGCAGGGTTTTTAATGGCCATTCTTTCATAAACACAGGAAAGAATACACTCAAGCTCTTTTCAAAGAATGTTATTTGAAAATTCTTGTCTAATTAGATTTATTGGTATTAGCAGCCCAGCAATTAATAATTTGCTAAATTACTGGGGCAAACTGCATTGGGTATTAACGGGTGTAAAGTTGGACTCAATGAAAAAAAAACAAAAAAAAACACCATACTGCAAAACCCTAACACTGCTTGTATTGTGATTATCATACATTTAAATTTTGCAAAACACCAGTTTGATAATACGTACAGTCTTTGATTATTTAATACAGACATGACTGAATAGAAAAATAACCACATGTGACCAATATCCGAAGAGTGACACCACAAAGCAAGTGTTCCTCATGAGACGTAGATACATTGTGTCCAGTGTGTTTGTGAAAATGTCATAAAATTGAGCATAATGGAATATGAACTACATGTACACCGCAGTGATCTTACAGAGTATGTTTTGCTCAGTGACTTGTGAAAAAAAGGGTGTATATTCAGATGTCCAAGGTCAAACCTGAATTTAAAATTAAACTGTACATATACCTTATTTCGCTGTGTGAACAACAAAAATAATCATGTTCTGGTATCATTTCAGACAACTTGTAAACTTTCCTATCATACCATTCAATTGATAATTTTGGTATTTGAGGATAATTCAAAAAAAAAAAAAAAAAAAATGAAATAAAGTTCTTTTGAGCAAGAGGGGCTAAATTTATGGCTTTAACGAGTAAAGAACTGATTGACTGATAACTCATTCTCAGTAGCACTACCAGCAGAATACTAGTTTCCTTGGCTGAGCATATACATGTACATGTATGTAGTCTCGTAGAGTACTTTTACAAAAACATTGAGGACGGCATTCATAAAATGGCACTGGAAGAATTAATAAATACACACTGACAATTACCATAAACCCTGGTTGCTTATCAAACTGTTATGAGTCTACACAAAGCATATACCACCATGCAACTCCCCGTAACCAGTTCACCATGCCACAAGACCAGTTCTACAACTGGTTACCTCATACAAATCTAACTGACACGACTTCATCTGGATCACCGCCTGTGATTATTGTGATATGCAGGTAGATGTTACAGTGGATACCTTTAGTTTTCATCACATAAACAAAGGAAATTGAATGACCTTTATTCTGTCAAAGAGACAATCAGCATTTTTAGACTGGACTTTAGACCACCTTGCCCACATTACATGTTCAGTGAACCAAGAGAAATTACATGGAAAGCAATAGGCCATTTTGCCTCACAATTTTTTTTAAGGCTCATTGACCTTTCATCTTCAGGCCCATTCCCATCAGATGTGAGCTATGCAAGAAACAGCATTTTTTTTTTTCAAATGGGAAATCAAATGGTTTCATTCACACCAAATACGAGTGAGGTGAAAGTCACAAGAAGGAAGAGTGAATAGAACCCTGTCCTTTTTTTTGCATCATGTCACAGTGTCAAGTTAAACCAATCAGAATGCAGAATTCCAGGCTTAGTGAGACATTTGAGATTCAAGTTATAAGTTACGTGACTTACATTGTACAAATCAAAATTGAAATTGTTTTGTGTATGGATAACTTTCTATTACAATTTTGCTATAAAACTATAGGATTTGACAAAATAACAGTACTGTTTTAAGAAAAAAATGCAGCATCTTTCCTTACATAGATTTAGGATGTACTGCATAAAAATGGCACTGAAAAACTAAGACTACAATCAGACTTACCTCGAAATACTCTCTCGTTCTTTTTGCATCCAGAGTGACATTATGCCAGAGTTCGAATATGATGCGTCCCACAGCAACATAGTACACATGCTGGATCTTGTTGAAAGCCACTGGAATAGCCATTAATTATTATAAAATTCCAGTCTCACATTCGCAGCGTATTAATTTTTAGCAAAAGTTTCCATCTGATTATTTTACACTTTAATTAATTTCATTTTTTTTATGACAAAATTGAACATAAACTTGCAAATCATACAACTGTGAAATTTGGTACCATGCAAGAATGCATCAGCTTTCACGCTTTTTATTCCGATCTTAAAGTGAAAATACAGTGATTTATGCCATAAATTTAGTGCACATGTACAATGTGTTAGCTCATTATCTCCAATAAAATATTTACAAATGATCAGAAACAAACAAACAAACAAACACACACAGTGAAAAATGGCAAAGGAATTTACAGGAGTTAAGTTCATACTGAACACTATTTGGCAACTGCTGGGATCCAGATAGTTTGGTCAACGTGGGCAATTTAGTTACATTGGTCCCCCTCTAATAAGCCACCCTCAAGAAAGGCCAGTCACCTCTGTATGAAGGCCACTTCTCCGTGCCAAGAAAGGGATATTTCCGTTGTATTGTCCCTCTCAAGAGCAGCCACCCTTCTAAGGTGGCCACTTTTTGGTTGCATTTGGGGTTGCCTTATTAGAGGTGGACCATGTGCACTGTATTGCAAAAGTTAACTCATTCCATACCAATCCTTGATTTTTCCATATATTTACCTAGATTTAAGACAACAGTTGCATATTTAAATTCTTCATAAACAGAGCTTTTGTTCAAGTACCAACATGCCTATAGTCATAAGTCAGTGGTTCTGGCGCTGCCTGCCAAGTCATGCTTCAGCTGCCACAAGGGCAGCTCCAGTATGACTTGCCAGGCAGTGCCAGAACCACTGACCAAGGCCTGTCACCATAGTATGGAATGAGTTAGAGGGCAAACTGAAGTCCTGGTATAAGGCATTTAAAATGTGACTGCTTACTGGCTTGTCTGCCTTTCCTAAACCGTAGCCATTGCTGAAAATGAATGTTAAGGTCCACAAAGCAGGCAGTGAGAAATATGGTGTAATTCTACCCATTGTACCAAAAATTCATTTTAATCATATTTAGACTAAACCCACACTGTACAAAACTAGTAAAAGAAGGGCAGTGGTATTGCATGGTAATGTATAGGAAGTCCCTCATTATGGTCCAGACAAGCATTTTCTATGAGAGGATCACAGGGCAAGGTGACCTGATTTGGGTGTGTAAAACACTATCCCAAGAAGTACACACACACCAAGCTGGGTACTAGCAGGTCTTATGTAGTACAGGTATTGTGGCCCACACGGGTATTTTCAGATGGAAAGCTGGAAGGGCAGATGGATGGTCTGGAAACCTATAGTCCCCCCTTAAACCTATACATATACATAGTCCCCCTGAAACCTATGTTCCCCCCTGAAATTTATATATATACATAGTCCCCATGAAACCTATACATATACATAGTCCCCCTGAAACTTATACATATATGTAGTCCCCCTGGAACCCATAGTCCCCTGGGTGCTGCTGGGTCACTAAACACTCTCAAAATTCAAATGCTATTCAAAAGCTGGATCAATATGAATGTACTGTGAATTGACTTCAATTCAATGTGTGTGTGTGTGTGTGTGTTTTTTTTTGAAAAATTATTTTCATATTTTTTTTAAAACATGTTATGCTTTTGGCACATGAGAGTGAAAATTGAAACACAAGGAAAAATTACTTTATAATACGGGTAAAAGAGGAACAAGAGCTAACATAATTACTTGAAATCATCTGTGAAACAAAATCTGAAAACTGCTAAAATATGTACACTTGGAAATACAGTCATGCATTTGCAGCATCTTAGGATAAAATGGATACACTTTTTCTCATTCACAACAAGCCAAATTTTATGCATATAAGTGAAAACTGTACGTGTTATGGGACCCCTCCCTGGACCTGTAAAAAGTGGTTCCTCATAACATCTGGTCCCTGAAGACAGGTAAAATTGAAATAAATAACTTGGATGGAGAAACTTAGACTGCTGCTTTGTGACAGATGGGTCCAAAGTGCTACATGAGGGGAGTCCATAGCCAGGTTTGGCTGCATGACATAGCTGCCAAGGATACAACCCAGGTGTGCAGATGTACACGGTAGATTCTGTGAAGATGGTGAGTCACCGCCGTCTTCCACTTTTTCTGGAATTCAATTCTCTGACGTTTCTTCCGGAGGTGGTACTGTATCCAGGCACTATTGTCAAATAACAATATTAAAAAAATGATAATGAAAAGAAATTAACGTCAAACATAACTTTCTGAAAATTTTAATGATTAAAAGCAGTCATTTTGAAAATGAAAACATATCTTGATTCATATGTATGCCAAAGAAATGGGTCATTTGCTGCAGGGTTGAAACTTATGACAAAATATTAAGTGATAATAGCTTGGAAAAATGATTTACAGGTATTCTATGTGCACATCTTTTGCATGTCTCACAGCACTGTAAATTGCTTTATTTTCATTTTAACATTTTTTTGCAGTAAATACATCTGCATATTGAAAAGTTTTGTTAAAGTCTTTGAATATTTATATATACCCTTCAGCAGGCCTGCTATGACAACTGAGTTTTGCTTATATTCAATGTGTTGTATTTATTACCATTGTCAGAACTCTGTATGTCATTGAACCAAAACTGTAAATTTCACACTTTTTTTAAAGCATGAAAATTAAACATGTGATCATAGATCCCAGACCAAATTACAGTTGGCACTTGCTCACTTAAAATAGCAATCTCCAAATATTAAACATTTGGTACTCTCTGGTTAAGTTTGCTTGTATTATGAATACATGTAATCACAAGTGTATAACTAGGCTCTTGGTTTCATTCATTTTTTAAAAATTTTTTTATTCATGGAATAAATCTTCCTTCTTTACAGCAGCTTTCTATCTTCTTCACTTGTCAACTGGAGTGAAGACCACTAGCCACCTTCCCCTCAGAAAAAAAAAAAACACAGTGAAGGGTCTGTGTGAAGGTAATGTAACCTTGAAAAAACAATGAAACTCACTGATAGCAGATCATCCTCATTTTGCTATTGTAATGACCATACGCTTTCTCGTACATCTCTGGTGTGGGCTGTTGGTGACAAACGAATCAAACCAATGATTTTCAACATGCAAAAATAATTCTTATAGTACATTTTGTATTTCGCTCACAGATTGGCTATGAGGCTTAACAAATTCACGTAATATATTTTCATCAACTTTCCAAGATCTGAAAACAAACATAAACATGGTCACCTAGCTCAGAAATTATCTTTCCACTTGAAAAAGGAAAATTCTTTACATGTTCTGCCATGAGATTACTTTGATTAGAACACAATTTATGAGAATCTTTAATGGTAATGGATTAAATGTGGCTTTTCCTGACCTACTTTTAAAATGATATAATTAATAAGATTCATTTATTTAAATGTTAATAAGATTCATTTGTTTAAATGTTTACCCCACAATAGAACAAAATATCTTCATACTTTGGAAAGAAAAACTTGAATGGTTTGTTTTATGCCCACCCCCACATGGACATATGGATAAATGGATGGATGGATGTACAATGGATGAAGGGCTGTATAGATGGATGAATAAGTGAATGTATGGATGGATAGGCAGGTGATGGATGAGTGAGTGAGTGGAAATATGGATGGGTGCATGATGGAAGGACGACTGGATGGATGAAATGATGGACAGGTACAGGCACTTGGATGACAACAGTTTATAATTATTTTTTATTTTCCTCATTACAGTGGTCCCCCTCTTGTAAAGCCCCTCTCAAGAGAGGCCACCCATTCTACAGAGCATTTCCCATGCAGCAAGTATAGCATTTTCATTGTATTTTATCCCTCAAGAGAGGCCACCTTTCTTATACACTGTTATAAAGCCACACACTTTTTGTGCATTTGGGGTGGCCTTATAAGAGGGGGACTACTGGAGACCAAGACAGAGTCAACACCTTTAGTGCAATGCACTCAACCCTGACCTGGGACATGCTATCATGATAAGTTCAATCTATAATTTTCACCATTTTGTATTTTTTTCATTGAGAAATTTATGTTAAAAACACTGGGGCAGGCAACAATTTATATCCTGGCACTTTTGGGCAATTTGGGTCAGAAAGGGTCAACATACCTGTGCAACAATATCCGGTGAAAAAAGTGTGGCATTATATTACTATTAAGTATTTATGATCTTTAAAAAAGAAAGCTGTTCTACCCTAGATTTTCTCATTACATGTACACATATGTATAGTGTCTGTTCTTCTACATATATATGTATTGTTCTACTCTTTCACCGCAACTGTCAATGATCAATGCTTTGTCAACATGCAGCATTGAGACACTATAACTGTACAAGTCTACCCAAGCTGAGACAACAGACCAGAAAGCAAAGAAAGATGAGAATACACCAGCAGCACAGAGATCATAATCAGCACCCCCAGGATACAGACCAGGGGAAAATAAACCTTCGATGAAGCCATACCAAAGCCATGCACACACGTTGAGAAGTTGATCATACAGACACCATGAGCCCATCAGAGCAACAAGAAATGAAGTTCAAAGTCAGTTACATAAAGTTCTGTGTTCTTGATACCAGTACAATAAGATGTACAGTCAGACACAAAGGGAAAGCTTCCAACTAATAAATGATGATTATCCAGTCACAAGAGACTGGATAATGAAGCACAGTCCATTATCATGTTATCTTGCAAAATAACAAATGCTCCCTAGGAACATAAAGTGACTGTGTTCTGCTATATACATGATTTAACCCTTTCCCCCTTGAATTAAGATGGAGTCAACAGATTTCTTTGGCATAGGGCACGTGACCTTGATAGATGTCATCTATAAGTTCCCAGTCAAATTGTTTTTCATCACTGTTGAAATTAGTTGAAAACACTGAAGCCGACAACATTTGACCAAAAGCTGATTTTAAGGGGGAAATTTAAGGATATACTTCTGCTTAGCAGAGGTGTCCACAAAATAGGCCAAAAAACACAATACACTAAAAATAAGTCCACCAAAGTATATAGTTTTTGAAAAGTACATGAAGTGGAGAATTGTGTTTTGTCCTTGTTATTCGTGTCACTTGTCTTGTGTTTGTAGAGCAATTGTGCAAAGTGAACGTACAATTATCCTAATTTTTCAGTTTGAAATGGATTCAATTCTTTTATTTCTTCATTCTTGTGGCAAAATGAGCAATAAGAAGTGAATAGAAAAAGTGGGTCTCACTTTTTTTTGCAAATTTTGTTTTGTTTGGTTTCCATGCAGGACTGTTTGATGCTGGAAGGTTCACATCTCGCTTTAGCATCACACAGTGAGATGTCAACCTTCCAACATCAAACAATCCTGGAAACCAAACAAAGCAAAATTTTCAAAAAGTGACACCCACTTTTTTGCATTTCTTCGGTCTCTACTGCTATCTTTTCCATGCTATTTAACCTCCATTATGAGACAATCTGCTTTACATGACATTCGCCATGCCCTCAGGATGGTCCCTCACTTTATGGAGAGATGACTATAGCTCTTGCTCACATCAAATAATGACAGAGCCCCAAAATGTTACAAATTAAGGTGGTGGGTGGAGGGTGGGTGGTGGTTAAATATGTTGAATGGAAGATATCTAATCTTGCGAGGATGGAGATGTCACTGTAGCTTTGTCGCCTCCTAGTTTGGACTGCATTTTATATACAGGACTGCATCACTGGGTCCCCTCAAAACTAACCTCTATCATGAAGGTGAGAGTCACCATGTAATCATGGTTGTATATACATGTACAGCCAGTTTGATCCTCGAATGCAAATGACTTCCAAGCCAAAAACAATAGGTAGCATGCATGAGAACTTTTCAGGAATTTCACCAAGCCATACATAATAACCCATGCAAAAAATATCAACTTCTTTTACCTCTTCCAGCTATAAATTGAAATAAATAAAAAGGTGTCACAAAAATTTTAAAAACAAAGGGTGTACACTTTTTGTTGAAGACGCTCTTTTCCTCAATTCCATTTTTGAAAACTAAATATTCATGCACAGCTCTTACGTCACTAAGTACATTAGGTTGGCAAAAGCAACATCTGTCGAAAATTGAAGAAAAACATAATTCATTTAGTCCTGGTGCTACACAGCTCTTTTGAACCTAATGTAACCATATCTTTAAGCACAATAAATATCACACAACAGACAGCAGGACTAAAAGTAAACAAGAAAAGAGATACATAAATAGAGAAGCACTTTGTCACAAGAACATGTACAACCACATATCAATAAATACAACAATTAAAACATAGAAAAAAAGGACAATCTTAACCAGCTTTGCACATTATATTCAGCCATGCCAAGTGATATGTGCCCAACCTAATATACTGCAGGTGCACAGATATTGGACAGTGCATTACACTGTCAATTTGTTAAACAATATACCTCCAGAGGGCCTCCCCCGTGCTTAAAAAGGAAACGCTCCAGGGCTGGGATAAGCTTGACAAAAATTCCAATTTACTATATATATATAATTTCATTTACATATAAAATTACATACATAAAAGTTTTAGGAAAGGGCACAGGATTGTAGCAAATGAACACCAATCACTTCGGTGTGATTTACTTTGAAAGTGAATAATAAAAAAATTCTCAAAAATGTGTTGAATGTTTAAATCATCACAGAGTACAAAAAGCTGATCTCCATTACACTTTATATGTAAGAGTAATAATAGTCACAAGCTCAACTCTTTTGTTTTGTTTGACAGCAGTGACATCCTTCTTCACAGATATAATTAATTTAATTAAATATGTGTAGCTAAGAACAACCAACATTTTTTTACATAGTACATGTATTAAGTTCAGCAGATAAATTCTGCATTCTGGCTTTGGTAATAGGTCTGAAAGTGAAGCAGTGAAGTATATTTACATCTACTATAGCTCTGTATAGTCAAAGTATTTTCCACAGGCCAACACACAAGTTTCTACTAGTTTTCTACATAAGAGAACCAAGGAATTGTGTGTTTTTGTATAGGATACATTTGTGGAAAAAACACATGATGCTCATGAGCTGCTGTTGACTTAGTATGTGGATGTATGTTTGGTTAAAGTTCTCCAGTGGTACATTTTATTTCACAGTGATTTTTTTTTCAGTTTTTCCAGCCTCAGTCCTTATTCCATGAGGCATACAAGTAATGACAAATATGCAGACCTGTGATTAAAATCAGATATTGGCTGATATATACATGTATCTTCCATTAGAAAGACTTGCAAGTGTGTTTAACTCATAAGCTGTAATATTACATACCACATAACACAGAGAAGAATTTTGAATGAAATACTTCTAGAAGCATTAAGTCAACAATAGTTCACAGCATCCCTTGGCTGGTTGAAATTTATGTACAACAGCATACAGTTTCATCATGATAATCCCATTGCCTTGTCAGATGATATCAATGACGACCAATGTGGATTATCTCTGACATCTGGATGAGGTCTTTGGACTCCTGATTTCAGTCATTTAGGATTAAAGAATTTAACAAAATGAACACATTTAAGTAAACTATTATAAGCTTATGTATAAAACTCCTGACAACTGTTTGAATCTTAACTGTTTGATATTTTTTTCTTTAAATTTTTACAGAACATATGAGTAAATTCAAAAGCTCCAAATATACCTGCACAAATGTTTTTAATGCTTAGCTTGATAAATTGTTCACCGACAGAAAACAATATATAATGCGGATCCATTAAATGACTCATCAAACCACATATGAGCCAAGCTAATTACGAAGTGGTCATTTGCTATTTACCCTCCCCCCTCCCCCATTAAAGCTGTGTTGACAGCTTTCCTTCGTGACTTGTATGCTAAGTTTGCTTCCAACAAAAGCTGTTCTGGGTCAGGATATCCTGATAAGTCTCCAAGATCCAAAAGTTACATTGAGAAAAATTTCTTGAATAAATGCTGAAATTAATGAAAATGTGGAAGCAGGAGACATTTGACCAGTGGTTCATTCTGGTCATTTTCAAGGGGAGGTTAATACAGAATCTGAGACCCAAAAATGTCAATGTCACCAAAACCCATTTGAAATGTACAGTTTTTGGTTTGTCCAGGGAAATAAGAGTCGAAGCTGGACATCCAGATAAGTGCAAACTATATATAATCTATGGGTGTGCAGCAATGTAGTATGGTCAAACTGAATTTGTACCTCATATGGATCCTACATCAAATGGAAGTGGTATACATATAAAATACTACATCATACATTTCCATACAAATGTGGAGTTTGTCAACTAATCAATGTATTCACCTGACAGATTGCTTTTAAAATTTATTTGGCCTAAAATTCTTACATATTTGGAGGCCCATGGGCCTAGTGCTCTGTTCTTATGTAAATACATTGTATCAACAAAGATATGGATGATGGGCTACTGTTCTACACAAGCACACGCTTTACATATAACCACAAGTAGCTGAAGGGAGTATATAAACAGGCTAATAGTGTTCTTTTTGACAGTTCCTGATAAGATGTACAGAGCATTGAAACTAGTCCAACTTGCCTCCTATATTCTATGGCTACTTGCCCAGCCGTCAGCACGTAAATACGTTGCAGATGAATTTAAGGTCTTGGACCAGTAACCTGGGCCTAATGCAATTATATGATAAAATAGGGACATTTGCTGGCTTATTTTTCCAATTTAAAATGTTAAATCACAACTTTTTTTTTTGCATTCTACTTCAAGTTTATACTAATAGCGACAATTTAAAACCTAGAAAATGGGGGCCCATGTGATTAGATTTTTTTTTAACATCTGCATTTGTGTACCTTACCTCCTTGATTGACTGTCCTGCACCAAATATGTCTCCAAAAATAGACAAAGTTATCAAATGATTTAAAATATTTCTAGTGTAGCAATGCCTTTCTAAAACTAACAGTTAATAAGTATTTTCATATCCAAAATTTTGACGGGACTTAATTTGGGATGATCTACTCCTGTGATATTAACATCCAATAGACACAGAAAAAGTGGTAACTACTCAATCAGAAGTTGTGGATCAGTTGACCCAACCTTGAGAGGTTACTGATCCAAGACCTATTACGTACATGGACTGGCACTTGCTTATGTGACCATCTGGATCATAGGACTTCACTGGTATCATAAGCAATCAAGCTTTTGACATCATCCAAAATCCCACTAAATTTCACGGAAGATGCAACAAAAATTAAAAATGGTGGAATTTCCACATGATTTTTACACTTTGGTCCATATATTGTAAATGTAATACTGTATGTGGCACCACCAATACCAAATTTGACCTAGATTTTCATACACTTGGTAAGTCCCAAAAGTTATATGGGGCTAACATGAAAACTCTGGGTATCACTGGCAAGTCACCTCTTTCAACTTTACAGCACCAGTGACCTGCAATAAATATGTCAGAGTCATCTATGTCATAGTATGTATTAGTGTCTGACATGATCTATATATCCTATAAATTTTGATGTCCAGCTGAACTATTTTTGAAAATGCATTTTATCCTTCAACACATTTTGGCTCAAAAGTTCTGTCAAATGTTGGTTGTGCCACCAGTACTGGGATCAATTAAAATTTTGAGTTCCTCCACGCAATCCCACCTAATTTCATCAAGATCCACCAAAAATTACAGATGCTGCAGTGTTCACAAGATTTTCATATTTTTACCCATATAATTCAAGTGGCAATGTGACCTTACCTTTCAACTATTATTACAAAATTCTGGTGTTAAACTTTTGGGCCCTGAGTTCAGCCTTCCATCGATGTTCTTTTAATCAAGATGGGATAGTTAGCTTTTGAGTTACATAGGAAAAAAAAAACAAACAAACAAACTTGGGCAAGCGCCAAATTTAAAAATAATTGGGTCACGGTGACCAAAATTAGATCATCAAGTAAAGTTCTATGTACAATACACTCATGTAAAATGTTAATTTGGACTAGGTGCAATGCTCTTTTCCCCTGATGTCCAAACTACACTCTATCATTATCAAGTCACTGCTTTCAACCTCGCAGGCCTGGTGAGTTAGGAGATATATGTCAGGGTCATCCATTGTGCCCTCCACAATCCTAATTAATTTTATGAAACTACACCAAAACCTAATGATGCTGGAGTGTCCACAAGATTTTCACATTTTAACCCATATATTACATATATTGGGGGTTAAACTAACATCAAACTAAACCTAGATTTTCATACACTTGATATTGATAAGTCCTGGAAATTATATGTACCTAACTCAAAAACTGTGGACTGCATTGCATCTACAGGCAAAAAGTTAACAGAAGGATGGATGGACATAAGCAATTGCATGAGCTCTGTGAACTTCTGTCAACAGAGCTAAAAATATGAAGATCATCTTAGAATTTAAATTGTGCTGAAAGTATGATGCCTGACATGCACCTTTCAGTGTAACAGAACACACAAATCAACCGAGTAAAACATTATAGGCACATGTATGTAAACACACCTAAATGGGAACCAGTAATTTTTGCATATGCATGTACATGTTTTAACAACTGTGTTAGCAGCCAAACTACCAGTTACATGCGCATATTTTGTACATGTGAAAGTTCAGAAAACTCCTACATTGCCTAATATCTATCATTATACACTAAATCATGGTTATACATCAACATATTGCATGTACTATTGAATCCATATTTAAGCTTTAAATAAATGCTGTTTACTAACATGATACTGGGCATTATTATGGACATGAATTTACATCATTATGTACATGTAACATGTAATTCAATTCAAATAAGATACAAACCTGGGTATTTTCATCAAAGTTGAACACATATTCCAGGTTGCTTTCTGAAATGATATGCTTCCTTGGTTTCATGTGTTCCTCCACAAACATATCCCTATGTGACAAATTGGAGAATGAAAGAAGTATAATAGAGGTATAGTATCTGTTATGATATTCCATGGCAAATATTCTAAGATCCAGTCACATGCAAAATGTAATAATAAATTTACAAACACTGTTTATTTAAAATAATGTCTTCCATCTGAAACATATGAATTTACATGATGCAAATCGAATACATTACCTCTGGGTCTTACACAAACAAGAATTATGCCAATTAAAAGGGAACATTTCCTTTTTGTTAATATGAATTTCATCATCATTTTTCTACAATCTACTCAAGTGTCATGCAGACTGCTGTGAAATCATAGTTGTTTTTTGACATAAAGGGTAATTTTTCTTTTACTTACCACTCCACACATCCAAGACCGTTTTCTTTAACATGGCGAATTTTATCAATTATGAACTGGTATGGGTCATCTGGACACATAATGGCCAGCCCTGTCAAAAGAGCCTGCAAAGAAAGACTCCTTGTAAGGCAAAATAATAAAGGTACACACAAAGATATGGTTCACATGGAAACAAGCACATCTGCTACTCTGCACTAACCAAAGTTTACAAACATTAACAGTACAGTAATTCCCATTAGTGGGTGATGTATGTAAACCACAAAAGTGAACACAGCTCATGAGCTCTACGCTAATTTATAAATAAACATCCACTACTTCTGACATTTCTGGTAATATGGAAGTAGGTTTAATCTAGTAGTTGTGAGCGGAGCATCTATTTTTCATTCCAAAAGCCTCGACGTCATGATCTATATGCAAAAGCCACCCCTAGGTAGCTAGGTCACACAGTGACTGGCATTCTGAAACTTCTGCCATGTGCAGTTGTTACCAGGCTAAATTCCATGGAGGAAAAAAATGGTGATAATCAGAGAAAATTGTGACCTCGGATGAACAAAAATTCACCCAAATGATCTTAAATCTGGGAAAACTAGAGATGTCAAATACAGCGAATAAAAGAATTGAATGTCATAACCAATAACTCAGAGAGACATGTACGGGTAAAAGGCTCCGAAACATGTTGAGTAGTTACCCGCTGAAGACCCTTTAATTCATTTGGGCTAATACAGCCTATGTCAAAATTTTACAGAGGAACGTGTGCAATATGGACAATAGAACTTCTATGTATATAAGTTAGACAGGGACAGGTTAGCTTATGGAGAGTAAAGAGTTCGGACTGCGGAATAGGGTAATGACTACTAGGAAGTGGTTTTGGACAAAAAGACACAACTACAATAACCAATGATCCACGTAAATGGTTCCTAAACATTGCACTGGGGAGCTACTGAAGGTTGATAATGATGAAAATTTGGGTGTGAACACGTTTTTCAAGTTGTATAGACCAATACATAATAATAAAAAAAATTACAACTCTTTATTGTCGGAGAAATATACAGATAACATTAGCTCGTCATGAGCTAGTCAGTCCGACTAAATAGTTGTGAGAAAATGCAAGATTAACATTAAAAATCAGATACTCAAAGTAAAAGAGGTACATACATCATTAATTACAAAGGTTTAAAACATATACACATTTTAACTCAAATATATAACAGTTGAAAGTAAAATAGAAAAAATCTTTGTCCATTGAATTCATCTGGTTTAAAACAAAATTGGATGATTAAACTATATATGAAGACTAAGATGGACAATGGTTAAAATGGGAAAATTATTTGTGCAGGAATACATCATCATTTGATCAAATTAAGAGCTTTGTCAAAGAAAATCTATCATTTGTTTCAAGGGATAGTGGCATCAATGCTGCCGACACATGGCACACTGACAGTTTCTGTCCAGTCCCTCCCAATTTTTTATAAGTGTTCGGAATTGGTTGTAGTTTTTGGCTTGTCTTATTTCGGGTGACAAGTTATTCCAAATCTTGGGAGCTGAGTACACGAAGGAATGGAGTCCATGCTTGGAAGACCAGTAACCTGGCTGGTGCAGGGTCATCTGCCCTGACCTTAAGTGATAAGTGTTTATTTGCAGAGTAATTAGATCATTGAGATATTCAGGTACCAGGTTGTTCAAGATCTTGTACACCTGAACGGCCATGTTTCTCAGTCTGCCAAGATGAAACGTTGGTATCCCAGATCTGTCTAAAAGAGATTTGTAAGAAGAGATGTGATCAATGAACACAAATCTTAGTGCCCTTTCCTGTACCCTCTCCATTTTGTTTGTACTAGCTTTTAGGTTTGGATTAGTATAGACCCATATCTTTTACATGGATTGCGAAACAGGCCAAGCCTATATTAATCACTCTCCATGGCACAGATCGCGGCGTATACTTCCTACCTGCATGTTTTGGTGGAGGAAACCGAAGGACTTGGAGAAAACCACCGCGCACAGTCAGAGTGGTAGGAACTCTTTCCACATGCTTCCCCGGCCGTGGTTTGGATTGATGAATTACCTCACTTTTTAAAAATTTTGATGTGTTATATATAGAGCTCGCTCCACTCGCTTTTAGCTGCCATCAATCCAATTCCTGTGTGTCAACATGAAAGGGGTGTGCCTTGTTTCAAAGACTTCATAACACTTAATCTAACTTAATCCCTCACAGGTGAGTTAACTAGTAGTTAAAGAGTAATCTTTTCCTTGGTGTCCCAGCTACAGTCACTCCGGACTCTAGTCTCCAAAAAGAAGGTAAAAACACATTAAGATTAACATTGGCCTACATTTTTACTTGACATGACATGTTATGAAATTTGGGAGCTGCCTCCCATACACCTGAATTGCCTGATTATGGGCCACCGAGGGCCTGGAACACAATTAAGGCTGTTCATCATTGATTATTTCTAAAACAACTTCTTGTCTTGGTGTTATTTAATCATCAGCGATAGATTTCCTTGGTGTTGACTGTTGTTAGACACACTGAAGTCTGAACTTGCATGAATTTTAAAGGTGAAAATCCTATAAAATTAAGCTTCCATAAAAAATGCTACAAGTTTTCTTTACAAAAAAATCTTGAAAAATTTTGAAAATCCTGCACGTGGCTGACACTGTATTCATTCGCACAGGCCAGTGGCAGTGCGTGTGTCATTTCAACATTATCTCATGCCATGGGCATGAGCCTTGCCTTGCCTTTGCCTTGGCTGCTGGGCTCTTCCTCCTATAGATACCTACCTCATATACATCTGGGAGTCTGTTTATCTTAAGGTACTGCTTCAGGTCTGGATCTATGCCTTTTAGTGAAGCCGCCATAGTTTCCGTGATGTCCTTTGAACAGCAAATACCTCAGTAAAAGTAAAGTTTTTTCCAAACTAATCCCAAATTACTTGTACATGAGCCGCCATATTGTTTGGTGTAGCAACCACTATAGGGTAACATGCGATGCTGGCAATATTGAGCTTTCCGCAAGCGGCTACTTATCATAGGTTTTCACAACGTGTTTACCTTTCGCCATCATCCAAATATTGTTCGCCATTTCTACTTTTAAAATAGTGTATAAGTTAACTTATTTTATTCGCGCTGTTACAAGGAAATCCACAGAATAAATTTTACAATAGGTTAAAAAGAGCGCGGGAGTCCGCGACGTCCGTCGCCTTCAATGATTACTCCCGAATTCTCCCATGTTACTTCACTTCCTGCATCAAAACATTGTATTTGTAGTTGAGGGGCCTCATATGCCGCAAGGCGGCTCACATCAGAAGATCAGTTATTATATTGGGATTTCGCGATGGCAGGGCCGTGGAAATCAGTTGTGTGGCAGTTCTTTCAACTGATCGACGGTGGCAGAAAATCGCAATGCCACCAATGTGGCAGTCTGTTGACTTATTCAGGAGGCACTTCCAACATGTGGAACCATTTGAGATTTAAGCATCCTGGCATTGTGCCCACAACAGGCGACAACACTTCCACTTGTGCGACCGTGATAGATTCTTCAAATCAGGGATCCCTTCCAAAGGCTTGGTATTGGCCCCGCAACGTTAGTAACACTGTAACTGTGCCTGAGAGAATAGGATATGAAGATATCTCTTCAGTATCATTAAGGAATACAACTGGACAGTTGACCAAAGGAATAGTGAAAATGTGTATAACTGACTTGCTGCCAATTGGAATTATATCAGGAACAGGATTTAGGGCATTCATGCATACTCTGAGCCTGGGAATAGATGCAAGTTTGCCATCTGAAAATGCTGTATTGCATCACTTGAACACACATTACACAATGAATCGAGATGCTTTGATAGCAAAAATTCACGAACAAACATTTATAGCAATGACAAGTGATGAATGGACTAATTTGACAGATGATCAGTTCATAACAGTGACTGCACATTACATTGATGCAAACTGGAATTTTTATCACAAAGTGCTAGCAACTGTTAAAGTGTCAGACAGTCTGTCAGCTCCCACCACTGAAAATGTAGCAAGACATTTGAGTGAAATTAAGCAAAAATACATTTCTGACAATGTTTGTATTTCTGGGATAACTGTGGAGGCTGATCATGAAGCCTCCAAGGTGGCCTGTGCAGCAGATATTCTGCACTGGGAGCACATTTCATGTCTTGGAAGTAATTTAGAAAGTGCTCTAAAGGAAGGGCTGCACACAACTGAAATAAAGAATGCTGCATCAACTGCGAGATATCTTCTGGATTACTTGAAGAAGACCGACTCAGTGAGAAATCTTGGTGACATTCCACATCCTGGGCTGGGAAATTCAACTTGTTTGATGTTTGAGAAACTTCTTCATTACCGTGCCTCAGTTACCAATCTATTGCAAGAAAAGAAGGTCCAGGAACTAGTTTTGGGAACTGAAATAGAACTGAATGAATTTTGGGAGCTAATAGAAGCAGTGCTACCTGTCCTGAAACCTTTCCATATAGCATCCCAAGCATTGAGTACAGAAGAGTATCCCTGCTTAGGGTCAGTCTATCCCATTCTTCATGGGCTGCTTTCAACACATCTGCATATAAAGGCAACAGATCGAGATTTTGTGCAGGTGTTCAAAGAAAGAGTGGGCAGTAAGCTCAATTCAGTTTACAAACCAGAGGCTCTTATCACTGCCAAGAGTTCAAGTGTCCTTGCAAGTGCATTAGATCCAAGGTATAAAAGCCTCAAGTTCTTGTCAGAATGTCAGAAAAGTTTAGTCCGAAACACTTTGTTGGAATTAATGGAAAATCTGTCCAAGAGTGCATGTCCTGTTGATGATAATGGAGAAAGTGCTTGCAATAATTTGCAAGCTGATCATTTGACAGCGGAAGATGACCCAGAAGAACCTGCAGCCAAAAGAAAAAGGTATGAAACTGCAGATGCCATGGAGTTATTACTTGGAGACTTATTTGAAGCTGATGAAGCTCAAAGTGAGCAGAGTCCTGGGCATGAGCTGGATCGCTTTTGGCTTGAGCGACCAGCACCAACACTTTCAAGTCCTTTGACTTGGTGGCAATCCAATGAATCAACTTTTCCAAGGCTTGCGAAACTTGCACGAAAATACTTGTGCATCCCCAGTACATCTGTTCCACCTGAACATATTTTCACTTCAGCAGGGATAAACGTGAAACATTCACGTGCTTGCTTGGAGGAATGTGTTGTAGACAAGTTGATCTTCCTCCATGGTAATATGGAGTCAGATAATTTTAAATCATGGCAAGAGAACACAAGATCAGCAGACATAACAGGACACAAAAGTGATTATGAAATTCATGTAAGGCAAGATGCAGAAAAATTGCATGTGGCAGACTCAGGGGAAAGTGCAGTGATTAAATTGGAAACTGTGGATGTAGATTAAGGTAGCAGAAGAGCAACATGGTTCAAATTTGTTGATTGCTTTTCCTTTGTTATCAATGCACTTAGCCTTTTGACTTTTTGCGGACTGAAGGTAATGGAGTGTTTATCTCTGCCAAGCCACACATGAAGTTGACAAAGCCACTTGTATATATGTGAACCATGTAGCAAAGTATAAAGGTACAAAACTTGCAGTTTTGTCCAACATAGCAACCAGGTTATTGCATTTAAAAAGGGGCACAGTTTCAGACCAGGACAAGGAAGGTGCCTATGGAGTCACACTAATTAGGCTTAACACATAAGAACACTGAAAATTATTCAGATAGGATTATTTTAAAAGCAGATAACACAACCATTGTGCATACATAGAATGTGTAGGATGTGGTTGATGTTTCTGTGCAAGTAGCAAGTGCTTGTATTCAGTATGTCTTCATGTGCAACTGTGAACTTCAGAGTTAACATACATATCCGGAAAATGCGGTTTTTGCAATGTGTTATGCAGATATGTCTTGCCGAGTGGCATTTACTGATATCTGCCATACTCCATGTGTAAAATAGATTGTAAAAAGCTGTGTTGCGAAGTATACATGTATTCTCAAGTCTGTATCTTTACAGTGACTAGGACTTCAATAAGTGGTTATATTAGCAAATCAGACAGTGCTACTTGCAAAGATTTCCTTTGCAAGGTTCTTATTTGAGGAAAATCAGTGTGAAAACTGGGGTTTAAATGTTCCTTTCCGAGTGTACAAGTGAAATTGACAATTACTGGAGATGATTTGGGATACATTTGACCTATATATCTCATTGAAAATTGGAGGTAAAATGTCAACAAACATCAGATGGAGGAAAAATCTCTTTCAATATTTAAAAAATGGATTTGCTAGGGTTATCTTTTTTCCTGGGTAAAATGTACTGCCATGCCTTCATAATTATTAAATCAAATAAATTTCATCTTTTTAAAGAAAATTATACTGCTATATAATTTCACTGGGCTTACCATTCTGAAACTAAACCTTTATATTTCCACTTGAGTAATCATTTATGAAGCACAGTGTACTTTTTCCCCCTTCAATTCTCATTTCTGAAACAGTAATTTTATTTAGCATATACTTTCTTTCCCTATCCTGCATAACTGAAAGTATGGAAATCTAAGATTCAGATTATTTTCTGCATCATGCCTATGATCAGATCAACAACATTGCCCCGCTAATTGTTCCATGGTCCACCTGTTGTTAAGACTTTCTTCAAATGAGTATGCTCCAGTGATTTTTGGATTTTTAGCTGACTGATTTGTCAGTCAGCTCAACTTATGTAGTGGTTAGGCATCCGTTGTCTGTCCATCTGTCATCCTCAATCCTGTCATGGTCCAGTGGTTTTTACCCATCAGCCCATAGGCCGGAGGGGTATTGTTGTCACCGACGCGTCCGTCTGTCTGTCCATGCCTTGTTAATGCCATATCTTCAAAAATACTCGCTTTACACAGACCAAATTTTTATCACAGGGGGTTATTGGTGTGTTTCAGGTGCAGTTGAAAAGTAGGTCACTAGGTCTCATTTTTAGGTCACAGTACTACATTGCAAAAAAAAAAAAAAAAAAAAATGGGTGTTAACACAATATCTAAAAAAGTATTAAATGTAGCTTTATCAGTTATTAATGACAGTTGGACCTAAGTGTGCCCCAGATGCTTATTGAAAACTAGGTCAGTGGGTCACAAATTTAGGTCACAGTGCTGCATTAAAGTAAAATGGCCATACCCAAGATATCTTCAAGTATTAAATTACTCATTGCAGCTCCACCAATTATTTATGACAGTTGATCCTAAGAATACGTCAGACACCTGGTAAAAACTAGGTCACTGGGTCACATATTTAAGTCACAGTGCTGCATTGAAACAAAATGGCCTTGCCATATCTCCAGAAATACTAAATTTACAGACTAAATTTTTATCACAGAAGGCCATTGAGGTTCTTCAGGTGGCTATCGAAAAGTAGGTCACTATGTCACATAGTTAGGTCACAGTAGTACATTGAAGAAAAACACGACGTGAACACAATATCTAAAAAAATATTAAATGCAGCTTCATCAATTATTTGTGACAGTTGCTCCTGAGGATGCCTCAGGTTCCTATCAAAAACTGGGTCACTGGGTCACATATTTAGGTCACAGTGCTGCATTGAAAAAAAATGACCGTAATATCTCTGCTCATTGCACTTGCACCAAAGCTTTGTTATTAGGTTAAACAGAAGTGACCTGACCCACTAGTGGGGTATTGTCGTCACCTATGCATCTGTCCCTCTGTCTGTGCCTCCATCCTGGTCGAGGGGTTTTGCGGTCACTGATTGGCTTCTAGTTTAAATTTTTATCTTTTTTTTTTTTTTTTTTTTTTGGCCAAATCTTTAAAAATCTTCTCCGAAACCAACCATACAATTGCTTTGATATTACACAGGAACTCCTAGTTCTTGATTTGTTCACCAGGTGGTGCTGCATTTCTTGATTTTTTGTGTGCTTTGGCTATTTTCAACTTCTTCTCCAGAACCCTCACTCAGATTAAGCTGAAACTTGGTGGATATGTTCCTTGTGAAAAGGTCAAAGAAAGTTGTTCACTTGGTGGTACTGCTGGGGACTTCTGAATTTTAACAATTTTTTCAATTTGGGTACTTATCGGTAAATGCACCTTTCCAATCAATTACTATATAAGTCAATGGGCATTCTAATGCTAATTCACATTTTTGACTTATTCTCTGAAACTCTCATCCAGATTCACTTCAAACTAGGTGGCAATGTACCTTGGGTGGGGTTTTTCAAATGGTCTGCTCTTCTGATTTTTTAAATTTTTCAATGATTTTTTTTGGTGCTTTTTTGCGGAAAATCCTAAAAAATCTTCTTCTACGAAACTGCTCACCCAATTGCTTTGATATCACAGAAAAACACTCATAGGGACTGCTAGTTCTTAATTTGTTCACCAGGTGGTGCTGCATTTTTTAAAAAATTTATTTTTTTTGTCGGTTTTTAACTTTTTTTTAACTTCTCAAGACTGTCACTCAGATTAAGCTGAAACTTGGTGGCTGTGTTCCTTGTGAAAGGGTCAAACAAAGTTGTTCACTATGTGGCACTGCTGGGGATTTCTGATTTTTATCAGTTTTTCCAGTTTGGGTTCTTGTCGGTAAATGTACCTTGACCATTGATCACTATGTAAGTCAATGGGAATTCTAATTATAATTCACATTTATTTACTTCTTTGAAACCGTCAACCAGATTGACTTCAAACGTGGTGGCATTGTACCTTGAGTGGGTCTCTGCCAAGTTTGTTCAAATGGTCATGCTGCAGTGATTTTTGGATTTTTTATGATTTTTGTGCTTTTTTCAGCAAATCTGTAAAAATCTTTTCCGAAATCGCTCACCCAGTTGCGGTGGTATAACGCAGGTGATATCATACAGGAACACTCCTAGTTTGTAATTTGTTTACCAGCTCTTAATTTGTTCTTGATGCCTGATTTTTAATTTTTTTTTTTTCAGTTCAGGTGCTTGCTGGTTGCACATGCATTCTATTAATGCAAGTGAATATGGATTGCAATGGAAATTTGAATTGTCATTTCACAAGACAGTATCAATAGCCTTGTGATGTCAATGCCCTGGTGTTGCAGGGACAGTTAAATAAGGTGCAGGTGGCCACACCCTGCACAGTATTGGCAAATGTAGCAGGGTACATTACTTTGGTGCACTCAACTCTGCAGCCACAAACTAATGCACTTGTCTTTCACCTTTTTGACTTCTTTTCCAAAACCCTCAAGCACAATAACTTGAAACTTGGTGGGGATGTACGTTGGGCAAGTCTTTGCCAGGCTTGTTAAAGTGGTCACAGTCCCAGTAAATTTTGGATTTTTATTAAATCTTCTTGTTGATTCTTTTGGTAAAATGTGAAAAAATCTTCTCGGTCTTGGAAACTACCCAGCCAATTGATTCAAATTGCATAGGGACACTTGTGGGGACCCCAAGATGTTGATTTTTTCAGCAGGTGGTGCTGCGAATTTACTGTAATTTTTTAAGATTGGCAAAGGGATATGTACATGTTAGCAACAGTGATCATGGTCTGAAACAGAGGTGACCTTGATATCATAGTTCACAGGACCACTTCAGTCAGTGCATGTAGGGTTAGCTGAGCCCAGGACCATCACAGTTCTTGTCTTTTTCATTTTTTGAAAAATCTTAAAACATCTTCTCTGAAACCAGTGGCCAATAGCTTTGAAATTGCATGTAAGTACACTTTTTAAGACCCCTTAACCTTAATTTGTGCAACAGGTGGTGCTGTATTTGAGTGTTTTTGCTATTTTTCAACTTCTCCAAAACCATCATTCATATTGTTCTGAAACTGATGGAAATATGACTTGTGGAAGTGTCAAACAAAGTTGTTCACTAGGTAGTGATACGTTGGATCCCTGTTTCTTAATAATTTTTTCAATTTGGGCACTCGTCTGCCAATGCATACATACTTATTGATTTCCATGCAAGTTAATGGTGATTACAATGGTGATTAACATTTTTGATATTTGCTCTAAAACTGCAGCCAGATATACTTCGTGCTTGGTGTAAGTACACCTTGGCTGAATCCCAACCATGTTTATTTACTGATCATGCGCTCTTGATTTTTGGATTTAATATGATTTTTGTGAATTTTTGGGTAAAATCTTTAAAAATTGTCTTTTCCAAAAACAGTATGGCCAATTGCTTTCCAGGATTCTCAGGACCCCTATTTGTCCAACAGGTGTTGCTGCAATGTTTTTCTAATTTTGATTAATATATATTTTTTTCCTATTTTTGATTTCTCATAAACCATCACCAAGATTGTTCTAAAACTGATGGAAATGCAGCTTGTGGAGGGTGAGATGAAGTTCTTCATTAGGTGGACACTTTGAATCTCCAATTTTAATGTATTTTTAAGTCCCGGTACTCAGTGGGTAACACACGTAGTGCAGTAATTTTCTGATTTTTTAACAAATTATCAAAATAGGAAAAATCAGTGAACCTATATACATATAACATGCAGGGATGTGAAATCCCAGGTACATGTAAGCATTCTTAATGTACAATAGGGATAGCAACAGATCTTACCTTGGCCTATATCTCTATTTACTAGGCCCATAGTTACTATTAAACATTAATAGAGAAGTACCTGTTTGGTGTTGCTAATTTTGACCTTGAAAGATCAACTGATATATTGGTTAATATGTCCATTATGTTGGATCACAGGTCCATAGTTACCATTAAACACCAACAGGAAAGTATCTCTAGGGTTTCTTTTGATATTAATTCTGACCCTGTGTGACCTTGAAAGATCAATATTGGCATATGTCTTGAATTGGCAATAGTGGATTCTGTCCCTTTTCATTAAAAAAAATGACTCCTGATCTGTGAAGACTGATAATGCAAACAGTGATGAAAGTCAGACAAAGGTGGGATAATATTTCAAAGATTACAGGACCACTTCAGTCTGTGCATCCAATGGCAGCTGAGTGCAGAACAGTCAAAATTTCTCTTGTTTAGGAAAATGCTGCTGCTACAATCTCAAACACTGGATCCCAGACTCGGACCCCACATCTCACTCAGAAGCACTGTATGACAATGAGATGGCTCAGTTGACAACAGTCCATGTGGACCATATCCCTTGGAGCACATACAACAAGCATGCCAACCCCCAAGAAGTAAATAGAAGTATACATGGGTAAACTGACCACAGTCTCATTCACAGCAATGGAGCCATTCTTAAGACGAGAGTGGGCTGAGAGGCACAAAACAAATGTTAACGAGGTCAACAAGTACATTTTGGAGGACAGAGTTCTGGTAGCATAGTCACTCTGGATGTAGACAGAGCCTACCTCTCGACTCCTCAGACACAGTCATTGCCATAGAGATATCAATGATTCAGGATACGGAAACTAAGAATATGATCCCAAGTGACATCCCATGTGGAAATGGTTCACTGACCATATAAGTTACCTTTCATCAACAGGGATAGTGGGCTTCTATGGGACTTCATACCCACCCATCAGGCTGGGAGAGCCGTCAACCTGTACAGGAGATGGAGGTCTTACTGCAAATTGTTTACAGTTGTCTGCCTTTTGGCTACCAGATCGAGGTTAAGATTGTTAAGAGGGCATTATCACTGCTTCAAAACAACACATTGCTGCCCAGTCCACTAAAGCAACCTGCTGCAGCCCACCACGGAATTTCAGAAATTCTGCAGGGAACAGCTGTGGAGGAGGAACTGAGCTGGATGGTACAGACTTTTAGTTGCTATGTTGGTCCCCGAGATTGCGCTTTTCTGACAGTTTACATGTCAGTGATTAAATCTTTCCAGTCTTGATGTCATAAATCACTCATGAGTTTTCAGCTTTCCTTCAGTGTGATTGTGTCATCTAATGTAATGTTCATTATGTCACCATTGATACCTTTACCAAGGGATGCCATACCATTAACATGGCAGAATTACGTGTTAGTTAAGGAACATGGTGCAGGTCCATATGCGTTTTGCTCGACCTGCGAGTTAAATTAAAGGACACGCGAGGTGCAGCCGAGCGTGTCCTTTAATTCATCGAGCAGGTTCAGCCAAACGCCTATGGACCTGCACCAAGTTCCTTGCCTATCTTAATGAACATTTCTATCGTTTGATCTAACTTAACAGCCGACTAAGGCCTATTATGGTATTTACATACAAACATTTTGATGGAAATTTACAAAGGTGCCGCATAGAACTATTTTTGATTGCCAATTCACTTGCATGTGGCAATGCGTAATGTCATCCTGTTTACATGCACCACTGAATCTATCCACCAGCAATGTGTAATGCATTCAACAAGTTGAACACAAGCAGAACCCTCTACCCATCAGCCATGTAAGACTAGTATCTAGGAGATCGCACGACAGGCAGAGAGGTCAGGAAAAACTCCCACGATTCAAATCCCCTTGTTGCCTTCGTATAGTTCATTTTTTTGGGACAAAAGTGTAAGGGTCATTGCAAAATTGCAGTCCATCATTTCTGGTCTTCAAAAGTAGTACCTCTAAAACAGTAATAAGTCATCAGTTTGTATAGGAGGTTCACCTTCGTGGAAGTTAAGGTATGGTCTGAAACAATAGAAAACTTCAGTTGGAGGTCCTTCGTGGAAGTTAAGGTATGGTCTTAAACAATAGACACGTTCATTAACTTTTGTTAATCCAGTCGATTCTTTTTACAACACAAGGTGTGTTGTACCCTTTACTCTGAGAATCCCTGTTGTTACATGTACCTCGGCCTATCTTGGGTCCCTTGGTGCCCTGCAATGGTTCTGTACCCTTCATGTGACACTAACGATACTCGCCTGAACCATCCCCTGATGGCCCCTATCTTTAGCATGCATAGTTCCTGTCAGAGGGGAGCCACAGGTGTTTCACCCAGGAAGGACCACCTTCAATCCTACTAGGACTGAAAGTGGGCCCAAGAACCACTGGTGGCTCCTAACAACCACTAATGATCCCAATAATGGCCTGGGACAAAAGATAACCAACAGTTCCCCTCAAAGAGTACCAATGATCCCCACTTGGACCACTGATGGCCCCTGATATGAACCAGTGACGGTTCCCCTCAGGGACTATTGACAGTTTCCCACAAGGATCATTGATGGTCCCCACAAGGACCGCCTATGGTTCCCCACATGGACCATCTATGGCTCCTGACAGGAACCACTGAGGGTTTCCCATAGGGAGTAATGGCTCCTCTCTGGGATCACCGTTAGTCTCCACATTGACCAGCTATGCTTCCCAACAAGGACCACTGAGAACAGTGATGGTCCCTGACTACAGCCACCGATGGTTCCCAAACGAAATCTCAATGGTCCCTCACAGGATCCACTGACTGTTCCCCTCAAGGACCCCCAACATTTTCCCCCCAGAACCACTGATGGATCCACTCGAGGGCCACTGACAATTCCCCACAAAGCTCACCAACAGTCCCCATAAAGAACATTGAGGATCCCACTCTAGAACCACCAGTGGACATTTCCCACTGACGGCACCAACAGTTCTCCACAAGAACCACTGACAGCTCCCCATAAGGACCACCAATTATCCTTACAAGGACCAGTGGTTCCCCAAGAGACCACCAAAGGTTCCATCAAGGACCACTCATGGTTCCCTTTAAAGACAACCGTCCCCACATGGAACACCGATGGTTCCCCGTAAAAACCATGGACACTCCCTAGATTAATCAGTCGCATGAAGGAGAAACATACTGATGGTCTCCCAACCTTCTCTACACAACCAATATGAACAGACCCACTCCATGTAGGGCCTGTATAATTCAAGGATATGGGGAAGTTTTCTTCCACTTTTTCACTGTCTTTGGAAGAAGCAAGAAAGAACTTGTGAAAGATCTCAGGACTATTTTATTCCAGCAGATACACACCAAGCAACTGGATCGTAGCCATTTCTCTTGTTTGTTATGTGTGACTTAAATGCAATCTTAACTTATCAAATACTGCTACAAAATTTGTCAATGTTTTTGATTTTGGTGAGCGAATAATATGATGATTAAAGGCTGTATATAAATGTAGTAAATCAAAATTGAACCAGAATTATATACCAGTTATCTCGTCTAATGTTGATTTGGAATCAGGCTTGTAAAATATGGGCAAGGGTACACCCAGCCATTCACAAGCTATCAACCTATGAGTGTGTCATGAGAGAGATAAAAGAAGAGAAGTCACTTCCTTTAGCCTCTTGACCTGAACAATTGGGTCAAATCAAGCAAATATAGGTCAAGTACAGGTACATGTACATGTACTTCAAATTCAGTCAAAATACAATTTTATTGTATGTTCTTTGTTTTCATTGATTATGCATTTTTAAGGGTCCGCCCTTTCCGTTTTCGGGTTGTCCGTCCATCCAGATGTGCACATTCTTATACCCTGATATCTCCATGTATTTTGCTCAAATTTGGCAATATGCTTAATACCTTCCCTGGCAAGATGAACTGATTAGATGTTGGTGTCACTATGACCTAATTTGAGCCAATGGCGGACCCTTCAGTCAACACTTGTGTTGAAGGTATGTTTAGTTCAAGTTTTATATACATGTATGTGTGTGTGTGTTTATATATATATATATGTGTGTGTGTGTGTTTATATATATATATAAAACAACCATGTCAATGCACAAGAAACCATTTGAAAACAATCTGATATTGATGCCTCTGGAAGGAAGGCAGTCTGTTTCTGGGTTGTTCCTGTTTTGTTATGATGATACGATATTTAAAAATGGCCTGACAATTTACATCAAATTCAGTGCAAAATCATTTTGCAACTAACAAGCCAAAGAATAAGTGAAAAGATTAGGTAGTCCAAGTGACCTAGTATGACCTTTGGAAGACATTACACTTAACTTGCCTTGTGACACCTAAAATTACTGCACATAGCTTTCAAAATACTTCATATACAAATATTCAATATAGATACCATAAAAGTATTTAGATACATACTACATGCAACACCACCCTTGACCTAAGTAAACCTTGTAAGAAAGACACAGACTGTTAGAAATACAACTACCATTCTTTTCCAAAAAAGGGTTTTATAGTTGATAGACAACTTTCAAAAGCACTCCTTCAAAATTTACAGGTCACTAAGTGAAATTATGATTGAAAACGCATTCATATTGCTGCAAGCATACCCCCTCCACCTGCAGCGCGGGTGACCCTGATAATGACCTAGTGACCTTATTATGTCCTAAGCTGCACACTTGGGTCTGGTACATGTATATGTAAATTACTATAAAAGTCAATTGAACAGTGTTGGCCAAAAAAGGTGGAGCCTGGGTATTAATGTGTGATGGACACAACGGCAACTGCACATAAAAGACATTCAGTATGTGGCCCACCTCCACTAAATTGCAGGAATAAATGTGTAAAACAATCATCCTGTTTTATAATGCTGTCTTTCACACACAAACTCTATTTTCTCCCATTTTTTAACACTCCTAAATACAATATAATTCAATACTCTCTGCTGCTCACAGCTGTGTCCCTGTTTTGCATTTTAAAAGTGGTCTGACTGCCAATGTAATCTATCACAGCCCATTTTTTTTTTTTTTAGTTCACAAGAATGATGTCACATTGATGCAAAATTAATTTGAACTGTGAAACAGGCCTAGCTGAAGGAAGATAGACAACCTGGCTGCAAGATGCAGAATGTCATGCATAATGCAAGTGTACCATTGTGCTTGAGTGTAGAATAAAACAGCACTTAGAATACCCAGTATGCATATTAATTTCCCGCCACAAAGCACGGGTTTGACGCCTGGCGATCACGGGGGAAGTGCGGGTCGCATCACTGTCACAGACATGCCATATGCTTATTTCTCACGAATTTAGCATTTTTTAAAAAAGAAATTTAAGTGCACAAATGCCAAACTGGTATTCTTCTAGGACTTCCCGAGCCATATCTAAGCAAAGTTTCCATATGACTTTAATAAATATTCTGTATTTCCAAAATACGAGTTATATCCCACTTGTCGGCACAGGTACTAACCCGTATCTCGCTATATCTCACCAAGCAAGACTAGGCAATCAGGTATGCTTTTGGGGCGGGAACTTAATATGCATATCTCTTACTGTAAACCAAATACCAGACTGTATTAAATATTTTAACACTTTAAACATAGTAAAGTGTGCCAGTAAATTTAAGCATCATTAGTGTTAAACTCGTCTTGGCACATTTTACATCTTTTCTTTTTTATCTGGAAGAGCACACAGCAGTGTTAACAATGCAAATACAATGTAACAGTAATAAGTGGCCTTTTCACCTTGGAATGCAATTTTTGGAATGTAAGCTTCAGGTATGTTTAACCCTTTGGTTCCCCCTAAAATTTATAGTACACATCTCTCTTTTTCATTTGTAATTTATAATTTTATCAGAAGTAAGCCACTTCATTAATTATTAAGGCCAATGTTTATACAGTTCAGTGGTAAATCATCCCCAGAGTTTCATGGTTAATATTTTATGATAGTATGACCCCACATGCTGAACCTAAAATAATTATTATCTTAAATAGTCATTTCACAGGATTTTTTAAAACTTTTTTTCTAAGTACTTGCAGTTCAGTTTCCTCAATCCAGTCTCCCACTGAAGAAAATAATACAAAGTTGCATGGAAGCATGGGCAACAATGTAACTGGAGATCTGAAAACATGATCTGCTAAAGTCACAAGATAAAAGGTCAAGGTTACACGGACCTAAATATGGGTGTAAGAAGAATCCACGCACAAGCTTGGTATCTCTAAGTATTGTGGTATGGGAAATATGGCCCACACCAGCATTTTCTATGACAGGGTCAAAGGTCAAGGTCACAGTGACCTAAATTTGCTACATGACACACTTGTACCATGAAGGGTCTGTCAATACAGCAAGTTTGGTACATGTATCTGTTGGTATTGCCTCCATAGCAGCCTCCCAGACTTGCTAAAAGTTACTGATGTGGGTGCTTGTCGGTTTGGTATCTAAGTTTTACGATAATAAGAAATATGGTAAACACAGGCATTCTCTTAGATGAAGTCAAAGGTCAAGGTCACAGTGACCCAATTTGGGTTTGCAACACACCCTTATTCCTGGAACTACCGACATAAGAAGTTTGGTATCTCTATATTTTATGGTTAAGAAATGCGGTCTGCACAAGTAATTTACATGACAGGACAAATCAAGGTCACAGTGATCTATAACTTTGGCAAGAAATACAGTCCTATTCCAAGAATTATCCCCACACCAAGTTTGGCACCACATAATCATTTTGCTATGAGGGGGATCCAACAGCAAAGGTTAGTCACAGTGACCTCATTTTAATGCACACTACACCTCAATGCTATGAAGTGTACACACACCTAGGTTGGCAGATGTGTGTTACAGTATATGAAATGTGGTCTGGACGAGCTTTTTTGAAGCACAAAGTGTAAACCTTAGTCCTGCATGGGAACTAAATAACTTGACCATTATAATTAATTGTCCAAAAAGATTTTCCTCTGACACCATGTGGTCTAGACATTTTCCTTTTTTAACAGATGTAACATCAAATACAGAACATTTTGAGCAGCAGTTCTTTTGGCAAGTATTTTAATTCTGCAGTGCAATCACAACATGTCCCATACCATTCACTGGTACTAGGAATGCCATTCAGCGGCGTACGGCACATTTTGGCAGCCTTCGGTGGTGATCGCCGCCCACTGCCGCAGAACACTGCCAAAGCTTACAGCCTGGTCAGTGATCTTCCGTGCCGCCAAACATCGGCCACTGCTGCCTATTCCCGCTGAGAAACTCAAAGGCAGCCCCGGGAGCATCTATTTATTTCATATATGTAAGCTAAGTGAACAAATGCAAGAACTGGTTAGTAAAAGGGGAGGAAAATAAAAGTTAAAGTTATATATGTAATATCTATGTGGGCATAAATAGTGGTCTTTATGTACACGTGTGCTCATACATATACAAAACCATGTGTATATTGGACAAATACACACAGGCACACATACACACATATAATCATGCAAGGCATAAACTCACTCACACACATATTCATTATGCACATAATGTGCATGTATATGTATCTGCTGCATTCAATGCTAATGGTAGTGCTTTGTATGTACTAATTGAAAGACAACTAGGGGTCCAGCAATTTCGAGAAGCAACTTTTTAACTTTGACATTTTAAAAAAAAAGTTTTAATAGTCTTCATTCATAATTTCATGCCAATGCACCCCAATTATTTTACCTATTTTTTGTTCCAATGCAAGTTGTACCACAAAATAACCTGCATGATCAGGTCTGTCCCAATCAATCCCCACATCAGGGACAGTTTTTGAGACAGAATAAAATGCTGATCCCCTAAATACATGTACTCCCTGCCCACTGTTTAAGCATACCATAATTATTGTGAGGAAAGATTATTAGATATTAATCATGAACTGAAAATTAACAAAATTAATGCTTTTTTGTATAGAGCTATTAAAAGAGCAATCAAGTACTGTTCTTTTATCTCAGTGCAGCAGCTATCACACCAGTATGTCACAACACAGATCCACACACCTGGTTAATACCCAAGAGGCCCAAAACACAGCAACTGCTCACCACCTGTGATCCAGAGGGGTCAACTGTGTGTACTGGAGGGTAACCAGTTAACATAAGCTGAGTGTTGTGTTGAATACACAACTCCAGCTCACTGGGCTCATTATGAGATCACACCAAGTTCGCTGCAAATCAGTGCTTTTTGGTAAAGCGCAACACTTTTAAGTATTTCTTTCTTTTTCTTTTACATGAGAACATTTTAGGAAAATTATAATTATATTTAACTCTTACATGGTCAGTTCAAGGTCTTGGTCTAGGAAAGCTGTTGACTTAGTAGGATCATACTATTTTCCTTCTTCATATTTTCACCTTTTACAAGCGTGTATATATATACACACACAAACACATGAATATACATTATGTATAAATATTATTTTATTTTCATTCCCACTTTGCCATCATGTTCTTGCATTCATTCACCTAGCCTATGTCTGAAACACAAATTTATAAATGCTCCCAGGACTCCTTGAGTTTCTCAGCGGCGATGGTCAGCTCTCAGTGGCAGTGGGCGGCGATGAAGACAGTCTCTGCCCATTCCTGCCAAGGCTTAAAATTTGGGCAGTGATTGCCGCTGAGCACCACCCACTGCCGCCAAAATGTGCCCTACGCCACTGAATGGTGTTCCTGGTGTGGGAAGGCTGTACCATGTCCATTCTAGTTAGTGTCCCTTCCCTGATTAACACCAGTTTCACTTTCTTGCCTTCTGGGACATGCCATCAATGTTAACTGTTTCCGTGCCAACTGTGAGTCAAGTCAAACTGACCTGCTCTGAATTATAATAAGAACAATGCCACATTCATGTTCTTTGTAAAAAGATGTTCAATTCAAGTACCAGCATCCCTGGAGTTAAACAGAATATAATTGGTCCAGGTCAACAGCTTTCCTTGGCACACTTTAGGCACATTGCACTCAAAACATACCAAGGAAAGCTGTTGACTTAGTCCAAAGTGTAGCACTGAATCAGGTAATTCTTGGAGCCTGTTGAGCTGTTTTGTTCTTATCAACATTTTGTGTTTTTCACTTGGAACTCTTCATACTGAGGGGGGAAAACATATCTGAGCATCCTGGGTGATAATTAGGAGAACCATATTCTGGGGTCTAGTTGATAGGGTACAGTTCAAAATTTGTATGATTGGCATGGGATATGATTGGTATTGCATACATGTATTACCATATTCTCAACATGTACATGCCTTGGCATCCATGACATGTTGAAAATTACATTACATGATAATGTTTGAAATGTAATACTGCTATCAAAATTATCATGAACCACTGAAAAATTAGCACCATCTTACCTTAATTTCCAAGTCTGAATTTGTGAGGGAGCATTATATTACAGATTTGCCTACAGAACCCCCTCTCTCCATACTTGATAAGATCCTAATGAAAGTCAAAGGCCTCCAAGTCAACTGTAAGCCGGCATCTGAGATACATGCGTGAACAATGCATGAGATGTGTACAAAGCTGGACAAAACATCACACAAAATATTTCTGAAGGAAAACTGTTACACTTCCATTAATATAACAAAAGAATTGTGACTATTTTAAAATTATTCTAAAATCATCCTTGTATATCTTAAAAGTCATGCGAATGTATTTTTTTTGTGTGCACAAGTCTGTGCTTTATGTTAAATCTGCTGGCAGTTGGTTGGCAGCACATCGGAAGCCCAGGTTGATGGCCGAGCTGTCTGGAGTATTCTGACTTCTGGCGTTACAGCGGTATCTGTAGCAGTGTTGCTGAAACACAAATTATGTACCAGTTATGCAGACTGTAACATGAAAATCAAATGATATTTGGTATATATGCATGAGCTAGATATGAAATTAATGGGAGATCTGCACTCTGAGTATCCTTATATTTAAAGAAGGACTCCCACTTAAGGCTAGTATGTTCCATTTATGTTTTAGATTTTTTTTAATATAGTAGTAAACCTTATTTATAGAGGGTTAAACCTATAGTAGTAGCAGTTGTAAACCTTATTTATAGAGGGTTAAATCTATAGTAGTAGCAGTAGTAAACCTTATTTATAGACAGTTAAACCTAGTAAGCTGACGCTTATCTCCCCAGGGCCCTCTTGCATGCACCACTCAATCAACCATTCACACGTGTGTGTGGGGACGTGTCTTAGGTGCATTTCTTATAGCGGCCACTGCTCAGTCAGGGGACTTGCAGCCTCCATCATCGCCGCTGACATGATCAGGCATCGCTAACCAAAACATGTCCAACTAAGCCTTTGAACAGTTAAGTTGTCACTGCATGTGAAGAGCCAGGGACGAATCCTTTTGGATCGGCCAGGAGTTGAACCCTGTACCCCTCGCACACAAAGCGAGGACCCTAACCACTTGGCCATGGTGGCTCTCTATCAGGGGAGAAAGACTAGTAGGTTGAAACTGTTATGCTTGCAAGCAAGAAGAGGATGCATCTCCATGCACATTAAGTATTTTTTTTTGGTGAAAGAAAAAAACATTCATCATACGGTGGTACCTGTTCTACAGACCAACGCTATTATGACACTAAAAAACTTTTTAAGACTACTCTCTAAAGCTCATTTGCTATATTTACTTCTTAAATGTACCTGCATTTTAAGACCACCTGCTGTATGTGCCCACTTTATGTTAGTGTTTGAGGGTGGTCTTAAATAGCAGGTACCAATGTATTAGAATTGATTTCTTACTACACTGGATAAAGAGTATTATATTACATATTTTCTAGTTTGTGTTTTTATGTCTGGTATTTTGCCATTGCACACATTATGAATTTGAAGGATAAATCCTCACACAATGAAATTCTGAAAAAGACAAGTACATGCTGCAGATTGCTTTATTTTCACAAGTATACATTTTCACTTTTTTGTAATTTTGACATTTCATTTTAGTTTTGGTTTCACTGTTTTGGACATAATTCCTATTCAAACAATGTTTAAATACAATTTTACTGTATTTTTATTTTCATTGTTTTGTGCCATCAGCGAAATAGGCGAAAGTAAGAGTAAATGTACAGCGAAATTAAAGCAATTAACAGTACATAAGAAATGTAGATTTACCTTAGTACACATAAATGATCCTCCTTTTTTAACTTTGTCCTTACCCTCGGCTGGACCAGTCTTAAGAAATCAAAAAAGAATTTTGTTCCTTTTAACATATAGTGTCAGGACTTACAGGTATTCTGTATTTAAGGACATACATACAGGAGCAGAACCCATAACAAGTGGGGGCCATCTGGAAAAAGTTAAGTTAATGTCAAAGTTGTGGATAATATTATTTGTTTTACATATACATGTAATATTTTTTGGTAGATATATGTTGTCTGCCAAATGTCCAAATTTGCAGGTTGTCGCTCAATACAATCTGAAGCAATGAACTAAATACATTTAATGTTAACATTAGTTGTCAATGGACCATGTTAACCCTTTGATCTTGGTTACAGACAGGGCGAGATAATTCCTATGTCCTATAAGCTGGGACAAGTAAAATTTGATGCAGGACAATTGAAAATTCAGAAAAATAACAAGTACACACCTGATGGAATTTTCTCACCCAGACAGACAAAAGGTATCTACACTAAAATGTCCATTTCACATGTATATACATGTGTCTCAAAAACTCTCTGATTCTGATAAAACACAAATGAGTTTACTCAATAAACCATTGAGGGCAAACAGTACCAGGGATTTTCTAAGAAATGATCAGCTGTTTTGTAAATGTATGCCAAAAATGAAGAGTTCCACAAACTTTACCATTCATTTCAGGGGGAAAAACCCAAAACAAGAGGGCTGTGTGAACAACCCATGCTCAGCTGACCTAGACATTTATCACACTTGCAGCTCTGTGAACTTGGGATAGGATCAAGGTCATCCATGTATTGAGTAAGTCTGACCTCTATAGAAGAAAACTAACATGTGCAACATCAAGGCCTAAGTTCAAGTAGTTCTCAAGTTGTAGGGAAGAGTAAAATTCATGTATGTTGCACTGTGACCACAGAAACAAGGTCAAGGTCACTCATGTGCTGTCTAAGCTTGACCTTCATAGAGAAACATTAATATGTGCAAGTTATCAAGTGAACAGTAAATTTTGTGTCAGTTGTCCTCTGACCTTGGGAATGAGGTCAAGGTCCAAACATGACTGGAGTATGACCATTTGCAGGGAGACACTTATAAAAGGTACATCCCTACCAAGTTTGGTAAAAATCTGGCCAAAATTATTTAAGTTATAATCATATCAAGAAATTCCCACGTTAAACTTTCCTATTAAAACTTTTTTTAAAGATTTTCGAAAAAAATAAAAAATTCCAAAAATCAATGGAGTGTGACCATTTGAACAAACCCTGTAGAAACCCACCAAAGGTACATTACCACCAAGTTTGACACAAATCTGATGGACAGTTTCTTCAGAGAAGTCCAAAATGTGAATTACTAGTAGAATGCCCATTGACTTGCATAGTAAGCAATAAAAAAGGTGTATTTACCGATAAGTACAAGAATTGAAAAAACATCATAAAAATTTAGGAATCCAAAGCAGTGCCTCCTAGTGAACAACTTTGTTTGACCCTTCCACAAGGAACATATCCACCAAGTTTCAGCTTAATCTGAATGTCTGACAGTTCTGCAGAAGAAGTCAAAAATAGCAAACACAAACAATAAATTAGAGAAAAAAATGCAGCACCACCTGGTGAATAAATTCAGAACTAGGAATCCCTGGAAGTGTCCTGTGCGATATCAAAGCAATTGGGTGAGCGGTTTTGGCAAGATTTTTAAAAATTTGTCCCAGAAAAGAACAAAAAAATTCATAAAAAATCATTGGAGCGTGAACATTTGAACAAACTTGGTAGAGACCCAACCAAGGCACATCACCACCAAGTTTGAAGTGAATCTGGCTGACGATTTTGGAGAAGTCGAAAATGTGAATTATGGAGGACGGAAGTCTCTAGTATGTTACACTTATGTAGAAAAACATGACCCATATTAATAAATTTCAAACCCAACAATGACAGCAAAGAGATTCCAGAGTTACCAAAGCATCAACATTCATCTTCCAATACCAATGTGAAGAAACAAATTTGACTCCTGACTTGAGACAGGCAGTCACCCATAAAAGGCAACTGGTGGTTTTAAACTAGTCCTCTCAACTTTTGGAATATTCTTCATTAAATACAGACGAGAGTGTTACTGAAATGTATAGGCCCAACCACTCAAAATCAAAATTTTATCACTTCTGCCAAAAATAAAAAGAGAATTAGTAGGCCTATCACTTTTTTGGTTCTTAGGACTAGTTCATCAGCAGAGTTTACAGCACCAGTAGAAAGTAGGCCAATATCGTTTTTGTGATATCTATGAATCTGGAACATTATGTAATTAATAAGTTAAGTGATTGAATCACTGTTATAGAGTATCAAATGCAAGGAGAAGACTTTTACAAGACCCTCAGTATACAATTGAAGTTCTACAGATGGATGTCTCTAGTATGTTACACTTATGTAGAAAAACGTGACCCATATTTATAAATTTCAAACCCAACAATGACAGCAAAGAGATTCCAGAGTTACCAAAGCATTGGACTTCTCCTTTGAAACTTAAAAGCTTCATACACTTTTCCATCATACCGACACTGGCATAAACAGGTAAATAGTAATACAATTTTTAGCACCATAAAGCTGAGCCACTTCTTCCACTATCCTGGATGAAGATTGAAAAGAAAGAAATCCTGCAAAAAGTGAGTATGATCATGGTTTTCTGACTTAAGACTAGAGAAAATTCTCTAGGTGGGTTAAGTATACTTTACCCCGGGTACTTTCCCTCTTACCACTATAAACACTTTGAGAATTACACTTTGTCATTTCAAGCTCCATCTTAACATAGTTTGATTAATAATCTTGAGTTAGTGTTGTATTTATTAGGTATTTGGTCATATCTCTGGAAACATTTCAACAGAGTTTTCTGCAGTTGTTGTTTTTAATAACGTTTGTGTAGTAGTTTTTGCAACAAAGTTCTGACTCTTTTGATGAAATCACTAAAAAGTGTGGTATTTCTTCTTGTGTGAGAATATGATCTTCTTGCAGCTGTAAAGTTTGTTTTTGCCAATTCTTCCATCCATTTTGATTCATAATAATGTAAAAAAAGGTTGGCAATATATGGGGCTGCATCTGTTCCCATTGGTATGCCAACTATTTGTTGATAGACTCTGGTTCCAAAGCAAAAGTATGCATTGTTGATAATGTACTGACGGACGGACGATGGATGGCTAGTCATAACATAAGCTCAGCTGACTCACAAGTCAGCTGAGTTAAAACTCGCCATTTTCCAATTTTTGCATCACCTTTGTAATAAAAAAAAAAAAGAATCATGGATTCATAATAAGCTTTGGTAGATACATTGCACATGCACTAAGATTAAAATTGCACAAGATTGGTCATTTTATTTTGGATATTTTTCAAGATATGTTCAAAATTTCACAAAAACAGTCCACCCCCATTTTTACCCAAAACATTGGTATTTATTATAAAGCAATTTTGAACTTAGAAATTCACCTTTATTGCAGCCAAACTCTGTAAAGTCTTGTGGTCAATTCAGCATTTATAGATTTACCATTTGAAATGCATATATCTGATATTTGGTCCAGAGGAGCAGTCACTTCACTTCCATGTTAATCATTAACACATTACATCCCAGCCACATTGATCTAAAGGTGTAAACAGGAATGTCTGGAGGAATTAGTTTAACACTGTGGTGCTGGACAATGTTCCCTCACTGTAAAATTGATATGTTTATGGATGTGCTTTATAGACATGATAAAGTAGACCTTGTTGAAGGTGGTGAGATGAATACTTACGTAGAAGCTATTTAAGCCTCACCCCATATTGGGGGGAGGCTTATAATGTTTGTGCTGTATATTTTTACATTTGGTTGTTTTGCAATTCGCAATAGACCATTAAAACTGCCTATCTCCCCCCCCCCCAAAAAAAAACTGTATTTGACATTTTTTGGAAGTCTGCCATTTTGATTTTGTCATAGCTCAGACCCTTTTTGGATCTCAACATCAAAATTTCCCCTTAAGTACTTTCTACTAGCACCTGATCTAGTGACATAATTTGGGTCATTGTGACCTAGATTTTTGGGAATTCAGGTCATATTGTCACTTTTGGACTTTTAAAACATAACTTGAAAACTTATAATCCAATACAGTCAAACAAACTAAATATGGAACGCTGGGTGCCCTGAATCATATTTTGTCTGTGGTAACGCATCAGGTTAGAGTTGAAGGTAAAGGTAATATAAAACTTTTTTGAAATTTTGAATTTTGTATGTGTGCAATCTCAGAAACCATAAAGCCTACTAAGGTGTCATTGCATCAGAGAGTGTGAGCTTGACTGAAGTTGTTCACCTTATATTTGATTAGTGACATTGACATAGTTTTCTCCAATCAGTCAGCCATGTTTGAAAAAATTTGGGTTTTTTTTGCATAACTTAGAAAGTTATCAACCGATTTTAGTGATGTTCATATGGACAGCTGGAATTTGAGCACACAAAAACCAAAGTAGGACTTACTCCATCAAGTTTGAAGGTCAAGGTCATATGGCTGCTTGAGAAAAATGTGATTTCTGGTAAAAAAAATTGTGCAAAATCTTAAACACCGCTGGGGCCTGCAAGTCATTATTCTAGCAGGATTACACTTCTGTACTGAAGTTTTGCACCTGACATTTGATTTGTCTTGTTGACTTATATTTTCAAGGTCATGACCTTTTCTGTTTTTAGTTTTTACAACTATTTGGAAGGTGATAACGCTGAGCTGCTTATAACCTGTGGAACACTATGGGACAATGTTTATTTGGAAAACACATTTCAAAAAGTTTTCAATACATTTGCATGGTGTTGACTTTGTTGCACAGCTCCATTCAAGGCCTAACTTTTCAAATTTACATATGACTGTTCAAGGTCATTTCACTCGTTGGAGTTTTGGATTATTTCATTTCACTGTAACTTGGTCAGTTTTGTTCCAATCTTAATTTTGTTGGGCTCAAAGTGTAGGCATTGTAGTTTTGCATGTTTATGTACAGTACAATTGACCTCTAAAGTTCAATGTCATTAAGTCATCTGAAGATTTACATATGGTCTTAACTTGGTCAACGTCCACCTAATTTTCATCCTGTTGAGCTCAAAGGTCAAAGATTTCTGACCATCTGAAAATTTCCATGTAGCCATGAATGTGAGAAGGTGGGTGCACTGAAGTGGAAGCCAAAGTAGGTTCAGGTTTCTTATCAGTGATTTCTTGTGATCGGATATATCTAGTTTAGATTTTCTCCCCCCCCTCCCCCCCCCCCAATTTCATATAAAGTTTTCGTCAATATGAAATTGCCTAAAAGAGAGATTATTTAGTTACAAATGTATTTGTTTCAAAGAACATTGTATTGGTATGTTTCCAAGAATTGAAAGGGTATTTACATTTTTTGGCAAGAACAGATTAGAAAACATATACAATGTATATTAAGACTACTAAAATATTCTTTTTATGTGCACTACAGAATTATACATGTTAAACAGGTACATGTAGTTATAATGTTTGATAGTTCATGGCTTGACCTTGGTCCTTCTCCTGCAGGAATTTGCACATAAATATTGTCAAAAACTTGCATTTTTTTGCCTGTAAATGTGTACAGCTGACATAACCATTGATGCACTTTTAATTCTGCTTTCTTGACCATGAAAGCAGAAGCTTTTCATATTTGTACATGTCCTGGCTAATTAAACTTACATCTTTATATACAATGTATCTGTAACATGCTGCACATGTGTATTTCTGACACTTTGTACTTAAATTTGCATTGAGCTTGTGTTTGGTGAAGAGTTTAATTTTGTGTTTCACTGGATTGCAATTCATTACATTTTACATGCACTTAATTTCACAAAGTGTTATTTCTTATTTTGTGTGTGTTCAGTTTCATGAACTTTTAATTACCTATAAGCAAAATTTACCATGCAGTGATGAATCAATAGTTTTAGCACAAACCCAAATTGTAGGACATCTCCTTCTTTTTGAAGGAAAGTAGAACATTGTTTGATGCATTGCTTGTAACCAAAATTTAGTGAGTTGATCTTGCCAGACCATAGATAAGTTAGGTGTTACATGCTAACCTGTAGAGATGACACTACATATATTCAGTCATGAACATTGATTTTGTAAAACAAGAGACAGCATGTGGAGACAAAATGCAATTTTATGGCAGTATCAGGTGTGATAAACAGAGTTTATAGAAACAGTTTTTTTTTATAAAAAAGCTATAGGGCAATCAATTTCACATTGTCACCATCTGACCAAACTGGAAGTCCTTATCTGTAGTAGAAAGGGAGCATACATTGTGGCACTTACAGGGTTGACTGTGGGTGCTGGGTCATGTCTAACTTGCCACCAGTCTGCTGTCCATTCCCATACATTGCCTACTATATTTTTCACACCAAACTTATTCTGTGGTCTATAAGCAGTCACCTGTAAATAGAGATACACACACATGAGTATATATATATATATATATATATATATATATATATATGTATATTATAGCTGCAGCATGACTCTTGGCAGGCAGTGCCAGAACCACTGACCAAGGCCTGTCACCATAGTATGGAATGAGTTTAAAAAAATCCAACTCATTATAATTAAATATACATGTGGATAATATTTTTGCAATGCATGGCTGTTTCTGCTACATTGTATTTATTATATTCCCTGCTTTCCACATAGGCATGATCAAAAACCCCTGCTTCCACAGATCTGAACTTTGTAATTTTGGCCATGTCAGTTAATCAACAGTCTTCAGAAATTCAGAAGAGCAGACTACAGTGTTTCATGTCTTGAATGAACACCTCAAAGGCTGGTAAAAATGTGGATTTGCAAAACAGGTAGTCGTTCATTACAGGTAAAATAACATGTAAAAGGTAGAATGATGTTTTAGTCTTAAGGATGAGCGTCTGGTTCAGTGCTATTTTGAGGATGCTTGTAAAGATTCTATAACAAAAACAATCAATATGCATAAAAAATGCCACAAACTATATATTTTTGGAAAGCTGACAAACAACTGATAGTTTTCTCTCACTGTCCTGTGTGTTTGTTGTCCCATGTTTATACAGCAATCGTACCAAGTGCCGTTTTCTTTTTCAAAGAACCATGAAGAAACTTGGATTCACCTTTTTAGTTTTCTGATGTAAAAGCATTAAATTTGTGGCAAACTTCGTAACAATGTAAACTGAAAAAGTGTGTCTCATTTTTGGCGATTTAGTATGTTATGCTACTATTCACTTTTGGAGTTGCATCAATGACACTCTCTCAATACATCAAAGGGATCAGACTGACTAATTCTCCTGACAAAACTACACTTGTTATTGAAAATGTGAGACAAGTTTTTTTAAAGTATACATTGTTGCGAACATTTTGTCGCAAATCTTATGTCTTTGCATCAGAAAACAAAAAAGCTGAATCCAAGCTTCTTCAGGGTTCTTTGTAAAAGGGGAAGGCAATTGGTATGATTGCTGTATAAACATAGGACAACAAACACACAGGACAATGGGAGAACACAAATCAGTAGTTTGTTAGCTTTCCAAAAATGTATAGCTTGTGGCAGTGTTTATGCATATTGATTGTTTGTGATAGAATCTTCACAAGCATCCTCCAAATATCACTGAACCAGACGTTCATCCTTAACAGAGCAGTCCTAAAAGATATGCACAGGTGTCTCACAAGTTCAGTACCAGTGTACATGGCACAACACATTTCTGTTCTGTTGTCACATGCAAGGTATCCATGATATTCCCTGAAACAATGCTGTTGATAAAGTCATATTTTTCAAACTACGTGCAGGTGGATTGGCTTTTAATCTGGGAAAATTACACTGTGGTAATCTCTTACCTGTCTTTCTATGTCAAATCGCCATTGTCTTCTATCTGACTTTCTTTTACATCTAAAGACATGCGCGTGCAGTCCACTTTTCAATGTTTTGTGGACCTTATGCACTGACCGCCACTACAATTTGATAAACTGAATAACACTCAAAAACCATTGAAAATTGACTGCAATGACAATGCAGCTGATAACAGCCACAGTGCATGAACTACTTTTTTTATATACATGTATATATTAACAACTAAGAAATCAGAATTGCGCCTACTGGTCCAGTGCCGATATAGCCATCATCTTTGGTATTTTTATCTGGAAACTTTCCTTGCCAGATGTTCATCCAGTGTTCTTCCTTTGGCATCTCTTTGTTGCCCCATGGGTACAATCTGCAAACAAATAAAGAAAAAAAAAAATAAAAACAAAAACAAAGCAAAAAAAAAAAAAATCCAGTGATCAGTGCTTAACTGTTGATATTAAATGAAATGATTAAGCTCCAACTGAAACTTGCAAGTTTTATGCTTTTTGATTCCATATATTCCTATCTGATAGTGTGTATTCATAGTAATGATAATCAATTATGATGATTTAACTCATTCCATACCAGTCCCTGATTTTTCTGTATATCTACCTAGATTTAAGACGACAATTTCATATTTAAATTCTTCATGAAAAGAGCTTTTGTTCACATACCAACATGCCTATAGTCTTAAGTCAGTAGTTCTGGCACTGCCTGGCAAGTCATGCTGCAGCTGTCGCAAGGGCAGCTGTACCATGACTTGCCAGGCAGTGCCAAAACCACTGACCAAGGCTTGTGACCATAGTATGGAATGAGTTAATACAAGATCGCAGTAATGCATTGTCCCCCACTGGAAAGCAGATTACAAAGTGAATGGAACAACAGGTCAAACAGTGTAATTTGAGATCTCAAAAGATGATCAGCCAATGATGGGGTCAAAGATGAAAGGTCAAGGTCACATTGACGTAATTTTTGTTTATGATCCACCCATATTCCCAGAAGTATCCACATACCAAGCTTGATATCTGTAAGTATGTACATGTATTATTGTTTTAGGAAATACAGTCTGCACAAGCACTTTCGGTTAAAGGTCAAAGGTCAAGGTCACAGTGACCTAATACACAATACACCCCGATCCCATGAAATGTCCACACATCAAATACGGTAGGTGTACATGTGGACATTACAACATAGGACATATGACCCTAACAAGCTCAGCTTGAAGGACAGAAAGACAGGATGCTAACCTGTAGTCCCTGGCGGGGGCCTTAAAAAATACTGTCCCCATTAGTTAGGGACAGTTGTTTTTTTAAACTTTTTTTTCAGTTAAAGGGTAAAGTATTACGTTCATAAATTTCAAGCTGCTGTCATAAATATTTGAGTGTGCCTGTTTCACGATTTAAATTAGACCCCTTGATTGAAGCCTCACTTTTAAAGTGCTCTTAAAAATCAGTTTCCATGCTAATATCAGAGTAAACTACACATCTGTACAGAATAGACTGTATACAGTTTTGTGGTTGTAGATATAAAAACAAAGGCAAAAATGGTAAACTGATATAACAGTACTACCATAGGTGCATCAGGAGGGTTCAGCTCCCTACTAGAATGGTGAAAAAAAAGGTCAAGTTTGCACAATAATACACAAGTACTATGGTCTTAAAGGACAGGTTCTACTATATTTTGATATTCTAACCTACCTATCCTGACGGCCTCCTTTGCAAGTGTACTCCCACTCTGCCTCTGTAGGAAGTCTTTTGCCTGCCCACTTGCAATATGCTACAGCATCATTCCAAGAAACATGAACAACCGGATGATCCATTCTGGAAGTATTCATTGTAACCATTTAAAAAGGTAATTCGTCTCACATTTACAATTGCACTCCACTGATAATAGATTGTAAAGTTAAGATGCATGTATTAACCCTTTCCCCCAGGGTCAAATGTCATCTGCTTCAGTGTTTTCATCTAATTTCAACAGTAATGAAAAACAATTCTGACTGAAAATTGTAGAGGGGCCTTATCAAGATCACATGCCCCAGGTCAACAACTTTCCTTGGCATGAGTTGGGCACTTAGTGCCCAACTCATGGCAAGGAAAGTTGTTGACTCAAGTGTCAATTCAAGGGTAAAGGATTGAATAAGAAAACAAACAAACACAAAAATAAACTAGAACAGACTGATTTTCGAACAGAAAATCAAATGTCTCCCCGTGGAACACTTAAGTCTCTGAATAAGCTACGGGTGATAACAAATTACAAATGACGAAGTTTGCTTGAAAATTACAATCCTATTTTAGCTCTCACCTAGATACATTACTCTAGCAATTTTCATCAAGTTCTTCAAGACTTATTGCAGGGAAACCAATTTCACATAAGTGACCCTGTGACCTTGAGAATTCACTCAAGGTCATCCAAATACAATCCCAACCTAGGTCTTGCCAAGATACATAATCGTACCAAGTTTCATCAAATTCCATCCTGTTCTTCATGACTTATCGACCGGAAACCAATTTCACATGTGACCCTGTGACCTTGAGAATTCACTCAAGGTCATCCAAATACAATCCCAACCTAGGTCTTGCCTAGATACATAATCCTACCAAGTTTCATCAAATTCTGTCAAGTCCTTCAAGACTTATCGCACGGAAACCAAGTGTTGAAGAACCTGAACAACAACAACAACAACAACAACAACAACAACAAGAACTGGAAGAAACGGGCACTAAAACACTATGTCCCCCGGCTTCCACCGGGAGACATAATGAATAGTGTAAATTGCTTTATTTTAGCATGTATTCATTTTCATGTTTTTTTTTTAATTTTTGACATTTTACTGTAGTTTAAATTTCAGTTTTTGACATAATTTTTATTCAAATAATGTTAAAAAATACTATTTCACGGTGTGTTTATCTTTATGGTTTTGTGCCATCACCGAATTAAGCAAAAATAACAATACAGTGAAATTAAAGCTAACGAATGAACGAACGAATGAACGAACGAACTAACTAACTAACTAACCAACTAACTAAATAAATAAATAAAAACCCAAGGGTGCATCGTGAAATGCTATCAGCTATGTTACTGTGACAAAGAGTACATTACACCCCCATGCCTTTGTAGACTGTGAGGATGGTTGTCTTGTGTTATGTAGGACACTTTTGAGGTCACACTTTGCATTTTTATGCTTCAAGTGCAAATTAATACATGTACATTTGATGTTACTATGACATTGGGCATCATTTCTCTGCAATGTCACTTGCTAAGGTGTATGATATTAATAGCCCTGAGACAGCAACGTACCATTTTTCAGCATACACAGTGCTGTAGCTCCTGCATAATATCAAATGGTACAGAGTGGTACCTGCTGTGTGTGACCACCCCCTCTGACAAGAAAAGGTGGTCACATACAACAGGTGGTCTTTTACAGCAGTTCAATTTCCCAAAATTTAATTGTGCAACCCCAGCAATGTGGCCACAAACAGCAGAGGGTCTCTTACCGCAGTAATCATATACACATGTACAGCAGGTAGCACTGTATACTATGTGGATAACAGTATCACAGTTGTCCTAGGCTGTAGTACTGTATACTATGTGGATAACAGTATCAAGGTTGTCCTAGGCTGTACATGTAGCTCTGTATACTATGTGGATAACAGTATCACAGTTGTCCTAGGCTGTAGTACTGTATACTATGTGGATAACAGTATCACAGTTGTCCTAGGCTGTAGTACTGTATACTATGTGGATAACAGTATCAAGGTTGTCCTAGGCTGTACATGTAGCTCTGTATACTATGTGGATAACAGTATCACACCTGTCCTAGGCTGTAGCACTGTATACTATGTGGAAAACAGTATCACAGTTGTCCTAGGCTGTAGTACTGTATACTATGTGGATAACAGTATCACAGTTGTCCTAGGCTGTAGTACTGTATACTATGTGGATAACAGAATCACAGTTGTCCTAGGCTGTAGTACTGTATACTATGTGGATAACAGTATCAAGGTTGTCCTAGGTTATAGCACTGTATACTATGTGGATAACAGTATTATAGCAGCTCTCCTAGGCTTGTCCCATACACTCAAGACACTTTTGCATCTTTCATGGGGGGAAGGGATTCATCAACATGAAATAAGTTCAATTCATGAGTAGGCCCTGCCTACACTCAATGTACTGATACTGTATTGGTTTAATAGATGTATGACACAATATTGTTATATATCTGATAAGACACATGCAAGTGCTGTTCAACATGTACTTTTTAAAACAAATGCCCTTGTGCTGGCTCACAGATTGTTTTCATGTGGACCTCTCATTAACATACAAATGCCATGAATCAGGCCTATGTGAAACCCTTGTGACTGTGTGGTATAGTGAGACAGATCAAATGTGCCCCTGATGATACCACTGTCAACTGTGACCATTGCTAGGTCCTCTCTACATGCTCTGAGTAACATTTGCCAGATTGTCCACCACCCAGGTCAATATTTATGTCTCTCAGAGGCCACGGACATCACAAGGACAAAAAGTGGTCATTTGAGCGTACATTTTTTTTTCTTTTTTAGTGAAATATGTGGAAACATTGACCTTTAACTTACCGATCTTTTATATCAGCATTCTTGTCTTCAGGATGCTGCCAGTCTGCTTTGTCTACTGGCAACCACCAGGGGGCAGCAGCTACCTGCAACATCCCATCTTCTTCACCAAACAGATTGACAATGACATTATAATAATTGTACCAACAGTCCATAGTATAAATAATACATAGTTGAACTTGAGGACCACACATCTTGGCTGTGAATAAATTTTCACACTGGACAGAGATGATCTGGCCTGACTGGTAAATTATGAAGGGTTGTACAGCAAACGTGTCTGTAAGATGTGGTCAAAGAACAGCTGTTTTGTGCCAAATCAGATTTAACCCTTTCCCCCTCAAACCGGCCAAAACCGGCTGGTGGTTAAATGTTGTATGCTTCAGTGTTCTTAACTAATTTCAACAGTTATGAAAAACAATTTGACTGAGAACTGTACCTGAGACTTATCAAGATAACATGCCCCAGGTCAACAACTTTCCTTGGCATCATGGGTTGGGCACTTAGTTCCCAACCCATGTCAAGGAGAGCGCTGACTCAGTCTTAATTCAAGGGGGAAAGGGTTAAGTGACTGTAGTTAATGTCGGAAATGGATTACATGCACATACTTCTTACATGGAGACTGAATAAAAATATGCCATAATATATAGATTTCATGTTACACCTCAAGCTACTGCTGCAAATGGATCCATTGACAGTTGAAAGAATATAAATATGTGTGACTTTTAGTTGACCTGGGGTGTTTTGTCTCGAACCTTGTAGGTTATGCATGATTTAATACAAAATAGCAGGCCAACTAGATTTACAGAGCTTCAAATAGTAACACTGTTCAATACTTCCTGATGCATCTCAGACATGATCAAAGTGAGGCCTGACAAACAGAACAAGGTCCAGGTGATGTCATTTACATTCTTGTTTTTTTTAATTTAAAAAAAAAATCATTTTAAAATTCAATGCTTTATATAAATCAAACTTGCTATAAGATAAACATCCCGAGATAAAAAATGGGTGGGTATAAATCACTTACAGCCTGAGTGATTTTCTCCTTTTCCTTTTCCCCAATCATAAACTCCAGCACAAAGGAGTTGCCAAACTTCTCAGCCTGCAATCAGACAGGAAAGTTACCAATCCACATAAGTGTGTGCTAAACATGTTCAACTCCACACATAACATCCATGTAACACAACAGGATTTCGGGGTAAGCCTGACCCTTTGGATTTTGCTCAAGAGGTCACTCATTAATGTCAGAGGGTCACCAATAAAAAGCATCATAAACCAAATATAAAGACTAGAACAGACTGATTTTCCAACAGAAAATCGAATGTCTCCCGGTGGAACAATTACGTCTCTGAATAAGCTACAGGTGATAACAAATTACAAATGACCAAGTTTGCTTGAAAATTACAATCCTATTTTAGCTCTCACCTAGATACATTACTCTAGCAATTTTCATTGTACTTGAACTCTTGGCAGTACAACACTATATAAAAATAGGCTCATAGCCTGACTGGACTCACATAGACTGTCTACATAAGAACAGACCATACCATATACCATATAACTAGCATGATTTTTTTGGTACCCGATACATGGTATCATACGTGGACTGATCAGATGCACTGTAATTCTTTTGCTCCCTTCTTTTTGCATTTGTGTTTATTACATGTACATGTACCACGTTGTAGTCAAGAGGTAGAAAAGTAATCTACCCAGTACATATGTTTTACTATGTAGCATTGTGACTTTACCTTATTTCTAAATTTACTTTCATATATTCATGAACATGTTGTAGATATAAGAAATCTACCCAGTACATGTACATAAGTCTGACTGCGTAGTATTGTGACTCCTTGTCCTATTTTAAATTTACATGTATTCATGAATATGCTGTAGATATGGAGTTTACCCAGTACATAAGTCTAACTGTGTAGCATTATGACTCCTTGTCCTATTTTAGATTTACATGTATTCATGAATATGCTGTAGATATGGAGTTTACCCAGTACATAAGTCTAACTGTGTAGCATTATGACTCCTTGTCCTATTTTAGATTTACATGTATTCATGAATATGCTGTAGATATGGAGTTTACCCAGTACATAAGTCTAACTGTGTAGCATTATGACTCCTTGTCCTATTTTAGATTTACATGTATTCATGAATATGCTGTAGATATGGAGTTTACCCAGTACATAAGTCTAACTGTGTAGCATTATGACTCCTTGACTTGCTTCAAATTTATTTTTATTTATTAACATGCTGTAGATGAGAAATCTACCCAGCACCTAAGTTCAAATGACGTATCTAGATACAACTGACATACTTTTTCTTTCTCTGAAAACCCATACCTACCATGTGGTTTGAAATCATCGCTGTCTTGTTAATTTTTATTTTTGTGGTCACTTGTGTGACCACCCATATTGTTGTAGATGAATCGGGAGTACCGCCTAATATGGATCTCTCTGGCAACAAAGTCTACATATGTAACAGTTTTTTTTCCAACTGTTAAGAACTCTCAGGAATTCATTTTCCTTTTATATGACTTACATTATTTGTTGTTAAACAGACACATACTTTATGTACGTGATGTGTGTTATAGAAGAATCAATGAAAATGTCCTATCTGTAAGAAACACCAATCTTACACTTTCCAATGAATGACGATATACTAGAAGGCTATGGTGGTACTGATAGAAACTCTCTTTTAAATGTTCTTGAAACAGATATCGACGCTGATCCCCATTTAGCAGAACCAGTCTTAATTAAACAGTCACCATACTTTAATATTGACCAATTTATTACATTTCTTAAAGACAAACAGAATCAGTTTACAGTAATCAGTCTGAATTGTCAATCTTTAAACGCAAAAATGGATGAAATTAGAATACTCGTACATAATCTAGACCTGCATAAATGTTCTCCAAGCGCAATCTGTTAACAAGAAACATGGTTCCATGATGATACTGACTTATCACTTTTTCAAATAGATAACTATAATCTTATCTCTAGAGGCAAATCGTGTACCACTCATGGGGGAGTTGCAATTTATTTAAGAAATGAATATGATTATAAAAATGTTGATCTTTTTGAGAATTCTAATATGTGGGAAGGACAATTCATTGAAATCGCTGTTTCTTCCTTGAGAAAAAAGGTTATCTTGGGAAATTTATATAGACCACCTAGGGATTTGCTTGAAGACTATGAATTGTTTATCAATGAATTCTCTTCTGTGTTACGTAAGGTCCATCGATCCAAATATGAAGTTCTGATAGCTGGTGATTATAATATTGATTTACTGAAAATGCACGATAAAACAATCTTTGCTACATTTTTTGACTCGGTAACATCTCTTGGCTTCTATCCACAAATTACATTACCAACAAGACTCTCCCAGAGACGAGGCACTATCAGTGATAATTTTTTATATAAGATATCAGATTTAAGACAAAATTTGTCAAATTCTGGGATATTAACATCACGTATTTCTGATCATCTTCCATACTTCACATGCTTAGATATTCTTCTTCCTAAATATGATACAGTACCAAAATTTATCAAAATCCGTCCCAGACAAACAAATTCCCTGAATAATCTTAAACAAGAAATAACAGATGCAAATATTTATGACCAACTAAACAAAGACCTACACTATGATCCCAATGAATCGTACAAAATAATGCATGCTGGAATCTACACAACTTTGGATAAACACTTACCAATTAAAACAGTTAAGTACAAGAAACACAGACATAAAAAATCCTCGTGGATAACCCAAGCCATTATAAAGTCAATTAAGAAAAGAGATGATTTGTATAAAGCAACAAAGAAACTGAATCCTGGAAGCACCGAATATGAGATAATGAATCTAAATCTACACACGTATAATAATATCCTGAAGTGTACAATTTACATTGCCAAACGAGATTATTTCAAACAATGTTTTCAAAAATATAAACATGATATTAAAAATACATGGATGACAATTAACAATTAAACAGATTAAAAAAGAAAAGAGGGTTCCCTGATTCTTTCAATATAAATGGAAATGTTATAAGTGAAAAAACTAAAATAGTAAACAGTTTTAATGACTATTTTACTGGTATAGGTCCCAAACTCGCATCAACAATACCTGCGCCTAGAAACAAGACTTTTAGAGACTACCTGAAAAATCCTACCCATAATAAATTTCAATTTACGCTCATAACTGAAGAAACCGTTATAAATATTATTGATTCTTTGAAGGCAAAAAATAGTTATGGTTATGATAAACTGTCTACCAATCTTTTGAAACTTATTAAAAACGACATTTCAAAAGCATTAATGCTGATAATAAATCAAATGCTTACAACTGGAATATTCCCAGATATTTTGAAAATTGCAAAAGTCCTTCCAATCTATAAAAAAGATGACCCAACAATCTTTGACAATTATAGACCAATTTCATTGCTACCTTCTGTGTCTAAAGTGGTTGAACGTGTCATTTTTAATCAAGTCCATCAGTACTCTACAATGAATAATTTATATTTTGATAGTCAATATGGGTTCAGAGAATGTCACTCAACTGAGCTTGCTTCTTATGAACTTATTGACAGGCTACTTCTTGAAATGGATAAGGGTGAAGTACCCAGTAACATTTTCATGGACTTGTCAAAGGCATTTGACACCCTAGATCACGACATTCTCTTGAACAAACTTAATTATTACGGAATAAATGAATCTGCTTTGGATCTCTTCTCAAGCTACCTAACTAAGCGTAAACAGTATGTCATTATTGATGATGTTGAGTCTAATTTTAATTGCATAACAACAGGAGTCCCTCAGGGCTCCATACTTGGCCCTCTACTATTCATTATTTATATAAATGACATACCATCTGCCTCATCAATTTTCAAATTCATCATTTATGCAGATGATACAACCTTATTTAGTACTCTTAGTTTGTTTAAAATGCCATGTGATCACAACATTTCTGCGGTCATAAATTCTGAGTTAGAAAAGGTGTGCACATGGTTAAAAGTGAACAAGTTATCATTAAATATAAAAAAGACCAAATTTATGCTTTTCTACAAACCATTAAAACAAATAACTATACCCTTTCTCAAAATAGACGATACCTGCTTAGACTGTGTAGATGACTTTAATTTCTTAGGACTTTTTCTTGACAAACACTTGACCTGGAAAAAACATTCCCAAATAGTCTCATCCAAAGTCTAACAAATAACTGGTATAATGAATAGGATTAAATCTTTTCTACCAACTAATGTGCTTCTCACTTTATATAACTCACTGATTTTGCCTCGCTTGAATTATGGTCTGTTAGCATGGGGACATCATGTTGATAGACTATACTTATCACAGAAAAAGGCAGTTCGCATTGTCAATCACAGTGCATATAATGCACAAACTGAGCCAATTTTTAAACATCATAAATTATTGAAATTAGAGGATCTGTATAAACAACAATTACTTAAATTCTACTACAAGCTAATTAATAACAAACTCCCATTGTATTTTAACAAAATTCCAGTAAATCCAGTAGCAAATTTACATAGCCATAATACTAGAGGAAAGCATAACTTTTTTGTGTATCGAGTCGATCATAGTTTTGCAAAATCATGCATACGGCATGAATTGATAAGATATTTAAATGAAGTGCCTGATATAATTAAGGAAAAGGTACACACTCATAGTCCTAGAGGTTTTTCTATGTATACTAAACAATGTTTTATAAATTCATATGATATTATTTGTCACATTCCTCATTGCTATGTCTGTAACACACAAGGGTGATCACGCAAATCAACCTGTACAAGATGTGTAATATAATTTTGTTTTTCTATGAGTATTACTACTTGAGATCCTTTGTTTATATCACAATTGCAGCTAGTCATCTAAGTTTATAAGCGTATACTTTTTCTTCAGGTGGCTCGCATGATAGCGGTCGACCTATGACCTTAATGCGAGTCTCCCGATCATTATATTTATTTTTTTCAATTGAATATATTGCTATGTATTATTGTGATCAAATAAAGTATTTGAATTCCTGAATTCATCAAGTTCTTCAAGACTTATTGCAGAGAAACCAATTTCACATAAATGATCCTGTGACCTTGAAAATTAGGTCAAGATCATCCAAATACAATCCAAACCTAGGTCTTGCCAAGATACATAATCCTACCAAGTTTCATCAAATTCCATCAAGTTCTTCATGACTTATCGCACGGAAACCAATTTCACATAAGTGACCCTGTGACCTTGAGAATTCGCTCAAGGTCATCCAAATACAATCCCAACCTAGGTCTTGCCTAGATACATAATCCTACCAAGTTTCATCAAATTCCATCAAGTTCTTCAAGACTTATCGCACGGAAACCAAGTGTTCTTATAAATGACCCTGTGACCTTAAAAATTAGGTCAAGGTCATTCAAATACAATCAAAACCTAGGTCTTGCCAAGATACATACTCCTACCAAGTTTCATCAAATTCCATCAAGTTCTTCAAGACTTATCGCACGGAAACCAATTTCACATAAGTGACCCTGTGACCTTGAGAATTCGCTCAAGGTCATCCGAATACAATCCCAACCTAGGTCTTGCCCAGATACATAATCCTACCAAGTTTCATCAAATTCCATCAAGTTCTTCAAGACTTATCGAACGGAAACCAATTTCACATAAGTGACCCTGTGACCTTGAGAATTCGCTCAAGGTCACCCAAATACAATCCACACCTAGGTCTTGCCAAGATACATAATCCTACCAAGTTTCATCAAATTCAATCCTGTTCTTCAAGACTTATCGCACGGAAACCAATTTCACATAAATGACCCGTGACCTTGAGAATTCGCTCAAGGTCATCCAAATACAATCCTAACCTAGGTCTTGCCTAGATACATAATCCTACCAAGTTTCATCAAATTCCATCCTGTTCTTCATGACTTATCACACGAAAACCAATTTCACATGTGACCCTGTGACCTTGAAAATTAGGTCAAGGTCACCCAAATACAATCCCAACCTAGGTCTTGCCTAGATACATAATCCTACCAAGTTTCATCAAATTCCATCCTGTTCTTCATGACTTATCACACGAAAACCAATTTCACATAAGTGACCCTGTGACCTTGAAAATTAGGTCAAGGTCACCCAAATACAATCCCAACCTAGGTCTTGCCTAGATACATAATCCTACCAAGTTTTTCAAATTCTGTCAAGTCCTTCAAGACTTATCGCACGGAAACCAAGTGTTGAAGAAGAAGAAGAAGAAGAAGAAGAAGAAGAAGAAGAAGAAGAAGAAGAAGAAGAAGAAGAAGAAGAAGAAGAAGAAGAAGAAGAAGAAGAAGAAGAAGAAGAAGAAGAAGAAGAAGAAGAAGAAGAAGAAGAAGAAGAAGAAGAAGAAGAAGAAGAAGAAGAAGAAGAAGAAGAAGAAGAAGAAGAAGAAGAAGAAGAAGAAGCGGAAGAAACGGGCACTAAAACAATATGTCCCCCGGCTTCCACCGGGAGACATAATAAAATAACTAATTTTTTGTAATGAAATTTTATAAAGGGGATCACAATTATTTTGCAAGCTTCCAAAGAATAATGGTTGATTCTCAGATAGGCCTTTCAGTTTCTTCTTTCATAGCTAAGTTCAGGGAGGTAGATATCTCTTCTATAGTTCTATGTCCCAGGCTAATTCAAAATGCAATTTCTCACCTCACCCCCCTCTTCTATCAAAATATCAGTTCCCCCTGTATCAAGTGGGACAGGTCCAACATGTTGAGCCTGAATCCCAACCTAGATTGCAGACTTGGAAGGGATTCACAATTCTGACATGTAGTCAAAATGGGGGTGTCAGGTTGCCATCCCAATTAGATCTGCTAGAACTTTTGCAATTTATCATTTTTTGCACTTGACAATCTTGAGTCAGGTGTAAATAAAAGCATCAACCAATAAAATTGTTCTAGAAGTAAACTGATTGGCATTCAAGCATGCCTGTATCTTGCCATCCTAAATTTTGCATCTACATGTAGGTCAAATGAACTTTCACCAATAATTGTCGGCATGTGTCAGCTGATCTGGATACAGGATAAGTAAATGTTGCTGGTACTATCATGGCACAAAAGTGAAAGTGATCTAGCCTGACCTGCAACTCCATGTTTTATCTGTCAACAGCATGGCATTTTCATAACTGTATTATCATCAATTAGAAATGCATTTCAGGATTATAAAGTGAGATCCTATGCTTCAATTCTTTGTCTATTTATTTGTTTGATGAGTAAGTACATCAGGGAGAAAGTAAAGAAAATGGCATCAGCTTGGATGTCAACAGACAGTGGCAAATAGGATTCAACCAACATGTGTTTGTTTATGTTTCATGCATTACACGCAAAACTGAAAGTGTGCATGTCAATTTTCGGATTTAATCTACACACTTTGCCTAAACAAATCTGATTACCAAGTTGACCATAATCCAGGTTTCATTTTTGTAATAAATTTTTTCTGTGTGTCACAAAGATGCAGGCGTGTGTCTTTCAGTGCATCAGAGGGGAATTCTTTGTGCCATTCATGGACATTTGTGTGATAAAAGAAACCCTGACTCAATTGAGACAGTAATATCCATTTGTGGGGACACTAGTTTTGGATTAAATGTTTTAAGGCTATTCTGCACTTCCTGTCGCATTGTCAAATTATTGACAACATCGCCTTTTCAAAAATTACTATTGATATAATGATGCAGTGCCAGTCTTTTAGAATGTACATAGTTTCACAAAAATATTTACTCTTTTGTGATTCAAATTGAAAATGTCTCAAAATGTTCATGTGTCAGTCAGTCCATATTTCACAGCTAACTTACTTGTTTTGATACATGTTGTTCTTACCATGAATCACACACATGTATATATACATGTACATGTACCAACAATGGACTCATTCTTATATTGCCTCCCAAAGAGAGGTCACCCTTCTCATAAGGCCATATGCCTGGTGCATTTGGGGTGGTCTTACAAGAGGGAGACCACTGTATCTATACATCACCTGCAAAAATAATGGTTAAACCCTAAATTACGTTTACCACAGACAAAACACCAGAATCTCTAATGGCTTTTCTTATGGCATTCTACCGTCCTGTGGACACACCCATACACAAACTTAGACAAGGTGTTAAGGTTCTATATAAAATTGTGTGAAGTTGCGTCTGCTTTAAAAAAAAAAAAAAAGTTTAAACTGATGTAAAAAATTACTTCTAAAGCATGCTGTAAGAAAAGTGGGGTGCACACCACATTACAGGGACAGCTGGTGTCATTAGTTAATAGGAGGTATTCATATGTAAATATATTAACTACAGGCCTGCTCTGATCCCATCAGTTGCTAGGCAACTAAGCTGCCACCATGATAAGGGCACTTGCACCAGTTATATTACCTATCCATCTGGCAATTACACTTTTTCTACCAAACAAGTGAAGTATTGCACAATTTTTGGCATGACTAAAAATTTAGTGAATGAATTTTCTTAAGATTTTTCCTTTCTCAAGTTAATATTTTTTATCAAAGAAACTCATTCAGCCCTGCTTAATACATGAATCTGCCCTCCTTTTTGTCATGTTTAATGCTAAGACCCCAGGTGGCAGCACAGGAGCCCAGCTAATATGTATAGCTCCTATTAGCCAAATGCAAATGTTTCATTCATTTGGCTAAAGATACATGTAAATGGCTAATCTATCTTAACATGAATTATATAAGATGTTATGTTGAATCCTCCAGTGATTACTGCTTTATTTCCCAACTTTGCTTCAAATTTTGAAGGCCTAGATCTGCCCAAGCATTACAGTCATTTTGTTCAACCATCAACTCCTTACAGTGGTCTCAACTCTATGCTCAATTCCTGCTGTTCTTAAGAGAATGTACCTTCCCACACAAATGCCTGTTTCTCATTGGACATATAATGAATATATCTTAAGTTACATTTTACATAAAAAACCTGTTTAACCTTTCATCTCAAAAGAACACTTTTTTTTGCATGGAAGATACACTGACAGATATTACTCATGATTACTGGGTATAAACCTGGTAAGCTGATGCTACTCTAACCTAGGGCCCTCTTATACGTACCATGCAATCAACCATCCATGCATGTGTGTGCATGACCTATCATGAGCATATCTTATAGCAGCCACTACTGAATCAGGAGACTTACAGCCTCTGTCATCACCACTGACATAGGTAACCCAAACATGTTCCACTAAGCCTTTGAGCAGTTAAGTGGTGAGTGCATGTGAAGAGCCAGAGAGACTGAAGTCCCTTAGATCAGCTGGGTATGGACAGGCCCAAATGTTGTTGTGTGGTCTATCTTGAAAGACCACAGTAGAAAACCACCTACTTCAAAAACCAGCACTTCAAAATACTGAAGTTCATACTCTACACGTTATTTATACCTTGTATGAGAGACCATTTGTTTTGAGAGGCCTCAATTTGGTCAGTACTTGGTGCGATCTATGATGACAGATTTCACTGTATATGCCAGTATAAAGGCTGTTATAGATGGCAGTGTGATATTTCATCAAAAATTAAATTCTGAGGTTCCACTTTGTCACATATCACTTTAGTGTGTATGTTGTAGTTTACATACAGTAACGTTCAGGGAAAGTTGATCACAATCAGACATGAAAACGATCAAATTGCTGTAGTTATGGCAGTTGTAACAATAGCCAACTTAAGGACAGGAAAGACACCAAAATTACTTTTGGGTAACTACTACTTATCAAAGTTCACAGAGTGAAAAATATTAATGGTAACATGAAAAGTACAGTAGTCCCTCCTTTGAGAGACCACCCCTAGTGCCACCCAAAAGGTGGTCACATAAAGCAGGTGGTCCCTCAAAGGAGGTATAAATAACATGAAAAGTACTACAGAAAGACCTGACAACTGTGGTCTCTCAAAGGAGGTGGTCTCCCAAAGGAGTGGTCTTTCAAAGTAGGGACTACTGTATACATTTTTGGAAGGGACATGACTGAAAGACAAGATTGAGGTTTCCATATGCTCCTTCCAATTTTGAAGGTACATATTTGGAAACTTGAACAAGACATAAAAAATATAAAATTCCCTTACACTTTTTGAGCTACATTAGTGTTCTTTATTTCTGTTGAAAAAGTTTAAAATTTGATTAAACCTGAGAGGAGGTATATCCACATTTGCATATAGGGGTCTGACATTTGATATGTTTGCCAATGAGTTTAATATTTATTCAACAATTAGCTCACAAAAGTTGAAATCTTAATAATATTTAAATTCTTTGATCATTTCCTTTCTAGAAACATATACTTGTAAGCCTTTGCATAAAGACTGCTCAGTCTATGAGCTATGGTAAGCAGTAGTTACCCAAAAATGCCTTTGCAGTCTTACCTCTGTTTATCATTGAAGTCAAGGCAGAGGTATTTTCCTACCTGGCTTGGCTATTGTAATGGTAGTCAGGTGACTGTCAGAAGGATTGACTGTCAAAAGGATACCAGAAAATCTTACACATATGGTTGCCATAATAATATGGGCATTACTACTGAACCAGGTCATCGTACACTTATGGTTGCCATAATTATATGGACATCACCACTTAGAAATCCTCTTGATTGACCATGTTCAAATTTGATACACGGGTGACTCATGGGTTGTTCCCACCACACGGTATGCTTTGAAAAAATTGGATGTGAAAATTATACTTTAGTTCACATTTTTATTTTAATAACTCATTGCGCCTACAATCGTCGCTTTCCGTTCATTTCCAACATCCACAAGGCGCGAAAGGCTTGTGACGTCACAAACGCAACCCCGCTGGCTGACAGGGAAGACTCCGATCATGCTGGCCAGTCATGGCTGTCAAGTGTCACTTGGTTAAAACATATGTTATCCACTCTTTATCAACAGGATTAAAAATGCATTTAGAAATATTTATTTTGTCCCTGTCCCTGCCCAGGATGGGTCAGTCTGTTGCTGCTGTTATTTCTAGCAATTCAAGTTCTGCAGCTTGTTTACATTGCCCCAAAGACTTGAAATTATGGAGAGCATGGACCTGTGCAGTCAAGATTTGCAGGGACAAGTAGCAAGGCCCTAGGGACTGATCTAACCTGTGTAGCGAACACTTTGTGAAAAGTAGTTTTAATTTGTCATATGAGGATGTTTATAGGTTTGGCAAGAAAAAGCTACTTTTTTTGTTGCCAGACACGGTCCCATCGCTGGACAATGGAAGGATTCATGGAACTGGCCAAATTAAGCATTATGCATAAAACCAGGAACAGTGATTCATTATTTTTTTTTACAGTATTTACAAATTAATCTTCAGTATGATTCTGATTTCAAAACTTGCATACCAGCAAAATATAAGTCTGGTAATTCTAGGACTGTTACAATGTATCACATAATTATCAATCAAATGTCACAGTGACAATGCTGGTCTGGGATGTTAATTGTTACAAAGTAACAAAACTTCAGTGTGCTTGACCATTTTGATTCAACTGATGGAAAAAATGGGTGGAAAACATGGACAAACAAGGGCCTATCTTGTTCCATGTCTGGGTGGAAAACATGGACAAACAAGGGCCTATCTTGTTCCATGTCCAGGTCTAAGTTTGAACAGTTTATAACTGGTTGAGTATGCTGCCCACTGTAATGTGTATGTCTAATTACTACTGTGTATTGCAAAGTGTTTAAATCTCATAACCAGATAACACTTGTTTGGATAGCTACCACATTCATGTCACATCTATGCAGCTGCCAAGAGCAGTGGGCGGCTGGTCTTTCATCTTTTTCAGCCATGTGCCACTGTTTGTGACAGTCAACGGCCAGCTCCCAATAATCTGGTGTACAAAATTCCATCTCCTTGTACCTTTGTCATTAATATGGAACCAGCAAATAAGTCAGTCACAGGAAAATATTCACCAATGTTACATAATGGATACGATCTGAAGTAAAGGATAGCATAAACACGTGTACTGATGACAATGTATACGGAAATGTAAATTACTACCCCCCAAGAGTCGCGAATTTCTGATATTGAAAGCTATATATGCAAACTTATATTCAATCATCCATAGACCACACATAAAAATGAAGGGAAAATTAACTGTTTGTTTAGACTTTTGTATACTGTAGGCGTAGGCATTTCAGTAAATGCTAGAATTTGAAACACTAAAAGACCTGGCCCAATCTGACGCAAAATCCAATTTATTGCATTCATGCTTGTTCGTGTTAAATGAAATCTAGTAATTTTTGATAGGAAATATCTCTTTTGCAACAAATTATCATTGCCCAGACGGCAAGTTGGGATCTTCTGGTTGTACCACGGCTGCAGTCCCTGCAGTACTGGTGACAGTGGGTTATGGCCCTCCCCTCATGTGCACAAGCCTGAATGATCTTCTCTGTTGCTTCAGCTTTTCTTATTACTTCTTCTGCATCGTCATCAGACCACATACATAAAAAACCTCAATTCATATTCGGCGGAATCACTTTGCTTTGTTTTATCTGCCAAAACTCTTGGCAAACTGAAGGCATTCTGGCTTATAACATATTTAACCTGGCCAGCGGGTTGCGTTTGTGACATCACTAACTCTTTCCCACATCGGGCCATTATTGGAGAAAATTTCCGCGCTTTCCTGTCGCAAATGTGGCACACTTTTGGAGCTACAAAAACACTATTCGAAAATGAAATTCAACATTTTGGCTTTCAGATATCATTTCTAACCACTCTAAGCATTAACTTTCTAATTTGTGGTACCCAATCAACATCTTATAACCCTGGGAATAAAAATTACAAGAGCTATGTGTTTAATTTTGGGAATTCTGCATGAATTTGATTTGCAACTGGGTCTGGCCAATATTCGCCCAAAATAACATACAAATACACATATTTTCATATAGTATTACCAGATTGTATCTTCGAACACCAGCAACTGAGTTTATCTGACCTAGTGGATTATACTCAATGCAAAAAACACACTAGGACCTCCAAAGAAGCAAAACTCTCTCCAACATTAAATGATACATCCACTGCTTTGAAATTGTGGGATGAACAATTTTGGGGAAACAAGGAGTATATCATATGAATTTATGACATCACTGAGACTCATCACAAAGCTCACTGCCTACTGGGAAAAACAATGATAACCCAAGCCAGTTCTGTGGACATTTTCTTAATAATATTCACTACCTTTTGTTATTTAATCTGGGTAAATATAAATGGTTGACAAAATAATCAAATATCTGAAAATGTAACTTAATTTTTTTATTTACATTTTTGCTGTCAGAATTTGAAAGTTTTTAAAAATTAAAAACTTGGACAAAAATATATGGCACTTTGCCTCTATCGGTATTTGGGCCACATTTATCATTGTGTGGCTACATGGTCATGGGATCTCTGCCCTTATAAGCAGGTATCCCCCGTATTTTAAAAGGCTCAGTGCGAACTTAATGATTTAATATGTTTAAAGGCAGTGGTTGTGGTTTTTAGCATTAATTATCAATATATTGTTTAGCACCTCAGTCACATATCCTGTATCCTTGACAAACCACTGAAACTCTGCATTGCTGACTTCATGTACATCCATATAAAATGACGAAACAGTAACACTGCGGCTTGGACCCTCTCCATCGGCCGGTATAGTCGGCTTGTCGCTCCCCATTTTAAACGTACCTCCTTCAATATAAACCATATTATTAGTTCTAGGATAACTTGCAACATTCACATCTGCGGTATATTTTAACTTTGGGTCTTCACTTGGAGACTCCGTAAGCGTGGCAGTTTTGGGTTCTTCGCGTTGATCGGGCGGCGTGTCCTGAGGTGGTTGTCGGCTGGTCGCGGCACAGCCACAGCCAGTGCCACCACCTTTGCCTTTGGAAACATCTTCAGCGGCACATGATGACTTTTCTGCAGCCTCCCCGGCATTTATGCTACCGTGTAGTACATATAACAAAATAAAGCAACACATATAAACTACACGTAGATTTCGAGCTGCCATCTCGGTCACGTGTAATTCATACCGTGACCTTGGCCCTGGTCTGTGAGAAAACAGCGTCTTGTGATCTGGTTGTTTCTTATCTATAGGACAGTTTGGTCACAAATGAGTTAATCGAAAACGGCGAAATAGCATGCTCTCCAAAACTAAGCCTCTCCAAGGCCGCTCCTATCATGAACAAATAAACTTTACACGTGCTCAAATTTGTCATGTACATGTAGTTATTTAAGGCTTGTTGTAAGCCAGTAGAAGAGCAACACATTAGAGTCCGTTTTCACTTCGACTGGCTTACAAAATAGAACCAGCTTGTCAGCGTACATTGTCATTAGACAATTCAGCTTGACAATGTGCCACATTTTTGCAGCACTTTAAAGTTTAGGCCTACCAAACCATCGGCTTACACAGAAAATACGACTTTGTAAGTTTGGTCCAAAAATGTCCTTATACTTTTATAGACACTAGACTTTTTATTTGAGATCATATAAGCTAGACCTATATAGTTTCTAAATGTACACATTTGGATTAAGCTTTTCAAAATAATAAAATCTCTATAAAGTGTTAGAAAATTGAATTTTAACTTTAATTTTTACCTGTTTTTGAGGGAAAACAGCATAAACACACACACACACACACACACACACACACACACACACACACACACACACAAATTAGAAACATTTTCATATCAGAAATGAAATAGTACACTTCCCGCAGCAAAACTGTATTTTAGACTTTGGACAAAATGTACAGGATTATTTAAATTAAATTAGAGTTAAAATCTTAGAAAAAAAAAAAAAATAAAACCACAAAATTAGAACAAAACCTGTTTTCAGAAGTTTTATAAATACTGTTTCTGAAGAGCAAAGCAGAACAAGAAACTTGCCTTTGCAATCGATTTTTCTGGAATCAGATTGATTTGTACAATGGGTAAAAATCTTAAATTGTTGTTCTTGCTTTTTCTTTCTTTCTTTCTTTCTCTCTCTCTCTCTCTCTCTCTCTCTCTCTCTCTCTCTCTCTCTCTCTCTCTCTCTCTCTCTCTCTCTCTCTCTCTCTCTCTCTCTCTCTCTGAAATTAAATGTGTCAATATTCGGCCTATACCTATTCAAGCGAGATATTAATATGGGGCCTGGCCCTGTTTCTCAATTGACTAACATAATATTAACATGTTTCAATCAAATCAAATCAGTATTTTGGCGACCTCTTTTCACATTCCTGGATCTGCCCCTGGTAAGGCATAATTTCCTGTTCACTCTTTGCAAGAAATCTTGCTTTCTTGACCACCTTCATATTTATTTTTTTTTTCCAGATAAGAAAGATAAGACACTCTTGCTTCTTGTGGAGAAATTTTTATAGTTGTGAATTCCTGCAGCCCAGTACAGGTTTTGGACCAGTAACCCCTCAAGGTCGGGTCAACCATTTGATAACTTTGTGTATTTTTGGAGACATACTTGGCGCGGAACGGTCAGTCATGGAGGTAAGGTACACAAATGCACCTGTAAAAACAAATTTAATCACATGAGCCTCCCCCTCCCCCATTTTCTTGGTTTTAACTTGCTGCGGCTATCAGTATAAACTGAAGTAGAATGCAAAGGAAGTTGTGGTTTCTGTGAAGACATCTGTCTCGTTAATGGATTGTTTGGTACCAAAATCGCGGTAAAAACGAATGCAGTCATGTGATACGGATGTGCGGCAGACGCACAGTTCGTAGAGCAAACACGTGCTGTTGGCCTTCCCAGCCAGCAGGTCAACACGGTCGTGAGACACCTATTCAGGATAAACGGGTATTTAAATGTACGTAAGTGGGCCGGGCAAGCAACGTGTTTTCGGTTGCGCCGCGTCGATAAGTGTTAATCCAGTGTTTTGGCCAAACAAAACGTGGCGTCACGGCTCGGAGTGATTTAGTTAATTTACTGCGTTAGAGAAGGAAAATGACAGAAATAGGTTGGGGTCAGTATGCCCAAGTGGAGAGTTACGGCAGTGCCAGTCATTCAGAAGAATTTGTGGCGATGTCGTATGAAGATGCAAAAAGTCAGTATCAACACTACATGCATGCTGCACACGGAATGGTATGGGCCCCCGATAACTCGTCAACCTTTGATTTGTATCCAAGAAAGGCTGCTGTTTTGGTACGCATATAATGATTCTTCTGTTATCAATTGATAAAGCATGGCAAGTGTTATTTACATAATTCTTATACTAAAATGATGACGATGATAAAAATAAAAGAAGTAACTAAAGAAAGAAAGGAACTAAAGAAAAAAGAATAAAATATATAAACTAGAAAAGAAGATTTGCTTCACACCAAATGTCTGGGTGCCTCAAAAATGAGAACAGTTTTAAATTCTAGCCTTTGCCATTGTTCAACATGCCTGCAAAGCAGACCAAGTTCCCTGTTACTACACTTGGTCTGCCCTTCTACGACATGATTTTATTTATAGTCAGGGAAACAAAACTGTACTTTGACCCTCCCCATAGACTGAGACACCGATCAGGAAATTCATCGTTATCGCCTAGACCAGTAGCAACCTCTGGTCCCTAATGTACTGAAGCCTGTTACCATGGTAACCACACTCAGCCAATTAGAAACCAAATTTCTTTTCCAATGCTAAAACAGTGACCATTTTAAAGAAAGGCTGACCCTAGCAGAGTAGACAAAATACGCAGCTTGGGTTTGCTTTGGAGGCAACTGTTCAACATCATCTAAATTTTGTGTGTTCACCTAATTTGCATGAATTAAAATTTTACAATTTGGCTTCATGGTTCATTAGATGCGGCTATGTTACCAACCTGCAAATTGAAGATATAATGGCACCTGTATGTAGAATAGTTAGTTACTCAAGCTTTAAATTTTGTGTATTCATCTAATTTCCATAAATCAAAACTTTACGATTTTGGTTCACTGGATGTCTCAAACCTTTAAATTGAAGTTGGCATGGCACCTAGATATATAATAGTATTGAAGCTACTCAAGCTTTGACTTTTGTTTATTTACCTAATTTGCATAAATTAAAATCCTACAGCTTTGGCTCACAGTTCATTGGATGCAATTTTGCCAGAAACCTATAAATTGAAGTTGGAATGGCGTCTCTATCTATGATACTTCTGGATATACTTAACTTTTAAATTTTTCAATACCCTTGATTAGCATAATTTAAAATTCTGCAACTTCTATTTACTGTCCATTATATTAGCAGGTATCACAAACTTTTTTATGCAAATTGAAATTATCTGTCTATCTGCAATAGTTTTAAAGAGATATATGGCATTTTAATTGCCTCAAATTAGCATAATTGTAAACATCATGACTATTCCAAAGGATATGCATAATTTCACGGGTAGGTCAGCATGACAAGTTTGGTGGTTTTTGGAAAAATAGTGTCCTGGAAAAACACCAATAGTCCTGCATATTGGGTGTATCTGTGTTATAATCTATTTACTGTAAATTGTTTTATTTTCAGGTATAAATTTTCACGGTTTTTGTATTTTTGACATCTTATTTTACTTTTTATTTCACTGTTTTGGACATAATACCTATTCAAACAGTGTTAAGCTACTCTACTATTACACTGTGTTTTTATTTTCACGTTTTTTTTGTTTGTTTGTTTGTTTTTTTTGCATCAGCGAAATAAGCAAAAATAAGAGTACAGCAAAATTAAAGCAGTATACAGTACACAGTTTCCTAAAGGATAGATTTATGAACTTTGTCACTTCATACCAGTTTGTGGAATTTTAATGACCACCATTATTTTAAACAGATCCATATATTAGAATGGAAACATGTTAGAAGTATTTTTTAGCTCTGCTGGCCATAGCTTAGTCACAGACCTCGTGATCACTCATGTCTCTCCATCCATCAGGCCATCTGTCCTTGAACCTCTGTTCACGAGGGCGATACAGTCAACAGTTTGCATTGCACAAAAACTTCAGAGGGGCATTATTTCACAAGCTAGATTAGTTAGGGCTTTCATATTTGAGACTAAATGGGGCTTTCAATGAATTTCGAAATGCTCATTAATTGTCACTACAGATTTGTACCATCACTGTCACACTTCATTGGTCACATCATGCTTCTATGAGCATTGCAGAAAACTTCAGAGTGGCATTATCTCGCAAACTGGATTAGTTAGGGCTTTCAGATTTCAAACTAGATAGGGCTTTCATATTACATGGGTAAATGATTATGGTAATGGTCCCTACAGATTTGTACCATCACTGTCATACTTCATTGGTCACATCGTGCTATAATGGGCATTGCAGAAAAGCTTTGAAGGGGCATTATTTCACAAACTAAATTTAATAGGGCTTTCATATTTCAGAGGAAGATTTATAATAGCTGCAAGTAAGCCTGTATTTACTACCAAATAAGAAGAACCCTGTCCGGGCTATGATAGGCTTGTCCTTCAACTTAGATTAATAAAACTTTACACACAGGTGCATCTGGACATGGTGCTTCATGTACCAAAAAATAGGTCACCAGATCAAATTTCTGGGTCACAGTGACATATATCCTTATAAAATTGTGTCCAAGCTTTAATTCCTCTACTTTTTAACTCACATATATCTTGACCTAAAGATGGGTCATCAAGCAAAAGTAGGTCACTAAGTCAAGTATCTGGGTCATTGTGATACAATAATGTAAAACTACATTACACTTTATGTCTGGGCTGTAATTCTGTTGTCCTTCAACCTAGATTAATGAAACTGCACACACAGGTGCATCTGGACATAAGGGTATGTCATGTATTAGAAATACGTCACTAAGTCAGGTATCTGGGTCACAGTGACATATCCTTGTAAAATCATGTCTGGCCTAATTCTGTTGTCCTTTGACTTAAAATCATAAAACTTTACATACCAGTGTATCTGGACACAATGGTGTGTCATGCATAAAAGTAAGTCACTAGATGAAGTATCTGGGTCAGGGTGATAGCCTATTTTTATGAACTACAATCATTCTAGACTTGCTGAAGTCTCACTTGATTGTCTTCCGTATTTTATTTAAATTAAATTCATTACAAAATAAAACTTTGAGTGAAACCCGTCACACACGTTGTAGCCTTATACTGTTATAATACAGGTAGGCCTGTAAACCTAGCTAATTGGCTTGGATGGTGTCTGTAACCAGATAACAGATTAGCGCGGTCTGCACTGTGTTTTTTATCACACAGACAAGCGAGCGGTCATAACGCACCCCCTCTTCTGAAGCTGTTAATTTAGTAACTGTGTAATGAAGGTTTAATTGCGGTGCACCGCGTCAGACGGAGGGTGTCCTGGTGTCAGCAGCCGCAGGGAGACGGTCAGCTTTGTCTCGCTTGAGTGGTCAGTGACTAAAATAACCACGCATTCATCAAAGACCACTTGAATTACCACTTAGCATTATCACAATGATAATGGAATTAGAACTGACTTGGACTCAAGAGCTGCTACTGTTGAAACCAGCATGACGGCAGTGTCAACCAGTTAAAAAAAATGACAGTATGGCCTACTTAATAACACTATACTGTGTAGTTGGCATGATATTATACAGGTTAACTTTGTGGAGGGGAAAATGTATTGCACTTCTGGGTGGGACCGCGGGACGGGAAAAGAGGGACATGCACCAGGGACTTGTGCAAGTCTACAATCATTCCAAAATGAGACCTGTCATTAGCAAGGTTATAAATGAGGTGGTGGGGGGGGGGGGGCATGGATCCAGCAATCTCTTATTGCATTTTAATTTTTTTATGATTTTTTTTATGTTCGTGTTTTGGCATTGTCTTAAAAAATCTGCTTGGCCAATTGCTTTGAAATTGCATATGGACACCCGTGAAGACCCATAGAGTCGACCTTCATTTCTTCATCAGGTGGTGCCACAATTTTTTAAAAACTGACTTTTTGTGGTATCTGTATTTTTGACTTCTTGTCCGAAATCAGATTATGCTGAAACTTGGTGGAAATGTTCTCTGTGGAAAGGCAAAAAAAAAAAAAATATTGTTCACTAAGTGGCATTGTGAATACCTAATATTTAGCAAATTTTTATATTCGGACACATATCAATTAGTGTATACATTCCTATATATTGATTACTATGTTAGTCAATAGGGATTGCAATGGTTATTGACTCTTTCAACTTCCTCTCCAAAACTGTGTACCGGATCTACTTCACACTTGATGAAGATGTACTGTGGGTGGACCTCTGCCAGATTCTTCCAAATGGTCCTGCTTCAGTAATTTTTCATGATTTTTTATGAATATTTTTCATTTTTTGGGGTAGTGTGAAAAAATATTCTCGAATCACTTGGCCTATTGCTTTCAAATTACATAGGAACACTTCTGGTCTCCCCAAGACCTCAGTGTATACAATTTTTCAGCACTGCAATTTTTTAGCTCAGCTGGATGGCCAGTCATAACATAAAGCTCAGCTTACTTGTCAGTCAGCTGAGCTTTATGTTATGACTGGCCATCTGTTGTCCACAATTCATATTTTCGACTTCTTCTCCTAAGCCATCAGCCTGATTCATTTAAAACTTGTTGGGGATGTGCCTTGGGTACATCTCTACCAAGTTTGTTCAAGTGGTCATGCTCCAGTAATTTTTGGATTTTTTAGGAAGTTTTTTTGTTCTTTTGTTTGGGGGGGGGGGGAATCTTAAAAAATCTTCTTCTCAGAAACCACTCACCCAATTGCTTTGATATATTTGCACAGGGATACTCCTGGGGACTCGTAGTTCTGAATTTGATCACCAGGTGGCACTGTGATTTTTTTTTATAATTTGTGATTTTTTGTTTGTTTTTGCTATTTTGGACTTCTACTCTAGAACAGTAACTCAGATTAAGCTGAAGCTTGGTGGATACGTTTTTTGGTGGAAGGGTGAAACAAAGTTGTTCACTAGGTGGCACTGCTGTGGATTCCTGATTTTTAACAATTTTTTAAATTCAGGTACTTATCGGTCAATGCAGCTTTCCTATTGATTACTGGGCAAGTCAATGGGCATTCTAATGGTAATTCACATTTTGGACTTCTCTGAAGAAACTGTCTTTCAGATTTACTTTAAACTTGGTGGCAATGTACCTTGAGTGGGTCTCCGCAAAATGTCTTGAAATTGTCATGTCATGCTCCAGTGATTTTTGGATTTTTTTTGCTATTTCAAAAATCTTTTGAAGAGTTTTAATAGGAAAGTTTAACATGGAAATTTTTTGTAATGGTTACAACTGAAATAATTTTGGCCAGATTTGTGCCAAACTTGGTAGGGATAATAATAATGTACCTTTTATGAGTGGCTACCTATTGTGTGCAAATGGTCACGCTCCAGTGATTTTTGGATGTTTTATGATATTTTTGTTCTGCTTTGGGACTGAACATCTCCTCCCAAACTGCTCATTCAATTGCTTTGATATCCCACAGGGACACTCCCGTAAACTCCTAGTTCTGAATTTGTTCACCTAGTGGTGCTGCAATTTTTTTCTATTTTGTTTGTGTTTTTTTGTGTGTATTCGTTATTTTGGACTGCTACTCTAAAACCATAACTCAGATTAAGCTGAAACTTAGTGGATATGTTTCTTGTGGAAGGGTCAAACAAAGTTGTTCACCAGGTGGCACTGCTGCGGATTCCTGATTTTTAAGGAGTTTTTCAATTTGGGTACTGCAGCTTTCCTATTGATTACTGTGTAAGTCAGTGGGCATTTTAATGCTAATTCACATTTTTTACTTCTCCAAAACCGTCATCAAATTGACTTCAAACATGGTGGCAATGAACCTTGAATGGGTTTCTACCAGCATTGTTTAAATGGTCACGCTCCATTGATTTTTGGATTTTAAATGAATTTGATTACTTTGATATTACATAAGAACACTCCAAGGGATTCCTAGTTCTGAATTTGTTCACCAAGTGGTGCTGCAATATTTTCTCTAATTTTCTATGAATTTTTGTGTGTTTTCGTTACTTGTCACTTATTCTCCAGAACCGTTTCTCAGACTAAGTTGAAACTTTATGGATATGTTCCTTGCGAAAGGGTCAAGCAAAGATGCTCACTAGGTAGTACTGCTGTGGAGTCGTGATTTTTTAGTTCAGCTGACCTGTCAGTCAGCTCAGCTTTTGTGAGGGTCTGTCGTCCGTTATCCGTCCACAATTCACAATTTCGACTTCTCCAAAACCGTCAGGCAGATTCACTTCAAACTTGGTGGGGATATGCCTTTGGTGGGTCTCTACCAAGTTTGTTCAAATGGTCACGCTCCATTGATTTTTGGAATTTTAGCTCAGCTGACCTGTCAGTCAGCTGAGCTTTTGTGCGTGTCTGTCCTCCTTCTGTCCGTCTCTTAAAACCACCAGTTGCCTTTTGTGGGTGACTGCCTGTCTCAAGTCAGGAATGAAATTTGTTTCTTCACATTGGTATTGGAAGATGAATGTTGATGCTTTAGTAACTCTGGAATCTCTTTGGTGTCATTGTTGGGTTTGATATATATGAATATTGGTCATGTTTTTCTACATAAGTGTATCATACTAGAGATGTCCGTCGTCCGTCCACAATTCACATTTTTTACTTTTCTCCAAAACTGTCATCCAAATTCACTTCAAACATGGTGGCAATGTACCTTGGGTGGGTTTCTACCGAGTTTGTTCAAATGGTCGTGCTACATTGATTTTGGATTTTCTAATGATTTTTTTTTGTTTGATCTTTTTTAAGACAAATCTTAAAAATTCTTCTCCACAACCGCTGACCCAATTGCTTTGATATTACATAAGAACACTCCTAGGGACTCATAGTTCGTAATTTGTTCACCATATTGTGCCGCAATTTTTTTCATTTTTTTTTATGAATTTTTGTGTGTTTTTGTTACTTATGACTTCTCCAGATCCGTTACTCAGATTAAGTTTAAACTTTCTGGATATGTTCCTTGTGAAAGGGTCAAGTAAAGATGTTCACTGGGTAGCACTGTTGTGGATTCCTGATATTTTTCAATTCGGGTACTTATCGGTAAATGCACCTTTTTTATTGCTTACTATGCAAGTCAATGGACATTCTAATGGTAATTCACATTTTGGACTTCTCTGAGGAAACTGTCTTTCAGATTCACTTCAAACTTGGTGACAATGTACCTTGGGTGGGTCTATACCAAGTTTGTTCAAATGGTCATGATCCAGTGAGTATAGGATTCTTAATGATTTTTTTTCGAAAATCTTTGAAAAAGTTTTAATAGGAAAGTTTAACATGGGAATTTCTTGTAATGGTTATAACTTGAATAATTTTGGCCAGATTTACTTCAAACTTGGTGGGGATGTGCATTGGGTGGATCTCTACCAAGTGTGTTCAAATGGTCACGTTCTATTGATTTTTGGATTTTTTTAATGATTTTTTTTTCTTTTTTGGGGCCAACCTCCCCCCCCCCCCAAAAAAAACAACCTCTTCTCCTCTGAAACCGCTCACCCAATTGCTTTGATATCGTACATAGACACTTCCAGGGACACCTAGTTCCCAATTGTTCACCAGGTGGTGCTACAATTTTTTTCTAATTTTTTAAAGAATTTTTTGTATGGTTTTGCTTTTTTCACTTGTTCTCAGAACCGTCACTCAGATTAAGCTGAAATGTGATGGATATGTTCTTGTGGAAGGGTCAAACAAAGTTGTTTACTAGGTGGCACTGCTTTGGATTTTCTGATTTTTAAGGATTTTCAATTCGGGTACTTATCGGTCAATGCAGCTTTCCTGTTGATTACTATGTAAGTCAATGGCCATTCTAATGCTAATTCACAGGATAACTGACACAAAATTTACTGTTTACTTGGTAACTTGAGATCTGTTTTGAGTTAGTACTGTGATGCTGCACATGTTAATATTTCTGTATGAAGGTCATGCTTAGACATTACATGAATGACCTTGACCTTGTTTCTGGGGTCACAGTGCAATATACATGAATTTACTCTTCATTATAACTTGAGAACTACTTGAACCTTGATGTTGCACATGTTAGTGTTTTTCTATAAAGGTCAGACTTACTCAGAACATGGGTGACCTTGATCCTTTCCCAAGTTCATAGAGCTGCAAGTGTGATGAATGTCAAGATCAGCTGAGCATGGGCTGTTCACACAGCCCTCTTATTTATATGAATACTTGTGTTTTTGCTATTTTTGTTTGTTTGTGTTTTGTTAAACCGCCATGCAGATTATGCTGAAACTTTGTAGAAATGTTCCTTGTGAAAGAGTCATGTAAAATTTTAACCTGGGTAGCGTTATTGTGGATCCCTGATTTTTGATGAATTTTTCAAGGTGGATAATACATACATTTTTACTGATTACTAGATGTGACTCAAGGAGGATTACAATGTTAATTCACAGCTTTTACTTTTTCCCCAAAACTGTCAGCCAGATTCACTTCAAATTTGATGGGGCTGTACATTGAGTGGACCTCTACCAAATTTGTACAAATGGTTGTGCTCCATTGATTTAGAAAAAAATATTCTTGGGCCGGGGGGGGGGGATTATTTAAACTTTGCTGACCTTAGGTTGCAGAGCTTATACCACTCATGTCTGTCTGTCCATCCATAAACTGTTGCTGGTTAACATGAAAACATCCATAGTTTTCAAGTTAACCCAGTGTAACTTTAATGACTTATCGGGTGTATAAAAATCTAGGTCAAGTTCGATTTTGGTGGTGTCACCTACAGTATTATGTTATATAAGGGTGAAAATGTGAAAATCTTGTAAACGCTATAGCATGCACTAAATTTTGGTGGGTGTTATTGAAATCTGGTTGGATTATGGGGGAGGTCCAAATCTTGATTGAGGCTGATACTAGTGGTGCCACCTGTAGTTGTACAGAAATTATTAGTCAAACTGTGTTCAAAGTTATATTAATTCATTATTTCAACATTTCAGCAAAGAATGCAGCTAGTCTTACCAAATGTATAGAATATATGTATCATGGCTAAAACTAGAATGTAATACATCAAGGATGACTTTGACCTACTTGTTCAAGGTCACTGGGACTATAAAGTTGATAGAGGTGAGTAGCTAGTGGTGGGCCATGTACATTTAATTGTGGTTATGATGTGAATAAAACATTACATGTTTATTAGAGAGACAAATCCTTATTATTGTAATGTTGAAATTGTAATTTATTAAAAATTCAAAACAAGTCATTTGTACAATATTATGGTTACAAAGATACATAAATACAACACTAACAGAAATTAGTATGGTTAATAATTAGGAGAATGAAGCCTAGCTGGCTTATATATTCCCAGCTGTAGGAATTAACATATTATACCATACATGTATTATAGATATATATGTACACTATATAAGTATTTTACATGAAAAGAAAACAGTTAATATTCACACATAACACACATAAGAATGTGTGTCCATTTTGCTTTGAATCAGTTATATGAATGAAATTCTCTTACTGATATTGGTAATTTGTTCCAAATAGAAGGTCCATGAAATTTTATTGAAAATTAGTAGACATTAGTGTGACATTTAATATATATGGATATTACTCTTTTGCCTGATATCATGACTATGGCTATCTGAATTTGAAATAAAAATATTGCCAAAGATATTGGGATATAATTATAAGTAATGGAGGACCTAGACTGGCAAGTCCTCGTTCGCATGTTGTTGTTTCCCACTAGTTAGAAAAAATATATACATATATTATAGAATTATTGATTGGACCGCGAAATACTGACACACTGTGTGAGTTTGTGAAGCAAACGAGGACTGGATTATATCAGTGGCTTCAATCTGCAGCCAACAGACGGCACTACGTACCGGTTGAAAAATCTTGTCATCTCAGCATGGACGTGATGGCGAGTGATGGCCGCCAATCCGACATTAGAAGAAACAAACTTGAAAAAGTTGTAAAATTCATTGTGTCAGTATTTCATGGTCCAATCAATAATTCTATAATATTTATATATATTTTTTCTAACTAGTGGGAAACAACAACATGCAAACAAGGACTTGCCATTCTATGGCGGACCTTGTACATAAAAATACCAGTTAAATATTGATTAATGTCTCCAAATTTTATTATTTTTAACTCTCTAAATAATACATTGGTATGAGCATAATAATGTGAAAAAGTTACAATCTGAATAATTTTTTTTATTCAATCTAAGCAAAGATTCCAAATTTTTATAGTACATGTAATTGGATGCCTATGTAAAAGTGCAGTATGTAAAATATGGAAATATTAGTACTTGATATAGTTTATGTAAAATATCCTGTGTCACACTGAACAGATCTTTTTTCAAAATACCAATGGTTTTGATTTGATTATTTTGTTAGAGATATAAGAAATATGATATTTCCACTTATCATTCTCATCAATCCATACACCCAATAATTTTGTATGTGTAACTCATTCTAAAACCTCATTTTCTATCTGAATTACTAGATCGTGAAAATCGTCTCTTTTCACATGAGTACAAAACATAATATAAATTGTTTTGTCAGTGTTCAACGATAACTTATCAGTCTTAAACTATTCACTCTTTAGTTTCATAGTTATGCATCCCGCATAGGAGGGGATGCATATAGTGTTTTTGGTCCCATCGTCGGCCGTCACTGCCACCGGATATCTTATTTTTTCTTTATATTTCTGTCTTGTCTTGACCCAGTGCCTCCTAATTTGGTGCAGGTAATTGATAGGTCTTTTTCTTGGAAATTTTTCTCATAAAATAACATATAACCTTGAGGTCAAAGGTTAAGGTCAAATCCTGGTTGCATTTTTCTGCTGCCTCAGCAGTTTTTCACATATTGGCTTATACCTTCTTAATGGTACACCATAGGCCCAGGGTTACTATTAAACATTAACAGGAAAGTCCCTATGAGCTCTCTACATGTATGGTTTATTTTAAACCTGGTTGGTTGAAAGATCAAACTGCATACATTCCTGTTGATTACTGTGTAAGTCAATGGGGATTGCAATGCTAATTCACATTTTCCACTTCTCCAAAATAATTGGCCAGATTCACTTCAGACTTGGTGGGGATGTACATTGGGTTGGTATCTACCCACTTTGTTCAAATGGTCATGCCCCAATGGTTTTTGGATTTTAAATGTTTTTCTGGGGTTAATTTTTGTATTCCTGTTGATTACCATGTACATGTAAGTCAATAGGGTCTGCAGTGGTAGTTCACATTTTGACTTCTTCAAAACCATAAGCCAGACAGTGCCAAATCACTTGTGTAATGGTACTTACAAGGTAATGGTGATGTGCACTCGGCCGTCCCTTATTGACACTCCATTCACGTTTTTGTTCATCTCGTGCTATTCCAGGTTCAAGGTTGCATTCCTGACACAGGTTGTTTATTAAGCACCAAATATATTGGGAGACAGTTTTATTGTTCATAAGATACAACATAAAAGATCAAGTGAAACCACTGGTCTCAATTAATGGGTACACAATAATTGAAGCCAAAATTTTCCTCCTGTAGCTTGATTGGCCTGCCCTTGTGGCAGATAGATGCCTACCCACATTATTTCAAGCTAGTTTTGAAACCAATTTATTTGAAATTTGGTAAAATAATCTGTTGAAACACTACTATGTGTGGCATATACACAATACTTCAAAACTTCCCATGTCCAATTATCTTAATTTTAATTTTGATAGTTTTTGCTTTCATCTTGTGTTTATTGTAATGCATGGACCATTATAAACACTATGTATTTCTTGTATCAGGTAAAAACATGGCTGTCATGCATACAATGTCCAACTTATCTTTTCTTAGATGCAGCTTCGGTTTGATGGCTACCTTGGGTTTCCTGGGGGACTTCTTGACCAAGGAGGAGAGGAACCTTGGGAAGCGTTGAACAGAGAGGCAGAGGAAGAAATAGGTCTGGATTTGAAAAAGTACAGATTCACTGCCCAAGATCACGTGGTAACTCATAGGAATGACAAAAAGACACTTATTCTCCATTTTTATACCCTTAAAGTGACACTGGAAGACATCAAGGAGATTGAGAAAGCTATACTTAATGCATTTGAATTTGGAAGAGAGGTATGTTAGAAGTTTGCTAACATAGTATTTTGTCCTTCCTTCCTTCCTTCCTTCCTTCCTTCCTTCCTTCCTTCCTTCCTTCCTTCCTTCCTTCCTTCCTTCCTTCCTCCCTCCCTCCCTCCCTCCCTCCCTCCCTCCTTCCTTCCTTCCTTATTAGCATGTTGCACCTTGTTTTCTTTATGATTAAGACATTGTAGTAAATTCATCTTTAAAAAAAATGGTAAATATTTTAAAATATTTTGTGTGATTTACATAATAAATCCTTAGAAGAACAGATACTTAATTGGATCTTTTGATTGCTCCAGTGCTCATAATACACAAATGTGACAGAGCAACATTGTGATAGGGTAGTAACAATAGTTATTGTAATGCGTGGACTATTATAAACACTATGTGAGGAAGAATGGAAAGTTCAAGTTCATGAGCATAGCTTACTCAAATATGTGAGCTAAGCATGTTAAAAAACCGATAAAAAAAGAAGAAAAAAAGAAAAGGAGTAAGTCTGCCAATACAGATGGAAATTTGATTCCTTATCATTGTAGCCTTTTATGTTTCAGATTATGGAGGGAAGAATACCACAATTACATGTATGAGGAATAATGCAAGTTTAATTCCATTGATACAACATTCCGTGTGTTATTTTTTGCTGTTTCTTTCAGACTCTGGGACCATTACGTGTGCCACTTTATACCATGGGGGATGGTTTCCGTGGATTGCCAGTTTTTCTAGCCAACCGATTTGCCGGGAACGCGAAACAGCAGCTTCTACTGGCGATCAGAAGGGAAAAGATACTGTCTGAGGAAGAGCTGAATAAAGCATTAGAAGCATTTGCAGAATACTGGAAAACATACAGACAATGAAAGTATGATCATAGGAAATCAGATGATAACACATGAACCCTACCACTTAAAATGTATATTTGTACTTGGGTTATTTAATTAAATTTTATGTACATGTGGATCACAAAAATGGGGACTACAAAGGGTTGGAATGTATAAAGTATGTTACAGAGGTCAAGTGAATCTTCGTGTTCATTCTACACAGCTGACATTATTCTTCCCACATCATACATATTGTTATATGATATGATCTTCTGGTTCATATTCATTTTGTGCAGCATAGTAGAGAGCCAAAACATGGAACAAACAGCTTTGACTGAGGGCTGGATGCATTCTGAGTAATGAAAACAGCACACATACCAGAAACATCCTTTGATTTTTAGTGAGGCAACTATTACAGGTTTTCTTTGAAAATTTGCGTACATGTACTCGTAACAATATTTATATCTGTACTCTTTGTGTTCATTTCTGTGCCTGATTATTACTGAGATTATAGATAAAGGTGATTTTAAAAATCTGAAATCCGAAAGCTCTAAATACGTAAAATGAACAGCCATTGGAAGTTCTTAAAGTGAAACTTTCATTGAAAATTACCCATTCTGCTCATGAATATATTATCTCAAATTATATGTATATAGTATACATTGATATTTTGGTTTCTATAGGGATCTTGTCATCTGGAGTAGGTGGTTAACTTATGACATTGGTGTTGAAAAAAGGTTCTTCCATGCATGTACAAATACATCATGACTTTCCAAGCATTTCTTTTAAAAACAGTTCCCATGACTGTTATTTCAGATGTGAAAGTTATGGATGAGTCGCATGATCCTTGAACACAAAATGAAAGGCTCCACATATTGTTAAAAGAACTAATATTTTTTTGACAAATTGCACCCTGTCTGTCAAGTGCAGGGTATGTGTGTGAATAAGTGAATCTCTACTTTTTGTGAACATTTGCAATACAGTGTTGTTAAGGCATTTACAGTACACCCTGTCTTGAAAGGCCACCTCTAGGAGGGACCACTGCTCATCTTGAAAGGCCAACTGTGCAATACTTTGCAAATTTCAGTCTCATATGTATTTTCAATTGAAAGATGATGTTTTTGGAGACCACATATTAGTGACACTTAGGATGGTCTTTGAAGACAAACTTTACTGTGTGTTGCTCTCAAATTTCAGGAAAAAAAAAGCAGAACACCCCTACCCCCCCCCCAAAAAAAAAACCCCAGCAGGGGCAACATATTGATGTCTAAAGCAGTGTAGTGCAAATTTACAGAGAAAGCCACTTTACATCTGTTCATAATTTACCATGTTAGGAGTTGCCTTCCATTTGAAAAGTACTATTTGTTTGTTTATGTTCTGACCACAGAACAGCAGTCTGAAAGCAGCTACCATTGACATCTATCACCTGACTGAAGATAAGAAACACGCTCGTCCACGGGACCAAATTTAACTCTTTCAGTGCCAATCATGTCTAAAGTTGATCTACTAAAGTGAAAATTAGGATCTCAGATTCGTATTCCTCATGAAAAAGACCTTTCATTCAAGTACCAGCATGCCTGTAGTTCCATAGAAAATATCCCATGTCAACAGCTTTTCTTGGTGCGGATTGCGCCCAATCCACGCAGATAGAAGCTGTTGACATAATCCAAAATTTGGCACTTGAAGAGTTAAGAATGGCCCATCAGAAGTAACCAGAGTGAAATCTGTCTTCAGAGACCAACCTTAGGGATGGCCTAATTGTAGTCTGTCAACTTGGTACTTCATAAGGAGCTCTAAATGAGATAAAAGGTACTGAGCAAAGCTGTGTGAAAAGGTGTTCTTTCAAGGCAGGAGGTCTCCCATTAGAGTGGTGTCTCCAGACAGGTTTCATTGTGCATGTATGTGTGAATGCCCTGAGTATTAATCAGCACAGTCGTCTATGCAGTCCAGTGCAAAGCACTGTGTGGCATTGTCCCTGGGTCAGGGACTGAAGGCCACAAACATAAAGGGAATGTGTAGACATGTACCGAAATATACATTTTTTCTAGTTCCTTTTGTTTTGTTTTTGTTTTTGTTTTTAATGTGTTCACCCATGAAATGGTGAAGTCATAAGCCATCAAATCACAGCACCTATCACCCATCCAAAAACAGGAAGCACACACATGCACTGTATCAACTTCCCATTCATGGTTTCTACCAGAGTGAAATTTTAGAGTACTCAAGTGTTCATATTCTCAAGTAAAGAATAATATATGGGGTATTTTTGGATAATGCTAAAATTGTTCTTTTCTGCTAAAATCTCAGGGTAAGCAAAAGTACCCTTGAGATTTTTTAGGGTATGCTATTTTACCCTTTTTACCCTCTGGCGGAAACCCTGCCATTCTTGGAATAAAAAGAAAGGTTCAATCAATTGGTTACGTGTGCTGTGTTGTGTCCAGTGGTACCTGCTGTATATGGCCACCCCTTCTGCCAAGAAAAAGTGGCCACATACAGCAGGTGACCTGTCACCATAGGTAAATTTTACAAAGAAATTGACTCCTATGCCCGACTCTAATGACCCTAAAAAGCAATGCGACTGCTGAGGGCAGTGGTTGCATACAGCAGGTGCCACTGTGTATGAAGTTATGTGTAGGGTGCACGGTTGGCCGAGCTGCAACACGCTCGACTTTCACCTCTGCGGCCCGGGTTCGATTCACGGCCGGGGAAGCATGTGGAAAGAGTTCCTACCACTCTGACTGTGCACAGTGGTTTTCTCCGAGTCCTTCGGTTTCCTCCACCAAACATGTAGGTTGGAAGTATACGCCACGATCTGAGCCATGGAGAGTGATTAATATAGGCTTGGCCTGTTTCGCAATCCATGTAAAATATATGGGTCTATACTAAGTTATGTGTAAAGGAATTGTCTTTAGATCGGACCTCTTAGGTGTCTCTAGTCCAAAACTTTAACACCGTTTGACTTTGGTATGGTTTAGGCTTTTAATTTCTGTTACTTCACCTTGTAGTTTTCAATTTCTGGAAAACTTCTAAACAAGAAATGGTAATAGGATAGAGAACTGTATGCAAAAACACTCAGTTCACCTGGTAAAACAGTCCCATACTGGTTGATAGAAAACAAGTAGGTTTACTTTTTTAATTATGGAAAATAAACGTGTCAAGCATTTGTTTGAAAACTCAGGTTACCTGGTAACAAAATTAAAACTAGCCATTCAGTCCATAAAGTGCATATGCACACACATACTGTAAAAGCATAGCATGACTGTTGCCCCTCAGTTTAAATACAGGAGCTTTTTGGAACCCCTACCAGTGCTTAATGAGACCAATCTTGGTTGAAGCTATGGTTAATTGCCTCATTCAATCCTGGGCTGTCATAGGTCTGTGAGCGTTAGGTTACTGTTTAATGTAAATAGGCAAAGGCCAGGATTGGACGAGACTGTTATCCAAAGTCAAAACATGCTGCATGCTGCTGCCTCTTGACCACTAGCCCTGTCACATTAGCATCTGAATGAGAAATGCATGAAATAAACCTGGAGTCAGTTACAGATGCATATATATTTTCACACATTTTTTTCTGCTGGGAATGTCTGGCTTCTAAGATATTAAGGTGCTATAGTCAAAAACTTTATTGAGGATATTGTAGTGCTGGGCTGTATACCAGCACTTGAGAATCTGTACACTGAGGAATATACCTGTACAGTCCACAGTACATGTATGACAGACACTTGGAGACACTCACAAGACTCATCTGTTCGGGTCCAAGTCTTGTATTTGTCTGCCCAGGTTCCTTGCATTGGGTCACCAAAGACAATACCCCTGTCTGGCACTGCTGCTCCAGGTGTCAACAACAACAAACCCGGCAGAGCCAGCTAGAGGTCATGCCGTCCACAGTCACAGGGGTGTGCATGGGGGGGGGGGGGTTCCGCATGTTCACTACACTCTTCCCCTTTTTCTAAAAGTCAGCTGTACCTATGTATTCATGTTATTGGGTTGTATCCAAATGACACTGATGCTTTATAGGCAGAAACTGTGCACTGGTACTTGTAAAAACTCATTTCATTTTATCTATATACATGCTTGGTCCACTAGATTGCATTAGAAGTATATGTGGCAATCAAGTATTTAGAGCAACTGCAGCATCTCATTACTTCTATTAGGCCTAAATCTAATTTGAACATTATCTTCGTGATGTAGATGAGATGTTTATATTGGGCCTTATTTTCATTTCACGTTTGTTTTGTGATGACAGAACAGTGATGGGCCTCTCGATGGTTTGCAAAATATTCAGTAGGTCTATTCGTCAGAGTTGTGAAAGCTCCTGCAATAATTTCCCCTTTCTGTTCTACTTCAGATGTCCGTGTCAAATGAGCTGTCCATGATTTCCACATTGGCAGAAACTGGTGCATAGGAAGCGTATGATCTTCAGTGACATCAGACTTCAAAAAATCCAAGTTATGTTGCCTTCCTCCCGCTTATAAACAAAAGATGTGTGAAGATGCAAGCAGCCTTATACAATATGTACATAAAATGGAAGCGCTAAAGCATTTAAGATCCGTGCCAGCCTTGCAATGAGATGATTGTTTCAGCCATGTACTCCTTTTCCTTTAAGTGATAGAAATGCCGTCACTCAGAAAAACAGAAAAACTTGTTTCTTCTCATCTTGTTATAATGCTGTACAATACTGCCTTGAAATCCATATCTTACAAAAACAGTATACAGTGAAACCTGTTTTGAGAGACCACTGTAATGAAAGACCACCTGCCTGTCCAGACCATATTTCCAAAGTCCCTTTCGCTATCTTTCCCATGTTACTGTACCTTCATTGAGAGACCACCTGCCTTATGTGACTACTTTTTGGCCTGCCCTTGGGGTGGCCTCTCAAAACAGGTTTCATTGTATTACACAAATCACAATTGTGATTACTAAAAAGCATAAATAACTGTATACAGTTGGTACTAAAATCTTGCAAGCAGAAGAATGTTTCAACTGACTTTCTGTTGAGCATCAGAAAAGCCCTCGCTCCACAAAACAGCACATTCTTCCAGTTTTGCCTACTCTTGCAGCTGTGCTGTGCTATGTTACTACTTGACAGAATTTCTGTTTTGTTACAGGTGTCATCATAATTCCTGATATACAGCATCCTTCTGGTGACGTCATGAAGTGATAAACATGAAATAGGATGATAAAATTGCCATTTCTTGTTGAAAGAGAGCATTTAACTAAAATTCTCCTCATACACAGGTATTCGCGTGCACTTGTTATCTGTGACTTATCTCTTTATGTTGACAGAAATGCTGTCAACTTAAGTTACAGAGACTGCAATCATCATTGTGCACACCTTACTTGCACCACACGCACCATGTGCACGTAGTAGGAGATTTACTGGTCAGCATATTAATGTTTTCACCAAAAGATTTAACAGCCTGGATGACCTGTCTGTGTAAACTGTCAATCAGAGATACTAGTTACATTTGATTGGACTGTATGCTACTTCGTGTGTGATGAAATAAGTGATACAGATAAAGAGGTATCAGAAAATTCACACAAGGGCAACACCAAGTTTCTCTCTGATTCACAAAGTTGAGGTGATGATTGTTGGCTCTTTGACAAATAACCAGACTCAGTCATGATGGTCATTCTGGTACCACAGGTACTGTTTGATGACTGAAATGAGCAACTGTGTTCTTGTTCATCCACTTGGCTGTTTGCCCATTTTGACAGCTGCATGCTGTGAGTATGATCTACCTCAACTATTGACTGTAGCTTTCTTCTGTGACTTCACTTTTCTCTTTTCTCTCCTTTTCTGAGGCCTGTGTATGAGTACATTCTGGTATCTTGTCTCCACACTCAAGGAAGGGTTGTAAACCATCAATGGAGCCACTATTTGGATACAGTCACAGATGGTCTTGAATTCTTCAGGTATGGGGATTTTTTTCCTCGGCTGAGTCAAACTTGCTACACGTGTTTTCTCTCGACTTCTCCTTATTCTGTGAGGAATACTCTGGACAGATTCGAATGCCTTGCAACACAGGTGACAGGATGACATAATCTTGATGTGTCTCAGTTTGGGTAGTACATGTACTTGAGATACTGGTTGATTTGGTTGTTTCTGATCCACTTGACACATATTGTTTCTCTGTAGACCTGCTGGTAATTTGCACCTTCGTTTGCCAACACATACGTATATCATGTACAGCTGTCACAGTTTTTGCTTTAAACACAACTGCATGGGATCCCATTGGCTCTGTACACATTTCATGCATGCTTTCTGAGTGCTGTTTACCATTTTCAAACATTTTTATCAGAGTGGTCCAGAGAAAGTCTCTGATATCTTCCAGGCAATCATAAGCGATCTCTTGTATTGCTTCCATCATCAGACCAGCTTCCTCTTTGAATTTGCCCATGAGTCTTCTATGTAAGTATTCTTTGCACTGCTGCAAAAGAATGTCCATGTCATCATTCCAAGTGATGTGCAATGCGCTGTCAGAAATATTGTACCAAAAATTCTGCATTTTGGGAATCAGTTTATTTTCATGGTGGAGGAGTAGGCATTTCAGAGCTGCTGATGACAGGTGCTAATCCACTGTTGGCTTTTCCAGTGAAACTAAATCTTTCCCCTTGTAATACTGGAAACTTTTGAAATGCCTATATTTTTCCTCTTTGCCAATCCAACCTTTTTCACACTGGACTGATAATTCTCCCTGCATTTCAAATAGTACGTCTTTGAACTGCTGCAAAAGAATATGTCATCATTCCAAGCGACGTGCATTGTGCTGTCAGAAATATTGTGAATAACTAATATTCCAAAGAAAACTGTGTACTAAGGGGTTAAAAAGAAGCTGAGTGTCAGAAGAGCACAAATGACTGGTGTTTGGCACTTCATGGACCAGGTTCTCCATAGATTGAAACCTGCAGTGTACAAACTAACACAAACTTTTGGAAAATGCAACACAGTTCCAACCCACTTTGGATCCAGATGATGATCTCAAACTGCAAGACAGATCTCAGTCACAATGAATGAAGTGAGAAATATTTCTCTTGCTGACCATGATATCACTTTCAATGGATGTAAACCACACTAACAGCATTAATGCTAATTAAAATGCAGTTCACCATCCTTCCTTTGGCAACTTCCTACACATTGCACTGCACTGTCTGGTCATTGGTAAACCACACAGGTGAACTTCAGCCCATATATGTACAAAGAGGTTGAAATTGATGTTATTTCCAAAAGTTGGCACAAAGACACAAGTTTTCCTATCTCAATCAGTAAGACAGAAAAGACAAAGGTAATGGGGATGCTGCCACATATATTAAAAGTGTTATATCAGGGGATTTTAACATTGATCTTCTGAAAGTCAATGAAAGAGATATACACATATTTTGACGCTGTCACATCTCTCAGCTACTTTCCACAAATACCTTACCTACAGGACTATCTGAAAAAAAGAGACACATTAATGGATAATTTTGTGTTGAAATTAACAAACTTGAAACATCCTCCAACTATTGGAATTTTAAAATCAAACATTTCTAATCACCTCCCCTTCTTTATATCTGTAGATTGTAGTAATGCCCATGAATCAAATCCAAAATAAATGCATGTAAGACAGAATAATCCAGTCTAGAATAATCCAGTAAATAGGATGGTTTTTAAAATTATTTACACAATCCCTGCGAACACATTTTTTTATTTAAAGCCATAACTAAGGGCACCATAATAATAGAATTTCAGTCAGATTTATAAAGTTCATTAAAAAAATGATATTACTGAGGCTTGGATTTTTATTTAATCAAGCCATTGTTATTGCAGTTTTTCCAGACAATTTCAAAAATAGCTAAAGTCACTCCCCTTTATAAAAGGGGTGATGAAGGTCTCTTTGATAACTACAGACCCATATCCCTATTGCCAAGTTTTTCAAAAATATTCGAAAAGATCATGTTTTAATCAATTAAATGAATACTTTTGAACTGATTGATGGCATTCCAAATAGCATGGATAATCATGAGATTCCTCTCAATATATTCATGGACCTTTCCAAAGCATTCAACACTTTAGACCACATTAAACTGAATTACTATTATGGTGTTAATTATATGGCATTAAAACTTCCTAAAAACTATTTAACTGAGAGCAAGCAGTATGTGTAAATGAATGATGCCGAATCCACACTTATAAATATTACTACTGGAGTTCCACAGGGCTCTATTTTGGGGCCCTTATTGTTTATAATTTGCATAAATGACCTACCCATGGCCTTCAACCTTTTTAAACCTATAATGTATGCTGAGGATACAACTCTAGTCGTCACTTTTCAAGTGTTGCACAAATCTGACACTACACAAGAATTATCTTTAAATATAGACTTTTAACTATGTAGAGCTAGAAAATGGTTAAAATTAAATAAATTGCCCCCCCCCCAAAAAAAAAGAAGAAAAGAAACTTCATGACCTTTCATAACCCACAAAAATGGTAAAAATTCCTGAAATGGAAATAAATAACATGAAACTTGAATATGTAAATGACTTTAAGTTTTTGGTCATACAAATTGACAAACACTTCAATTGGAACAGTCACATTGATAAAATCTCATATAAGATGTCTAAAACCATTGGCATCTTGAACAAATTAAAAGGATTTTTATCACAGAATATTGTACTAACAATATATAAATGGCTCGTACTCCTCATCTTATTTATGGTTGTCTGCTTTGGGGTCATAAAATTACCAGAATTGAATTACTTCAGAAAAAATGTCCCGGTTATGGAAATTAGAAGTCACAGTAAGTTTAACACACACACACACAGTGATCTTCTGCACCAGCAACTGAACTTTTATTTCAAGTTTATGAATAATGAACTACCTGAATATTTCAAAACCTTTCAATAAGACCAACTTTTGAAATTCATAATCACCATACAAGAAACAGAAACAGTACCGTATACAGTAAAACCTCCCAAACCGAACACCTCCATATACCGAACACCCCCTTATACTGAACACTTTTTGTCGGTCCCAATTTTTTCCTATATACTTCCATTATAAGTAAACCTCCCTATACCGAACACCTCTCTATACTGAACATGAACACTCCAAATGAACACCATTTTTCCATAAAACCTCCCTAAACTGAACACATACTCAGCACATTTTTGTGTATTTGCACTGACTAATTAATGATTAAACTGAAACTAAGATTAACTTCAAAGACAGCCTTAACTGCTTACACATGCAGCAGCAGAAACTACCGGTCCACAGCCATGTAGTTAGCATAAGTATCTCCCACCATAATTACCTCAGCTGGTATCTATATAGTGTGGTTGGTCAAACAAGAGGCCACAATGTGGAAACCTCCCTACACCGAACACTTTTGTTCAGTCCCAAGGGCGTTCAGTATAGGGAGGTTTTACTGTATTTATTTGCCTCCAAAGCATCCCCTGACTCCCTATTGTGTTCACTGATTTGTGTGCCTACCCGGCGAGAGCACATCAAAAACATACAGCGATCTAGGGGATCCTATGGAGGCAACATATTTACAGAAAGAAGAAATTTTGTAGGGACAGGAAACTGTCTTAGACATGAAATCATACATACACTAAACCCCAGATCTCATTCTGAATAAAGTTCATACTCTTAGTAAATATGGTTTTGCCATGTATGTGAAAAAATATTTTCTTGATAAATATAATGATACTTGTTCCATCCATCACTGTTATGTTTGCAGTGCTCCTCAGCTGTGAGCTTCCCAGCCAGGCCCCACTAGGTTAATACTTCAGGACTTAACTTACTTCTGCGTAATACATGTTATTGGTAAAGCACTTTTATCCACTCTATATTTTAAACATGTATAAGTATACGGTACTCTAATATACGTGGATCTGCAGGTGGCTCTCATGATAGCAGCGGTTGTGGCTTTAGCGAGGGTCTCCTGACTACTACTGCTTTAGTCATTGTACTGTACGATTATTCTAGTCAAAAACTAGGTCTGAATTGCACACAGTGGATACAGAGTACAATATTGTTAGCCCTCCCAAATTACCCGAGAGGCTGCCAAAATTTTAGGCTAAAAATTCTTGAAAAAGTGTGGATTAAAAAAAAAATTTAGCCACCCCACTTGATTTCATCAGTATTTTCCTTCTATATCTCGTATCAGTTGATCATTCTCCCTGAATTTTTAATTTAAATCTTCCATTACAACGTTGTCAGCTGTCCAAAATTACCCAGGAGGCTGCCAAAGTTTTAGGCTGAAAATTCTTGAAAAAGTGTAGATTTTTATAAAATTTTAGCCACCTCCCTGGATTTCATCAGTATTTTCCTTCTATATCTCATATCAGTTTATCATTCTCCCTGAATTTCTAATTTAAATCTTCCATAATCTAAAGCTTGGCAGTTTGGCAACACTGAGCATATATTTTATGCACTCACACCTCACTCACTCACAAGTTATGCATAACCTCATGATGCCTGCACATCTCACCCAGTGATTGTCTTAGGGATAGTTCAACATTTTCATCATTTTTGAATTAGTACTTACAGTACGCAAGGGGGGAGGGGGTTAAATGGGCCTGTACACTTTCACAGGATATGGAAAATGATGGTCAATTTTTGGCCTGTTTTGTGCAATTTTGCTATGATTTGGGGGGGGGGTCATCATTTTTAAAGTACTAATTTGAGGGGAGGGAGGGGGTCATGAAATTTAGTACCCTAAGTACTAATTCAAAAATGATGATAATGTTGAACTACCCCTTAGTTATTTTGTTGAACATGGGTGAAGCTGCTCAATAACAATCCCACAAACCTCATAACCTTGTCTGCATTGTGCTCTGTTCCATACGTGCAGTGTAAATTCATGGAAATCTTTGACAATCAAAACTTTTGTGCTGTTTCTTTCTTTTTTTTTTTTTTTTTTCATGTTTGATTTATTACATTCAGAGTGATGTTTGTGCAGTCAACCTATCAGATTTGGACCATTCTACAGAATCTAAGTCCAATTTTTATTTTTACATTATGTCTAGTTTATGATGAGTTTGGGACCAGCCATTGAAAAGTGCAAGTAAAATTCAGCTCAGATTCTTGAGAATTTCCATGATTATAACAACTCATGAGTATAATGTTCAAATGGCACTTTTCCCCAACTATTTGTGCAATAAAAATTGGTAGCATGACATTAGCAAAGAAGGAAACAATCTTTTTGTGTGTGTGTGTTTTTTTTTTGTTTGTTTTTTTTTTACATATTTTTTGTTCATCCTTTGTGCATGTTACTGGATATACCATGAAGAAACTATGTGAAAGTGATCAACGTGTACTTTTTTAATGCTGAAAATCTATAGGGGTGATACTGAGCTGGATGAACTTATTCCAAGACAATGTATAATAAAGAATTGTGTTTACAGTAAGCTGTAGAGGCAGAAGTGTTCTGTCAGCTTGCACTTGTTTGCTCTATGTGTTTCAGAGAATGAGATCATGTGCATCATAAATAAGTCATGACAATTTGCAAGGTACATGTAAATGCAACTTAAACAATATCACTTTTAATGAGGATTTAAAATTAAAGAAGGCACATGTAAAGTGATATTAGTGCTACCAAATATACATTGTGTCTGTCACAGTTTTCCAGATGAGGACTTTTTTCCTCTAGTGTTAGTGTGTTTTGCTTTTGTTTCTTTACTTGTTTTTTTGTATCTGGAGTACTAATAAAGATATATGTGTGATAGAAATATATGTTTTTCTTTTTTTGGGGTGTGTGTTAAATATATGCATGTGAATTTATGATTGAGTTACAGTGGTCCCTGTCTTGTGAGACTACACCACCTGCCTTGAAGGCTACTTTTTTGTTTATTACCTTAAAGAGAGACCACAATTCGGTCATCCCTAGGGCTGGTCTTCCAGACAGGTTTCACTGTACATACTACAAACCATGTACAACTGTGAAGGAACGAGTGTTTAATGGTTAATCAAGTTGGGGGGGGAGGGATATTTTACAAAGAAATGTAAATGTAGTGGAATCTTGTGAAGTGACACTTTTTGACTTCACATGCTAAAATATATATGAAATGCTGCAGGAACTTGAAATGGCCAGTGTATTTCACTTTGTGGTATTGCAAAATCTGCACTGGGGAGAAATTTAAGAATTCTGATTTAAAGTTTGGAAAAATAAGTGAGAAATGCGTAAAACCCCAGAGTGAATCATGTCCTATTGATTACACTAAAACATTTTCTTGTGCCATTGTTTTCAAACCCTTTTGCACCCTGAAACAGGCCAAAACTGGCTAGTGGTCAAATGTCGCATGCTACAGTGTTTTCAACTAATATCAACAATAATGAATCACAATTTTACTGAGAATTGTAAATGAGACCTATCAAGATCACATGCCTTAGGTCAACAGCTTTCCTTGGCTTGGGAAATTTCAGGTTCACCTATTACTGCAGCTGAGGAAGATTTCCTATGTACTCCTAAAATAAATCTCCAGAATTTGATTTGTACTTCTTTAATAGTGTTACAACAGGAGCATTGTCACATGTCTACATCATGTTATTGCTAATAAGACCTTGCATCAAGAATGGATTTCCAACTTTAAAACTACATTACTGTTGGCAAAACAGGCATTTTGAAATGTTGAGGCTATGTCTGTAGTTATGCGGACAATGATGTTTTTCTTTCCTGTGAAAAGGCTGGCGCCAAAGCAGATGAAGCTTCATATTATCCCAAGTGGATAGAAAAAACATGGAGATTGGTTTGTTTAGCAGACAATAAACAGGTGTCGGTAGATTTAATTTCTATGAGCTTGGAGAATTTTCACTTGTTTGTATTTTATTCAACAGTTCCATCAGACTGTGCTGAAGAAGTTCTTTCCCAGATTTTACACTTGAGCGTTTCAATTTTAATGCTATTATGTCCGGCTTATTTGTTATTTTTCAGACTTGAAATTACCTTTCTCACTTTATCTGGCAGTAATCTTGACATTGAACTCATTACAAATTTTCTTCTTGTTCATTATAATAAACCCTTTATTTATTTATTTATTTATTTGTTTGTTTCTTTGTTTGTTTGTTTGTTTGTTTCTTTCTTTCTTTCTTTATTTATTTATGGGAAACGGCAGGAAAGTAGGTTTATTCGGGATACTTGTATACATGCAGGTCATGCAGAATTGTCGTGGCTTCATAATTACCATGACAACGATGAGTTGGCACGAGGTGGCGCTGGGCGTATCTGTCCTTAAAAATCTTGAGAGCGCTTTTTTTCGATTGTCTGAATCACATGTAATCAAGAAACATATGAAGTTCGAATGTAGTAAAACATCTGTGCTTTAAGATGAAATTGTGATGTCTGACGCGAATGACTACAAATATTATTACGAAGGTGAAATACAATCAACGATCCCCATTGACTCTCTTGACAAAGAAGGAAAGTAAATCGGGCACGTGTTTACTTCCCAGCATTCCATGATCCGCCATATTTTCAATCGCTTGGTTAACAACGGACTGGACCTTCAACATAAAGCTTTGATTTTTGATGGTGCATCTTGAATGTGTGGTTGACCAAACAGCTGTAAACATGTAGAAATAGAATTGTTTTATTTGCTCGCCTGATTTGAACCTTGCATATGGTCATAAGGCATTGTCAGCGACTAGGTGTGTGAGTCAGCCTTGGCTAGTTGTTTTGGTTTGTTGGGAACCTGGCAATGTGCTGCAGGCGTGCCAAAGCATGACATGTCGGTCACTTTACAAAGGTGATCATATACCTCGTGCGAATTACGTTTAGTGTTTCGTTGTACGTTTATTTTTCTTGATCAAGAGAGGAAAATACACAGAACGACAAAATGTCGATGGATCACTACATGAAGCTGCGTGTAATTGGGAAAGGCAGCTACGGTGAAGTATGGCTTGTGAAACACAAAAGAGACAAAAAGCAGGTAAGCCACGCCACTGCAAAGTTTGCGACTTACAGACATACAAGTTTAATATACAGCATGTGATACAGTCACATTGTTATTTTTAATATGTCCCATTTGCATTTTGTCATAGCGACAGTTTGAAGGTTGTTTACTGGCACGTTTGAATCAGAAAGCAGGGTCTGACCCCCCCAAAAAAGAATATTTAAGATCCAATATGGTCCAACTTCTGTGTGGGAAGCTCGATGAAGTATGTTTAATTATGGAGCTACTATTAGTCTGATAGTAGATCCATGATATGACTGATTCCAGAATTTACCAAATTCAGTTCAGGCAGTTATAATTCTGTTACAGCCTTTACAATTGCTATGTATGTATGTATGTATGTATGTATCTATCTAGAGTTCGCATGCAGGAACTTTCGCCACAGGCCAATCACACCTAACTAAAAGGTATGAACAACAGCAATGCAGCCACAAAGTCCAAGAGCTAGGTGACCATACAGCATGACAACTTACATACTCTTTGCTAGAAAAGATCAACAAAAACCCGCTCTAAGTTCAGCTTTTGACAAGATATTGTGACGAAATTTTGCAGCTGGCTTTACAAGATTATAACATATTCAATACCATAAGTTAAACTTGAAATAGCACTAATTTCCACAAAATTTGATCAGTTAAGTAGCCAAGGTTAGCATGTAAGTGAATGGTGGAGTCGGTGAATTTACACCAAGTTCTCAATAAGGTATGACGTCACTGCGAACTCGAGAATTGTAAAATTTGATATGGTGCAAGTGATGGACAAAAACATGAATAACAGAACAGTTTGCACAAGTTTTAAATTAATACATTTTTTATGATTATTACTTACCTATGCATTGGTTGAATACGACATACAAAACATTCTACATGATGTATAGTTGATGTACCAGGGCCAGTATTTGGGCGAGAATCCGAGAACCCATTCTCGTAAAGATTTTCCTATACTTGTCTTTCTTTAAAATTAATTCACAAAAATCCAAATAGATTCTCGCAAAATGTTGCGAAATTCTGGCCCTGTGTACCCATGGAGCTATATCTAATACATGTAGTAGCTCCATGCTGTACCTATTATCCATTTGTTCCTATTGTCGATAGGGTGGGCAAAACAGTGTTATTATCACTTGCTAATGTGTCTTTATATATGACAAGTTGCCGGTCTCTGAACTGTAAAATTTTATGCAATGATGTCAGGCTCCATTCCTCGGCGTCTCAGTTACAAGGGAAATTGCTGGTAAACACATATTTGGGTTCCTTAAGCTAAGCAAAAGCTTACTTTTCAGATCACACACACATTTTATATTTGAATAATTGCAGAAACTATAACTTTTTAGATGTTTAATAAACTAATTTCATGTTTATTTATACAAAAAATGTTTGCCCTGATGACCTACTTTGAACTTTATCTGGTGGAGTTTTCAGTTGCTATATTGAGAATAGGAACATCGTTTTTACAAGCTCACTACTAGAATTATAGTGACATTTTTTGCACAGACCACCTGCATTTGTCAAGAAAAGACAACTTTGTGTAGGTTTTAACATGGAAGTGCAGCTTAGAACTTGAAGTCTCTTGATTTATAACAATAGTTTTCCTATCTGTGGGCAGTGATGTATTGTGTTGCATTTTCACAAACCGCATAGTGCATAGTAATAAGGATACAAAATGTTACCTGAAAAAAAGGTACATGCAACAGGATATCTTCTATGTGAAGATGACTGCTGTCATGAAGGTGACCCTAGGAAGATTACATGGCTCCTTTCCTTTACAATTCTAATATTGGGTTAACCCTAATGATGGACATACAAATTATCATACATCGTAAGTTAGCATGGCTATGAGCTACCTTAAGGACAGTTAAGACACCAAAAACCTTTGCATGGCCGATTTTGAGATTTTAACGGTTTTTGCAAGATGAATGTCCTTTCTATTAGTTGTCAAAATTTCAAACTTTTTAACTAAAGTAGAACTATGAGAAAAACGCGAAAAACCACACAGGCATGTGGACATCTGAACGTTCATGTGTCATTCTTTTGGCTTTCAGCCGCCAAACGGAACAACGCCACCCATCAATCATACTTAACAGCCTGTCATGTGGCTGCAGGTAGCAACGGCCCATGGCAAAAGGAGAGTGGTATCACGGCGGCAATGCGAAATAAGGCAGCATGCCGAGAGTATGTTTGTGGGCAGGGAAAGATGCAAACATGCTAACATATCATAGCCTTAGTGGTTTACTTTATAGTTAACTTGCTTGTTTTGCATTCTAATGAAGGGAGACTTTAAATGTTCAAGAGGAGCTGGAATCGTCAGACGATGTCCTTTCAAACTTCGAAGGCCGTGCCGCGATGGATTACCCGAGTGGTCCTTCACACCAAATACAGACAGGGAAAATAACTGGCACCTTCATCAACAATACCCACGTACAACATAATATTTTCTCAAAACCCAGGGATGAGTAAATAAAAGTACATATAAGCACATCGAAATAAGCATGAACGTGAACAGCAGAGAAAACACACAAATAGCGTTACAAAACAATGACAAGCTAACTAAGCAAAGTGTACAGACAAGTCTAAGAAGCTAACTACATAAAGTATACAGATAGGAGTAAATACAATTAAAATACTATCCCTAAAAACGGGATGAAGAGGTAGGGGGCGGAAGACCAAACCTGCCATCCTTGCACTGACCACGAGCGGCCGTAGGTCGCCCCACCGAAGCAAGGCAACACAACTTCCGTTGCCAGGCTTGAGGTCACGTGGCCCGAAGGGCCGCCTCTATGACGTCACACTTTGAAACCAGACTGTCTCTGTGGCCGTTTGACAGATCGCTGAATAATGTTTTCCGTACTTCAAAGGCTCTTTTATTCATGCGATTGGCCAAGAATTGATTGACAACCTCCCCAAATGTTAAGGGACGATGTTTACTACGTTTTGTACAAATATCAGCGCAACTTGAGCAAATGGTATTGTTTCAGGGGCAAATGATCAACATCAAAGGACTTTGAAGCTTGTTTTCTCAGAAAGGATAATGGGACGAGAACCCCACCAAAGAATGGTTATTCCAAGAAAACGGCGTGGCGAAAGTTATTACGGTTAACGGCTTTTGATTCTTTAAAGTTTGAACTGCAAAAATGATTCAGCGATTTTATAAATTTTGCTTCGTCCTTTTTTTATGAAATGAAGAAATTGAACATCCTGAAAATCAAAGGGAAAATTGAAACGTCAAACTTTGAGGATGGATAACAGAAAAACGGAACCAAACATCAAAAATCGCAGAATCTTTTTTTGTTGCCAATATGTCAGGATTAAGATCCAACTGTAATTATGATTTTATCAAAAATAATTAGTGACTTATATCGACATTTATGGGGTTGATGCTTTGCGGTCAACTTTCAATTGTTTATTTAACAATTAACATCACAGACACCCAAATACGGGACATATGAATTCTTTAGAGTATGACGAGTACACACATATATGACATGTTATCCTAACGCAAATATATTTTGAGCTAGGATTGACTAAAGTGGGATATAATTTTGGTGTCTTACCTGTCCTTAATTTGTGCTGGTGTTCATTGAAGCACATCAGTGGCATGCCCACAGTTGCATGCTTTCTAAGTTGTCAAGTAAAATTGTCCACTGGACAGGTTAACATGCAATCCATGAATGGGAGGGCATGGCAGTATAGTAACGAAATACATTATATTGAATCAACTGATGTTTGTTTTGAAAGCATTCTTGTTAAACATTGTTCATGAATGAAGTTTGTCATTGTACACAATTTGACATTTTAATTATAAAGTGAGGCTAATGTACTTGCAGCAGTAAAGGTTGTTTTGGTTACAAATTAGAATTGTGTTCATGTGAAAGGATCAGTCTGTGCCAAAAGTTACTGGTAATTGAGACATGTATGAAGCTATCAAGACGCTGCATGTCTGCATCAAGTAAATTGATTTACCTTGTGTGTAGTATAATCACAAAAGTGTGTCAGCCATAGTTTTTATGGATAGACCTTCTAAACTTGCATGATAAATATAATGCATACTGAAAACAATTTGGTGTTTGCTGTAACCCAACCAACCCAATAATAATTTCAGTCCATTCTGGATTTGTTTGTTATTGTTCTTTTTGGTTTTGATATTTTTTTTTATATAATTTCTATATCCAATTGTACCAATTAAATGACTTTGTGATTTTGGACCAAACAAAATTTTAATTATTTCCCTGTCAGCTTATTCAGATGTACTCATAAATATTTTTAATACATTCAATCGACTTTTAGCATTGCAAGTGTAGGAGAGAGCCTGGTGTGTTATCAGACCATAACACGTGTCCCGCCCACATTCCAGTAAGCCATGCCTACTTGGGTTTCTGAAACTCAACACTTGAACATGCTGGGCAAATCAGTTTCTGTGAATTCTATGTACTTAATTTCTAAATTTTGTGTAATCGAGCAAAAAAATTAAGGGGAAAGCATAAGTATAAGCAATGAGGGTCGCTTTTGTGTGTATTCTGGCATAATGACATGTGTGGTTGAAGCTGGCATCGGATGATGCGCACTGGTGTGTTCCATGTCCAGATGCCAGATTCAATCACACACACGTCATTATGCCATAACACACACAAAAGCCACCCTCATTTCTTACAAATGGTGATGTCATAACAAACCAAAAATCATGAGAGGGTGGTCTGTCAGAAACAACATGGTGTATACATGGATGGTATGATGTTGATTGAAATTTCATGGTGTTTTTGTAGGTTTTGAAGTTAAATCTTGGAACAAATAGGTTGATTGAACTTTCAAGAATATGTTTATTCTCTCTGTTTTTAGTTTATTCAACATGTTATGTATTTTGTCTCTATTGTGCGTTTGCAGTATGTGCTGAAGAAGATGGAGATGAATAATGCATCCAAGAGAGAACGCAAAGCAGCAGAGCAAGAAGCAAAATTACTTTCTAAACTGCGACATCCAAACATTTGTTCCTATAAGGATTCGTTTGAAACGACAGAGGGTTTTCTTTATATTGCCATGGGCTACTGTGAGGGGGGAGACCTCTACAATAAACTGAAGGAGCAGAAAGGAACACCACTGGAAGAAAGACAGGTGGTAGAATGGTTTGTGCAGATCGCCATGGCACTGCAGGTAAGTGTCCATTCATGCTTGATTTTCTTAAAAAAATTATGTAGCAAAGTGTTATACAGCATCTAAATTTCACCATATATTTAGCCTGTTAATCCAACTCTGTTCATGTTATAGTCCATAACTGGTACATTATGACAAACTTGGTAACATCATGAACAGATTGAACCCTTAATTTTGAAGACTGACAGTGTCAGTTAAACTGTTGATCATTGGCCCGCCAGCATGAGAGTATTATCAGAACATACAATGGACCCTCCATGTACATCAGGGGTTGGAATAGTCAGCTGAACAGCAGATTTTCAGAGGGTTTTTTTGGTGTGTAAATTTACTAGTACTGTTCTTTGTTAGACACTTAAATTTCAGTGCTTTCTGGGTCATTTCAATGGTTTTTGCAGAAAAGCATTCCCATCCCTAATACACACTGTACGTATATATATATATATATATGCATGTGTACATATACATACAAGTTTCTACCTTTGAAAATACATTCTTTCCAATGGCATGCAGAAGGCTGTAGATGAAAGGTTGCACAATTTTCTTCCTTCTTTTACTGAACATGACCCAGACATAATAGTTATATCAGAAACATGGTTTGATTAAATATAATGGTACTTACTGTTTAAGACCACCCCTGTTACCTGCCAAAGTGGTCACATGTAACAGGTACTCTTCAATTGGAGGTAAATTTACAAAGAATCTAGACTTGCGCCATTAAAGATGTGGTCACAACAGCTCAGTGGTCTTAAATTGCAGGTACTGCTGTAGTGTATTAGAGTCAGAATATACATCTGAAGGTTATGTAAGCTTTGGGGAAGGCAGAAATATCAGTTTTTACACACCAGGCACTTATAAGATTAATAGTAGGGATGGAGTCTTGATTTTAGTTAAGGATATATAATGCCCTACTAAATTTATGTACTACACCCTACTAGATTTACTGGTGTTGAAGGAGGTGAGCAATTGTGTGGGTCTGCATAAATCCTCACCCAAAAGTTAGGTGGGTGATTCGGGGTTGTTACAGACCTTATGTTTATGAAGAACAGATGCTACATGTACACAAAACTGTATTCTACTTCGGGATTTCAATTTCAGAAATATAAAACTGACTAACTTTGCCATTCCATGACCATTAGAAGAGCAGCTCATTAAAGCCCTATTGCAGGTAATCTTCTAACCCAGCTTGTAACAGAATATAAATGATGAAATAATATACCGGATCTTGCATTTGTATATATGATCAAGACACATTTTGCGGCTTGTGGAGTTGAAAAGTTCTCCAAGAGTGAGAATAACACAGTTTGGCTCACAGTCAACTGTCCTGTTCCCAAAATTTCATGCCAGCCCAGAAAAAATTATCTGTATTCACAAGGAGACTATGTTTTAATTTAATAGGGAACTTTTCGATTGACTGGTTTGTTATCCTGTTAGGCAGATCAATGGAGGCTAGCTCAGAGACATTCTGTAATAAATACAACCACCTGATTGATAAATACATTCCTTATAAATCAGTAATACCAGGCCTTAGGCTAGGTACAGATCAGTTACCAGATCAAGGCAGCTTAAGATAAAACATTTCATCAAAAGCTAACAAGCTGGTCTACATGCTGACAGTATGATATATGGATGGACAGTTAACTCCTTGTAAGAAGTCATCTTTCAAGCAAAATGACACAATGAGGATAGATTAGACACAACCCTAAACCTCAAACCTTGATCACAATCATCTCTTTCAAACTTCCCCACTTTCTTCATGTCTATACACTTTAATATGGCTGTCAATAACCTGCTGTGTCATTCACTGACAGTTTTTACTGGTGTTGTTGTTCAGTTGGAGATTATTAAATTATATTGTTTTCATGGTTTGTGGCAAAGAAAGAAACAGAAGCATGTCCTTAAATATGGTTACCAGATAAGACACTATGGCTGGGGACATAATATAGTCAATATTGATCATAATAATGTGAAAAACATGTTAAAACATTGACATGAGTGGTCAGCTTAGAACTGTCTTGAAGGTGAAGAACGGGAGGTGGGGGGGGGGGGGGCATGAATGTAGGATTTTCCATATTGAAGGGATAGCAAGTTGATATGTTCTACAAATGGAAAAAGAAAAAGAAAAAAAAGAGATACATTTTCAAGGTCTTTGAGTGTCTTGCTCACCCTAAATAAAATAACAATCCAGGTTTGACCTTGTAAGAGAAGAAATAAACAGTTAATGAAGTCATATATGAAGGTAAAGAGCATGTAGTGACTATTTATGGTACCATTATGTGTACCCTTTCACTGTACTGTTTACTGTACATTAACATGCACAGGATACAGGCCAGCAATAGTCCCTGCTTGAAAACAGCCAGAGAGCTAAATGTGGTCTCTGAAAGCAGGTGGTCTTCTGTAAGGTACAACATGGAAAAGAAGCACAGGCCCAGTAAATTGGCCTGTCAAGCCAGGTGGTCACTGAGGGAAGCCTGAACTCCCAGCAGCCAGGTGGTCACCTATTGTAGGGATCTCTTAAAGAGGGATGCCTGAACTCCCAGCAGGTAGTCAGTTAATTGAATATTTTTCAGTAGTTTCATTTTTGCATACATTGCTCATGGAACAAAAACGGTGAAAACAAAATCGGAGTAAAAAAGAATTGTCAAGGGCAAATATAAAGCCTTTGTACAGGCATCATGAAAAGTTGTTGACTGTAGGTTTTTGCTGATAAAACAATTGGGCTACCACCTTTCATTAATGTGTCGGCCCAGAAGACTGGCAAATTTTTCCGATATGATATAATATATATCCTGGGCTCACAGAAATTTAGTTGTCATGGGTCCAAATAGCCTACAAACAAACAAAACTTCATGATGACTGCTTTTTAAAAATATCTCGTGTACATACATATTCATTATAAATTTGTGCACTTGAAAACAGATACAGTGACAGCTATATGCACTATGGTTGTACATGTAATTGGTTTAATCTACTACACATGCATGCATACCTTTCTTCAAGCATGTATACATATCCCTGTAGTGTGTTACCAGGAAAGTCTGGTGTGTACCATTGATGAATACAAGGTAAAGCAGGTCATACAATGAAGGAAAAGGTTGCCAGTTATTCAATTGATCTGCCTGTGCTCACCTGAAGCACACAAAGTTTAATGTTTATGATAGAATAGCGGCTGCCTGCACTAACAGTTGCATGTTGTGTAAAGGGATTAAATAGGTCCATGGTGCTGTATGAAAGATGTTATTTCGTCTTTCAAGCTGTTTATTCAGTTAAATATGTCACTATACTTGTAACGTACTTGTCAATGCAAGACAGCCAGACGGGCTAATCATTGAGAAATTGGAATTTTGCCATAAATTTCCCAGTAAGGCCAGACCAATATATGCTGTAGGATTGGAGTCATCTATGTAGGTATGTAACATTTAGCCTTGACAGGCATGCCAGGTCACTGGATTAAAACAAGGTGTCAACTTGAGATCTTGACATGTAGTTTTGTTGTAAGTGACCTGATTTGACCAGTATATCATTAGAAATATGGTGAACCAGTCAAAGAGAAAAGG